>VYXB01003342.1:698418-985871 GCA_013397135.1 Pachyramphus minor | reverse complement strand
CTTTTTTTTTTTTTTTTTTTTTCCTCCATGCACCAGAGAGTAATTTAATTTGTTTTCTCTCTTGCTTGTTTTGTATTGCTGCAGCAGGAAGGACAACGACTGATAAAGGAAGAGAGCAGGAGAGGTGCGGCAGTGATTTTCCATTTTATTTATGGCGACGCTGTGTAGCAAAATGTAAAAATAGATCTTGGGGCTGACAGTTTTGTTGCTTTTGATCTCAGGCTGGCACTTTGGAGCTCTGTCCTCCACCCCTGGTGAGGAGCAGTGCCTGAGCAGAGGGATCAGGCAAGAGCCTGCATCCGATGAGTGGGCAACTCTCAAGGAATCGAGTGTGAAAACAAAACAGGGAACAGTTTATTTTTCTTGGAGGAGACATCCAGGCTAAATATTGCTGTTCTGAAACTGAAGTCCAAGGAATGAGTCCTGTGAGGGATGGGAGAGAAGTCTGGGCACTAGAGATATAGCAAAATCCTCCCAAAGGAGAGTATGAGAAATATCATTATAGATGAAAACAGAAATACCTGGCTTCTGTTGCAATCTTTTCCAACTAGTCCCCAATTTGCATGACAGGCATGCAGTGAATCAGGCTGTGTGAAGTCTTACTGAAGGTGACAATGAACACTTTAAAATCAATGGCCTGAACAACCAGCAAGGTATCAGTGATGATGACAATCCACTTGAAAAAAGGAAAAAAACCTAGTGAGGTGGAATCCAGAATAAGAAATATCATTAGCTTTTATTTTTAAAGCCACTTTTACAAAGATGCACCTCCTATTCACTGCCCTGCCTGGACATGTACTGTGTTTTATTAGAAGAAAGCAAAGTAATTTAAAAAGTATGTAAGTAAGTATTAAACAAGAACAATCAAATAACAATGGAGACAGAGAATGGTCATGATTTCTTTTTAAATCAGGGGAGGTGTTTGCAAACCACAAAGAGAAACAACATCTTTTCAAATAGGGGCAGTACTATTTAATGGCATGGAGATGTCAGCCTTGGGGTTTTGTTAAAGTTTTTCTTTTTTTTTTTTTAATTGCACACTGCTGAAGGAAGCACTGGTAACACCCATTTTCATTAATACTGAGGGTGCAATGTGAGTATTGCCACTTCGGTTTAAATTTTTGATGTCCTCCAGGGACTGCACAGGGAAATGACTTTGATGGATCACAGCTGCACTTGAAACCGAGCTGGGAAAGATTAGCGTGTCTCAGGCAGAGAGATTCCACTCACCTGATTTTTTCCTTGTTCTGATGAGATAATTTTTCTAATTAACCTTGATAACATTTCCAGACACACAGGCCCATCCACATATAGATGGAAATACATTCTCAAATGGACATTTCACCTCTACCCATGTTTTCTAGTAGCGACTACGGAATTTTAACACCTTGGCTGCCAAACTGATTTGTTTGAGAAACTAAAGCTGAGCATCTTTAACAGAAGCAGAAGTTACCCACAAAAGCCTTTAGAAGAAATGCACATTTCCATAGGCACAGATTTGTATACTCTGACTGAATGACAGCAGTATGAATTCAGGAGCAATCTGTGTGTCCCGTGCCAGTTTCTTTCTAGTCCTCTTTTAATGCTTAGCAAGAAAGTCAGTGATGCTGCCCCTTTCTGAGCAGAGTCTGAAGAACTGTGAAAACATTTTGAAAGCCAAAGCATGCCAGAGCAGGGTCCTTTGGAAATGGTCAGTGTCTGACCTTTATTCCTCACACCAGCCCACTTAGGAACAGGAAGGACCATCTCTCAATCCCACTGAACTCACACAAAAATCATCCTGGAAGCAAAATGAGCCATTCCCCCCTGCTCTCACCTACTTTGTTCAGGTTTAAAATTTTTCTAGTGCCCAGTCAGAAGTTTTTCAGAGCTTTCCTGAGCCCCTTCACTCTTGCCTGGCTTTACACCAACACTGATTTTTTACTACATAAAGCTGAAAAAGCAATTCTCCACTTCCCCAAAAGAGCTGTGACACTTGTGAGAAAAACCAACTCACTCCCTGGCCATCCTTTCACCACGTCCTTTGAACCTGCTGCGGGTGAGCAGAGACAAGTGCTGCTCTGAAAAGCTTTCTCATGGTGCTTGCTGCAGGTAGTTTTTCTCTGACACCTGAAAGATGCTAAAGCTTGCTGAGGGCGCAATATAAAAAAAATCTAACGTTACCTAGGCTCAAATGCGATAAATGTGAATTTATTCCTAACCATTGATCATATTTCCAAGTCTCTGACTATGATGTTACCAACAGAGCAGTGTTTTAAAGGGGCTGCAACATCATTTCATAAACCTGCAGGTAGAGGAACAGAGAATCTGTAATCTAGACAACAACCTGTATTTTCCCCAGGAGCTGGGAATTTAGATTTATGGAGACATTTTACCAGCTAAACAGAGTTTAGGAGGTGGCCAATGTACATGTAAGGTTTATGAAGACAGCAGTTTTAAAGATATCAGAATTCTTTTTTCTCCCTTCAGAGGTTATGCTGGTACCACATCACCAATCTGCCTTTTCCCTTCTCAGAGAGAGCCTGCTCCAATTTTTGTTGCAGTGGGGTTTTATACAAAGCCAATACTCAGCTATCCAGTTTTATGTGATTTTATAGGTCTCTTAACATTTAGTAAAAGCTGCAATTGCTGTGGATGAGCATGACTTTGTTAGGCAGAAGTGATCCCTCTGTTGAATTGCCTTTCTCTACCTGTAGTAAGTTTTCTGTGTTTTTCTTCTCAATAAAGTCAATGACACTGTCCATTTCTGAGCCAGCTTTACAAAGATTGTAAAATGAAAAAATATTTTAAAGCCAAAAAATGCCAATACTCAGAAATCACTTATTTAAAAGCCAGTTGTTCCATTAGCCTGAACATGCTGATGTGGAGGTGTTGCTCACCCAAGCCCCAAAGACAATCTTCATGATGGTTCACTAAATAATTTGCAGAAATTTCAGACTTGGTACTATGCACATATATTTTGTGCTCAGTGGGTATAATGTGGTTCTGAGCTTGTGTTATATTTTTTCAGACATACTTGGGTGAGGGGTTTTGTTTCACTTTGCTCATTTCTGAGGCATACACTCTTTCTACCTTGTCAGCCTTTGCCATGGCTTTTAAAGGACGCAGGCAGAGAAAGACCAGATGGAAATAATGATAATTGCTTACTTTGAACACTGAGAGAAATGCACAGTGCCTATAAGGTCTCATCCAAAGTTAATGGAAGGACTATCAATCTATTGTACTTACAGTGCATCCATTACTGTAGGCTCTGAGCACCTCAGCAGCTTTCAGGAATTTATCCTCAGGACTGTGTGAGGTGAGGAAGCACATTTTTCCCCATTTCATTGAGAGAAATACTTTCATACTTCCCAAGGTCATACACAGCAGTGGAGCAGGAATTGAAGCTGGGTGTTTCAAGTTCTTTAGTTGCCTCGTGGTTACCAGATCCCACATGGCCTGAACCACAACATCCCTGGAGCACTGAGCAGTCACAAAACTCCTCCACTGTTCCCCTGCTCACAAAGTGCTCTACAACATCCTGGTAATGGTTATAAAGCTCCAATCTAGCACAGAGAATTATGCACAACAGTTTCGGATATGGAGGCCTGGGTTGAGATGAAGACCCTCCTCCTTGAAACAATGTGTTTGGGCTAATAACAGCTGATGATTTTACTGTACCACAGGAGTCAACACTTCATTCATGCACTAAGTGGTTGATCTCACCTGTTATGTTTTGCTTCTGGATGAAAGCTGTGTGCAGTTCTAGTGACACGTAAGCCTGCAGCAAACACTGTCACCAGTGTCCACAAAAGTGATTTCTCCTGAAACAAGATGCAAGAACACTGGGTCTGAAAAGAAATGTAATATTTTAAACAACATAGAGGATGTAAAGTGAGATTTTGGGGTTAAAGGTTTGTGTGATTGTTTTGCTTGCAAAGAAATAAAGTCAGGAATAATGAATTCATCAAACATCTATCTGCACATCTGCTACTTGTGCAGTACATGAACAGTGCAATTTTGTGGTATCATGTGTGATACATGTACAATAATAACATAGATATAAATTTGAACTAAATGTGTACTACATACAGTGATCATGTCATTTCCAGGAACCACATAAAGACAACATGAAGGGCTTAGCTATGAGGACTGAAATGGTAGGGAGAATTCAGAAACCAGAGTTAAAGAACTTAAAAAGAACATTTGAAAAGATGAACCTTTTGATAGGATTTAGGCTGCCTTTGGGATTCCGAAGCTTTAATCAACAAAAGCAGCTTATTCCATCAGCGTTGTGAGCAACAGCAGAAAAGACATCATCAGTGAAGAACACTGTAGAAAACAATTTCTTTGGTTTAAAAGCTTGTTTAGAGAAATCTGACACTCCTCCCTTAGTCTGGTGACCATCTGGATGGATTTTGCCTTGGAAAGCCTGTCTTGAACTTGAAGCAAACAAACATTTGTTCACATGGTGGGAAAGAGAAGATTGAAGCAACATGCCAGAACTGGAAAAGCTGCCCATGCATATCAGTACATTTACCTAGAGCAAAATGTGCTCTTTGTTTTTGGGACATTATCTTTAGTCCCCTTGTAAAAGTCTCCTTGACCATCCTGAATAGTGGAACTCAGAGAAAAGATACCTTTTTTTCCTGTATGTGAAAACTACAACACCTATTTTTATTCAGAGGCTCTTCAACATGCCAGAGGCTGCAAGTGTTAATTTTTATGTTCCCTAACGAGGTTTTTTATCACCCCAAAAGCAGTTTGCAGTAAGCAGTTCCCTGGGGAGGAGGCAGGCCCCCCGACCCTAGCCCAGAACACAGCATGGAGCACAGCAGGGGGGTTCTGCAGAGTCTTTCAGGACCAGTACCAGCGAGGTGGTAGTGCCAGATGGTGTCACCTCTGCCTGGCTGGGCTGCCAGAGCCATTTTGGGTATCTGGACACAAAGCCATCAGCTGGTGCCGGGGCCCTCTCCAAGACCTATAAAGAGGGATAGATGGTAAACTCTGTAATGGGGAGGAATAATGCAAAGAGGCAGAAATGTTTATTTTCCTCTCCTCTATGGTTAGCTGTTATGAATTTGGGTGGCACTGTTTTGGATGGACCATGGACAAGGCTGTCTTTGTGCTGCAGAATATTCAGTCAACCACTCATTTAATGAGCTGGCAGTTCAGGTGATTGTTGTTTCCCCTTTCAAGGTTTTTAACATCGCTGGCTGTTTCTTTGGTAACTGGTATCCTTCAACAAAAAAACAGTGCCTGCTGACAACACACATATCAAACCCAGACAGCACCTAAACTTTTATGATCTTTAGCATTCCCAATTTGACAGCATTTACTAAACCTCTGAGCCTCACCCAAAGTACAAAGGCAGGAGGGACCTTGGATTTCAGGTTTCTCCTTTTCACAGCTTTGAATATGGTGTAAGTAACCTTTCCCATAAAGTCAGCTAATATGATCCTTCGTCCTAGATATATATAATCTACAAATGTAAAATCCATGGGTCATCACATTTATATGAATCCACATATGGGGTGAAAAGTTGAAACGTTTTGAAGAAGATGATACATGCTCCACAAAGGACACTAAGTCTGCTTATTTGTGCACTGTCATTGCTCTGGCACAAAGACAATCACGATGCCTGACTAACATCAAGTGGTTCAAGGCTACTTTTCTAGCACACTTTGCTAGTGCACATTTTCACAGTCTAATGTGCATTTTTACAGGTGCAAATACAGCTATATCTAAAAGACATACATACCTGGAAGATTTTAAGTTCAAAATGAAACACCTTTTCCTTAAAGACAATTTTGATTTCTTTTGTTTAAAAATTAGCTTGAAGTAAACGATGAATCATTCAGTGTTAAAATTAAAAGCAAAGGTTTAAAATAAAGTAAATGTGTTAAAATGCTCTAAATTCCAGTAAAATCTTTCTGAAATTTTTAGAGCAAATTGAGGGCACCTATGCAGGCACATATTACCTTCCCACCAGCATTGCAGAGTCTGAGAGCTGAATTATTAGGAAAGCTCTTTTGCTGGATTTCTGACAAATCACTTTAATGTGCCAAAATTGATTTGGCATGAAATCATCAGTAGACCCTTCAGAATACTAATAGCATTAAAGGCAGAGACCAGGGCTGACAAACTTGCTTGACTAAAGTTAGGTTCATAAATTAGTAGTTAGGTGTCTGAATTAAAGTCTTCTCCTTCCATATGTGCTCTGTGTCTGTTGGTCCAGCTGAAGAGATTTGAGCAAGTGACAAATAGGGGTACTGGGAGTATTGGGGATGAGGAGAACAGTTTATTTAATGGCCTTGCTTCTCAGCTAAAATCTTCATCTACAAGCCTCAGATGCTCTAGGTAACCACCCCAGACAGTAGCTAAACCCCTATAGTTTTTTCCCTTTTTTTTTTCGGGTTTTTTTGGTAACAAATCCACAGATCTTGACTCTGAACATACATCTTTCTTTCCATCCATTAAAAACACCAGCACAGCCCAGTGTTCTGGGCAGAGAGCACAGAGCTGACAGATGGAGATCACTGACCTCTTCTCCCAGCTGCACTCTCAACACCCCTCATGGCCTTGAGAGAAATTTTCCCCAGCTCTGCTTTCTTGTTTGTAAGATAGCAATGACAGCATTTGTCTTCCATGTTGCTGTGAATGTCTCTTGTTATATTCTACTTTCCCTGAAGCACAAATTTCCTGTAGGATCTTTGATATCAAAGTGTAGAGCAATCTTCTTCCCTCAGCTAGTTGTACTTATGGAATTTAAGAGTGTGAAACAGCATTTGGACCAGGTCTTTAGGCAGTAAGATACATATGCGCTATCTCTGTAACATGGAGGGACAGGAGCCTCAAGTGACATAAATCTGCTGTCTTTAACTTTAGTGAATTTGAGATTTCCTGTGGTGAAGGTATTGATTCAGTTCAGCTGAGGTCCAGGCCTCTGCCATTTCTGCAGCAGCGTTTCCTAAAACAATTGGGAAAACTACAGTAGAGGAGGAGATCTGCAGCCAAGCAACAACTCAAGGGAACTAAAACTGTCGTAGCTGATTAAGAGAAATGAAAGCTGCTCAGAAACAAATCTGACTATGAATTTGGAGCACAAGAATTAATTGAGAAGGGGATTCTCTTTGTACTTCTTTTAGTAGGTCAGGCAGTTTATCCACTAAGATGCCTTTGAAGCTGCCAGTGAAAAAGGCATCGCTGGAAAGATGAAACGAGCCAGTGAGTGAAGTCGTCTGTGTGTCCTAAACTCTGCTATTCTGAGTGAATCTGTTGTATGGCGAATAACTGAAGCCTAAACCAAAGATGCTCCATTACCCCTTCCAAAGAGAGGGTGAGGAAGGGATAGCTCTAGAATGGGATGAGTGACGGTAATGGGCAGCCTTAGTGACAGAATAGGAGTGTGATGCTGGAAGGCTGAGTTTCTGCTTCACTCACACAGCTGTGCAAATATTTGTGCTGTTGCTGCAGAGAACACCAAAGGACTGAACACAAACTCATAGCAATGTGCTCCCATCCTGATGTCTCTCCTTTAATGGGTCAGGTGAAAGTTTATGGTCATATCACGGTGACTTAGTAGGAAGCTATTCACAGAGCCATGAATTCAGTGGGAGTTTTTACTCTGATTTTAATGGAATGTAGCTCTAGAGGGTAAAAAAAAAAAAAAAAAAAAAAAAAAAAAAAGGCAGATAGAGGCACAGGAACTGATCCGTAGTATATAGGGAAAGGACTGCAGCTCCTGCAGAAGTCAATGGGAGGAAAGGTTTTCCCCAATAACATACAGGAAGGTATTTGAGAAAAAGAAATGTGCACTCGGAGCAAAGGAAATGGAGTGTTGTGTTTTCTAGCCTTTGGCTGCTGAAAGATACTGACAGTAGGAAAACTCACTTTTTAAAGCTAAATGCAAAATAGCAATGTGGTATTTTTATCCCAAAGAGAACAGAAGTAAAAGAGATATTATAATCTTGCAGTCCTGCTCTTCCTCATCAAAGGTGAGTTGTGGCAGATCATGGCATCCTCTGTCACCAGCATCCATCCTTGTACCTAAGGGATCACTCACCCTTCACTGAGAATCAGCTTGGTATAAGAAATGGAGGAAAATAAAATGCAGTCACAGGATACCACACATTTTAGAAAGTAAATTGTGAACATACTACTTACTTTGCCCATATTTTTCTGTACCTATAGCCGGAAAACCAATAAAGGAGGCTTTTTGTCACGATGCTGTATTATGTTGTATTTATTGGTTTTTTCCAGCCTAAAGTGCTTTGTGCGTGAGATTAAAAAGCTGCAAGTCTCAGGCCATCTGGCCAACCAAATGGATTTAGTGTACAGGATCACTGCCAGATGTATGCCAGTTGTAAGTTTAATTTTTGAACATATAAAGTGCCTGGGGCTCTGTGTCTGTTATTCAGAGGAAATCATGTTCCGGTTTTCCAAAACCATCCAGATACAATTCAAGTCTAGGTGTATGGTCTATTCTCCTCCATATGGTTTAAGGGCATATTCTTTGTTTCTCATAAAGTGAGGGAAAGAGAATTTTGCAGGTATCTTACATGTTACTTATGTTTGATCACATCTGTCTGACCTTATGGGATGGTAGAAAACACAACAATAAGTTTTCTTAAGGACATTCACTGAAACTGTTTAATTGAAAGATAAAATTTAAAGAGTACTTCAGATTAATTTACACATATTTATTTATTATCAACTTGTAGAATAAATATGTTTTCAAGTATAAAATAGTTTATACTATCTTAAAAGTGGTATTTGATTGATTGGATTTATTTTAAATGAGGAGCTAATGGAAGGTGAGGTTTTTTTAGTTTTACAGGCGCTAAGAAGTATAAAGTGCATTTAATTTATTTTTTTTTTTTGCAAAAGTTCTCACATGAGAAGGTCTACAACACAACTTCATATTGTGAAAATGAAGAAAGGTGTGGGCACAGATAGCTCTGGGCTTTGGAAAATGATTGTTCAAAACACAACAGTTGAAATTCAGGATAGAACAGGATTGGGGTGATGGGAAACAGTGATTTGTGGGTCTGGCTCTCCTGCTGCCCACATTATTTCCCACTGTATTTCTTTGCAGCTGAAATCCTGAGGCTGAATTACTTTCTCCTAAGCAGACCTGAAGGCCCAATGAATCAGAGATAAATGTTTGGAAAGGAAAGGTGGACTTGTATCTCAGGGCACAGTTATTCTCCACTGTCTGACAGAGCCACGAGGCAGAAGCTGCTGAAAGCCAGACATCCACAGCACCCAGGGACTCCTGCAGCAGGTCTTGGAGCCTTTGAGAGGTACAGCTTCACCCAGCCCACCATGCTGACTGGATCTGGCATTTTCCATTACAGTCAAGTTGAAGTATATATGGACAAAACATCTGTTCAAAAGTTTAGAAAAGGAGATTAGTAGCAATGTTGTTAGACACTGCCAAGAAGCAGAGCCTTCAACTTATTTGCAAAAGTCTCTACCACTAAAACCAGTCTTCCAAAACAAGGGCTGCATTAGCCTTGAAATCAGCAAGTCTAATTACATCTGTGCTCCTGGAGATTGCTGAGGAGTTTTGGTTAGCAGCTCTGGTCGGTGTGTTAGCAGTGGTGATACCCAGTGAAAAGGGCTCCATGTCTTTTTGGGTGCACCTTTCCAGTGAAGAGCCATAAAAGAGAAGTTTACACCGTCATTTGTAGTTTATTTTATTCCTGAAAGTATTTTTCCCTGTTATATTAGCCACTTTTTTTCTCCTGAAAGCTCATTCAGGGGATGGGAATAAGGGAAACGAAACAAATCATAGATTTCAGAAAATAAGGAACAGCAAATTGAGCAAAAGGAGGATTATGAAGACTAAATCTTTTGTTCAAAGAGTGATTAAAAAGCATTAAGTTGGATGAAGTCAATCTAGAGCTTAACTGAATGAACCTTCTGCTCTGTTTTTCTTCTGTTTGATTTCACATGTATTAAGAAATTAAAGTATAGGAGAGACCTCTTGAGGACTGCTGAGGCTGAGGCTTTTTAAAACGAATAGTTGAGGAAAATCAGTTGAACAAAAGCTCTATTTCCTGGTTTCTAGGCAATGCAAATTGTCCAGGCCAGCTGTGTCCACAAGCAGCAAGAATAAGTCAAGGATTTTTTCCAGCAGAGGACCTGAGCAATTCACACCCAAATGTGTGTGCTGTGGGGATTCCTCCAGGCAATGAAATTATGGGATTTGTATCCTCCTCTCTCCATGGCTTAAGTGAAAACAGTTCCCCTGCCCAAAAGCAAATACAGCTGCAGTTCGTTGCTGAAATAAGAAAGTGTCAGGCTAATTGTGTTTGCTTTGCATTCAGAATACCACCCTTTATTTTTCTGTGGGTTTAGGACTAAATCTGCAAAAGTTGAGGGCATTCAGCTCTCAGGGTGGTTCACCTTAAAGAAAATTGTGTGTTCAGAGGAACACAGCTCCTTTGCAGGAAAGGACAAAAGTATGAAGTAGGAGTTACTGTTGGAAGCTCTACTGAGGCCATGGACTACAGTCTCAAGAAAGACTAAAACCAACATATAGTCAGGTTTCTGCACTCTGCTTGTGTGTGGCACTTGGAAAGTTCTGAGCCTTTGTTTCTACTCTGTGTTTATAGAGAAAGATTAAGGGAGGGGGACAGGGTGTATCCGTAAACATAAGTGAAGTTGGGGGTTTTTTTCCACAGCTTTTCTGTATTTACTGACTTAATTGTCTTCTGTTTCTACTGTGGTTTTAAGTGAATTGCCAGTTTGTTTTAAAACTAATTGTTAATTTTCAAATTATCTGTCTCCAGTCTTTGCCATCATGGGCTCTTTGGTCTGTACTTTTTTATATCTTCCCAATTTGACCTGATAACATTTCCTTTATCTGAAATATTTTTATTTCTGGTCTTTGATGTCCTTATGAACATGGTAATTTCCATCTTCACTTCTGGAAAATGCTACCCTTGGACAGCAGCTGGGTCCCATAGCTCTGCCATGTGGAGCAATGGCTCATAACAGAGCAATGTAAAACTCTCCCGGTGCCAGTAACATTAAACTGAGTTGTTCCAAGCAAAACAATTTGCTCTGAAGCCTTTTGCTCCCTTTGGATGTTATTTACCCCCTTGATTAACACTTCTTTTTCTAATGAATATCAGAAAGAGGAGTGTGTCCCCCCCTCCCCACCAGGGCACTTGAATGCAGCTTGGAGGAAAGCTATTTTCTTTTGGTATTTCATCACCTTTCTCATTCTATGATTGGTGAAAACAGGTCCTACTTCCTCAGAGAGAGACAATAAGTGGCCTAGTGCCTACAGCAAATGTCCAGGGCAGGAGATACTGAACATCTCCTCAGTCTGATCTGTACCAGAGACTGAGCTCAGTTCCTGCGCAGTGCAGGGCCCAGGGTGCCTGTCTTCATCACCCCTCTTCTTTCCCTCTGACCATTCTCACCTCTCCCCACAAAATCACTATTATTCTCATGGAAATGTGCTTCATCAGCCATCTTACAAAATCTCCATGTGGTTCTAGACAAGAAAGTTGAAAAAATGAATCTTGACTTGAATCTCCAAACACGGGGGATACACATATTTATAATGGTTGGGTTTTTTCTATCAAGTACAGTGAATGTCATAGAATGGTCAAGTCCTCTCAGAATTGCTTTTCCAAGGGGTGATGTAATATAAATCACGAAAACTAGGCATGGAAAATGTTGAGCAGGTCTCCTGGTCCGACCATTTGCCAGCAGAAGACTGTTCCCTGCAGAATTTTTCCTGTTGCTCTGCTGTAGCAAGGTATCAAAGAGATGCTTTATCTGCAAAACAGTTCCATGCCTATTTATAGTCCTGCAGAACTCATTATCTTTAGTTACAGAGGAATGATTTTACCCCCCTGTTATAGAATAAGGTCCCTCTGCCCATGTGCACATCCCCAAAAGCACAAGTACAAAATTTCATATGTGTTTGCTGCTCAATAATTAAACCAGAAATATATCTTATCCACTGCCATCACATATCCTGCCCTTCCATAACACATTGATAACCAACCAGCTACCTCTTGATTACTCCCCCATGAATAATAGGCCGCACAGCAAAATGTTCCTGTGCTTTTGAAGCAGAGAAGGAGCATTTCATTACCAGATCCTCTCCCTCTTTGCCAGAAGCTACCAAGCAATAAAATGGAAAGGAGAGATATAGCTTGTGACATCTGTCAGTGCAAGTAGCCCTTGGTTCAACCTGGGCTGTTATAAATATTATATTTGAAGTATTAGCAAGAGCAGATTGGATTGTAGCAGGTCCAGAATGAGGCAGCCCGAAGGCTGGCAGTAAAACTGGAAGAAATGAAATGGTTTGGCACAGGTATCTCCTGCTTTGCATTGTACAAGGAATGAAAAGGGAAGAGGGAAATCCTTCTGTCCGATTCAGCTCATCCAGAGCATCTATTTAGAAGAGCCACTTTTGCCACTCTGGCAAAGATGGACCTTTCCTGCACAGCAAACAGTGTGACACGTGACAGCATCCTCGTAACATCGGCTTAATTACCCTCATCACTCTCCTGTGCTTTTCTGGAGGTGTTTTCTATATCAGCTATGTTTGCATCATCACTGGATATGCACTCAGTCCTCACTTTGGGCCAAAGCTGGGAGTGCATGTTCAACCTGCACAGGCTTCAGGGGGAACAATGCAGACTCTGGAGACATTCCAGTACTTAAAGATTAAAAAATAGTAACTAACTCCTCTTGGTTTCACAAAATGTGAGCTCCTGAAACTAGCATTTAGTTTTTACCCTCAGATTTAGGCACCCCAATGATTTTAAAAATCTGGTTCAAGACTCTCCATCTTGGTCCTTTACTAGTATTATGGAGAGAAAATTATTTCTCTAGCCTAATCTTCTGTGAGAAGATAAGAAACTCCTGGCAAAGGCCACATGAGTGCCCCAGATAAACAGGAAAATTCCTAACACAGGTTGAAATTTTGACAACTTCAAGGGAACAGAGAAAATCAAGGAAATGTGAATATATCTAATATTCCTTTCTGTTACTGCAATTTTAGGTGTGACTTGTAACAAAAAATTTTTAGAAAAATTTTAATTTCTTAGGTTCATGAAAAACAGAGAGAGAAAACCAAAAATCCTTTGACATTTTTCCCCCAGCAATAAGAGAACAAAGCAGGCAACAATTATTGAAGTTGTGGACATTTTCACACCACTAAATAAACTCCACCTTGGTGTACATGGGGGATTAGGAAAGAGAGATGCCAGAAATTGGCCTAGGCTATATTTCCCTAGAGGTATAGGGAGATACTGAGGGAAATCACAGTCATTCCGTAACACGCGATTAAGAAATAAGGATATTTTTTTTCTCATTTTAAGAATGCAACAGACTAGACTCAGGAACCACCTGAGAAAGCTGATGGCAAGAAGAGTGGAGAGAAATCATTCCAGTCAATACTTCTGAAGTGTGGGCTTGCATCGTTCGCTCCATAGCATTTTTATTATAGCAGAAATGCTCATATAAAGGAGAATTGCCTCGGTCAACTTGGGCGGAAGGATGTTATATAAACAAGTATTGGCTGATGAGAAGCTCAGTGGGATTCAGCAATGTGCACTTCCAGCCCAGAAAGCCAACATGTCCTGAGCTGCAACAAAAGGAGTGAGAACAGCAGGTCAAAGGAGGTGAATCTGCCCCTCTGCTCCATTCTAGTGACACCCCACCTGGGTTTCTGCATCCAGATCTGGGGCCCTCAACATAAGAAGGACATGGACCTCTTGAAGCAAATCCAGAGTAGAGCCGTGAAGATGCTCAGAAGGCTGGAGACCCTCTGCTATGGAGACAGACTGAGAGAGTTCGGGGTGTTTGGCCTGAAGAAGGGAAAGCTCCAGGGAGACCTTAGAGCCCCTTCCAGTATGTAAAGGAGCTACAAGAGAGCTGGAGAGAGTCTTTGGACAAGGGCATAGAGTGCCCAGGATGGAATGGGTTTAAACTGACAGAGGGCAGGGCTAGATGAGATATTAGGAAGACATTCTTACCTGTGAGGGTGGTGAGGCCCCTGGCACAGGTTGCCCACAGAAGCTATGGCTGCCCCATCCCTGGAAGTGTTCAAGGCCAGATTGAGTAGAGCTTTGAGCAACCTGGTCTGTGGAGTGGAAGGTGTCCCTGCTCATGGCAGGGGGGTTGGAACAACATGGGCTTTATGGTCCCTTTGAATCCAAACCATTCTACAATTCTATGAAGTGTGTATTTAATTGCCCTCTTGTTGCTCTCTGGAAGGACTTTCCTCCCATTTCAAGTTGAAGGTTGGTCTAAACTGAAGAGCACTTGGCACAAAAAGGCACTTGAATTTTTCTCTTTAAGGACATGCAGTTTCACAGCCTCTTTGAGCAGCCTTAAATAGGTGCTGTGAATGGCCAGTCGAGAGGCTGCATTATCATTAGATTTTACCTGAGGGTAAAAAGAAATACACTGTCTGACCTTAGATGGGTCAGAAACACTGGCTATCAAGCAGATGGCAATAAAATATCCCTGACTGCTCTGCTGATGTTAACCACTTCTGAGGCTGTGCCTGCCTTAGGAAACACACCAAGGCTAAGCTCTGCTTGCAGGACTGTAGCCTCCACAGGAAAGGACAAACCAGCCATACACCCTACACTGCAGTTATTGATGCCCATCCAAGGACTGGGAATGATTTTTCATCACCACCCCCAACACTTCTGGACTGTCATTTTGCTGTTTTGAAACATCCAGCTACAGCTCTATCAATCGTGACCTGTGTTAGTGACAGCAAATATCTCCTTCACAGATGTGTCTGGCACATCTGTAAGAGTGGGGTGGTGGTCCCACCTTCCCAGGTGACACAAGCTATGGTGTGAGATGTTCCTTCCCTGCCTGCTGCTGTACCTCAACGAGCTGTTGCCCAAAAGGCAAGGCCATGAACAACCTGCCCAGCACTCAAGCACCATCCTGCTGGGATGATGTCCTGTGCCAAGGCAACAGGTCTGGCCACACAGCCTCTTGCTGTCCCTTTGCTGTAGACAGCTGCTATTTGGGGATGTATTTGTGTCCCCTGTGCAGCGTAGGGTACATACAGTCATCTCCCTTCTCTGACTTCTCCTTTCACACTCGGCACTGCAATTTGGGCTTTGGCTCCCTTCCTAATGACTGTATTATTAGCTCTATTTTCATCTGCTTTCAGCTCTTTATTTTGCAGAGAATTATTTTGGCTGCTCTACATATCACAAATTGAGTGACTGAACCGAGTCCACAAACACTGATAGAGAAAGCACATCTAGCAGGGTTCTGTCTGACCACCATCATTGTCACCCTCACATGTGTCACTGCTCCTTGTCCACACCAGCATCCTGACTGCTGCCCTGCTGCTTTTCCAAACATCCCATGGCACAGCAAGGAGCAGAGTGACCATATGGCCCGAGGCAGCTGGGCCATATGAGCCTCCATTTGCAACACCCAGTTTGCACTTCCTAGGACACAGAAGGTGTTTAATATGTTATCTGTCACTTTATGGGTTATTCCAGACTTAATTACAAAGCCAGAAATGGTGTACAAAAGCTGTCCTCTTGAATGTGTTCCCTGCAGGAACAGAGGCTTTGTTCCTCAGTCAGAGTGCTTTTCCATTTGTATCCAGGACATATACACTGAGATTAGCTTGGTTGGTCAGAGCATGGTGCTAAAAATGCCAAATTTGTGGGTTTGGTCCCTATATGGGCCATTCACTTAGGAGCTGGATTTGATGATCCCTGTGGGTTCCTTCCAACTCAGAATACTCTGTGATTCTGTGATCTGAGCAAAGCAGCATTCAAGGTGGCTGGTCCTGCCATTTGTCATCTAACCATAGTCCCCTCAGCAGTCTATCAGTTCTCTGGGGTTTTGGTACAGCTAATGGAAATGTGACTTGCAAAGCTGTGGGACAGGTCTACAGGGCCCTGGATGGGTTTAGGGAGGGGAAAGGATCTATGGGACTCCAGTTTTCTCCTGGTCTTCTGTCAGCTTCAAACCACAGAGGTCTGTTGTTAAGGTATGACAGGGACAGAGTCATCCTGAATTCACTTCTCACAGACCTCCCTGAGTTTTTGGAAGGGCCTCATTTGCATATCTGTACTCCCAAAATATGTCTCTGAAGATTCCTCACTGTGATCAGCAGCAGGTACAAGTCCTGCAGCCTGCAACTGCATAGGAACTCAGTGCCTCCCACTGCCCATCAACAGCTACAGTGGGAATTTCCATCTGCACCGTGCAGATTGCCTCCAGAGTGATTATTGTTAGGAGGGAATGAACCAGGGAAGGAGCCCTCAACTTTTGCTATCCCAGGAGGAAAGACTTCTCAAAGGTTCTATTTCCTTCTGGCTCACTGGAAATCTTTGAGGGAACAGGGGGAGGAAGTATGATAGGAGATTTCCTAAGAACAAAGAGGTACCTCATTGCCTAGGGAAAAGCAGAGAGGGGCTGGATGGATAGAAAGAGAAATTAATGATCTCCATCTAGCTTTTCTTTTCCCACTGAATAAAGCTGACAGCTGGAAAAATTAAATACCTGCCTATCTCCCAGGTTTTGGAAGAAGAAGGAGTACAGGTTATGTGCATGTGTTGATACAAGAAAGTCTTAGCTTCGAAAGAGTTTTCTAACACTTTCACCCCCCTCCCAGGCAACCCATGGTTTTAGTAGCAAACTGGATTCACTGGTGGATGATAGCCTACTTCCCAGCAGAAAGAAGTCTATGAAAGCTGCACATGGTTTTTAATGTTTAATGGCACAAAATCAATTGGAAGTGGTTGTGGCTTCCACATCAATTTCAGGATATCTCTCAGAGAACAGGAGAAAGTGGGAGAGTTTCCATTAGCCCTGGAAATCTCAACAAGGATAGGAAAATGGTTATAAACAACCCTGCACTCCAAGAAACGTAATAATAACCTTGTCCTCACTCATTTCTCATGTTTCTGTACGAGGATACAGTTTTGTCACTGGTAAGGTCATATCTTGGTCTCAATTCCACCCTTTCTCTGTGCAAACACTCAAACATCCATATGGTTGTGAGTGCCTTGAGAGAGCCATGGCTCACAGTTGCTGCCCCAGGAGCTGTCCCTGGTCTAGGAATACCTGAGGGACAGGAATCACAGAGGGTTAATCCTCCTGCCTGTTGGCTCTGCCCCATAGTGAAAGGCATTCTTGCCAAAATGCAGTGTAGGAAGCTGTCCTGCCCCATAGTTGGGTGGGAAGGGGCTCCCTGGGGAAATATGGAGCTCCCTGTCCTGGGTGCACACAGGGACTTGTGTGGTCAAATTCACCCAGATGGTCACGGGTGGCCACACTAAAGGGCTGTTCAGTCAATGAGAAGGTTCCTGCTGATTTTGATGGGCTTTCTGCCATTTGCCAGGCTTAATGCTGCATGGCACGAAGTGCCCTTTTTCTGCCCTTGTTTTGCTCAGAGTGGAGGAGTGTGATGCCTTCTGCCAGCTGGAATGTGTGTGGGGGGGGGAGGCAGGGAGAGGGGAAAGGTTATTTTTTGCATCCTTAAAAAAACCCACAGGCCTAAGCAAAGTTAGGAACAGCCCTGACTTCAGCTCAGTGCAAAACAAGAGGCTGTTTTCAAATTTTGCAGGTTCGCTCCAGGACTCCAGCTAAGTGAAGTCAAGGCAGGGTTTGTAATGCACAATTTAATCAGTGAATTTGTAAATCTTAAAAGGCGTGCTTAATTTAATATTGTTCCTAATGGCTATTGTCTTCATGCTTGCCTGTTTCCCTGGTGTTTTTCCCTTTTGTAATTACTGGAATGGGCATTTCCAGGTGCACTGCATATATTAGCAAGCACTTTCATTTTAGTAATGGGTGAGACACTTTCAGTGTTTATTTCTTCATTGCCCTAATACTTACTTTATTAAAGGTCCTGATTCCTCTAAAGGAGAAAAATAAACATTTACCACTCCTTTCTACCTCATTTACCTCTTCTACAGAGAAAAAAACAGAAGAGCTAAATTACTTATTGGCCAGGGTTAGACCAGGTTTAAATTATCAGAGAAAGGAGAAACAAAAAGGGGATGCTTGGTCAATCACAGAATGGTTTGGGTTGAAAGGCACCTTCAAGATTGTTTCATTCCAACCCCTCTGCCATGGGCAGGGACACCTTCCACTAGACCAAGTTGCTCCAAGCCCCATCCAACCTGGCCTCAAACAGTTAAAACCCATTCTCACCCCTTATTGGGATGAGAACTAAACCCTCTGAACTTAAAGCTATTCCCTTCAGTGTCAGGACTTCACGGCTATTTTAAGCTCTGTTAGGCACCTGCAGTGCCCCTTTCCTACATCTCATTACCATCCCTAGCAATAATGTGCATTTTTGCCCTCCTTGCCCCACAGTGTGCAGCCTGGGGACTTGTGGGGTGCAGGAGACCAAGCCTTGCCCAGCCACCCCAGCCTGCTGCTGAACACTGTGGCAGGATTTCAGCATCTGCTGACAGCCTTCACCCTGCTGCTGAGCAGCATTTTATTATACATGCACAACATCCCTTTGCCACATGCTAGTCTAATTTTCAGATTAGCTGTTTATTAGCATTATTACAAACATGGCTCTTCATCTTCTATTAAATGGCAGCGCAGCACTGCGCTCCTGTGTGAAGCCTGTAAGGAAGCACTTAGTTCACTAAATTACCCTGCAAATGTCAAACTTGCTCTGTAATATTAGCTGTACATCTTACATCCTCTTTATTGGGATTTTGTGTCTTGAGGGTGCCCTGTGGCATATAGATTTTTTAAAATACGAACCAGTGTCATTTCGCTGTTTAAAAGAACACTTAATTAAACAGGATTCATTGCTTGTATGGGGCAAGTTAAATGAAAACTAAATAGAAGGCATATGATTACATGTTATTAAGCAGAGTGACTGCTCCAGAGACCAAACTCTTTTAACACAACATTAAACTGAACTCATTTCATATGCACAGGTTAGCTCTGGCCTGTGAGGGCATCATATTTTGAGAGAAGCAGAATGGTTATGGGCACTAAACAGCTTTTAACAAAATGTGTGTTTCAGGGAAGAAACCTTACCTAAGCTGGACTTAAATATGCTAATGACAGAAATCAAAGCTTTGCACTGATTCTAAGTAACCTTTTAAAAATTATCACTTTTATAGTGTCAGATGCAAATGAGAAGATTGGCTTTGTTTATTATTTCACTAGCTCTAAATTAACAAGGGGCCACAATGAGTATAAAAATAAAATTGGAAGTGTTTTTTAGGCTTGAGTCGTTGGTCACGTCATGGCTTTTTAATGTTTTTTAGGAAAACAAAAGGAATTATAATTATAATTAGAACTCCCTTATACAAATTCCTATTTGTTCATTTTTGAAAGCCTACTGTTCTCCAACCTCACTGCTAAAACTCGCCATGGCTGTGAGCCTACAAAGCCTTCAGCACTGGTACAGCACTCAGTGGGCAAAAGTTACTATTTTTACATGAATTGCAGACACCTCATTGTCCTGTTACAGCTCCCAACTGCTTCGGTGGTTTTGCCCATCATTTGGAGGAGGGATAAGTGTTCAGATGTGCATCACTAAATGGCCCTGCCTGGGTGTCATAGCCCTCTCCCCCCTTCCTTCTTGCCTGCTGATTTACCTGTTACTAAGGTTAAACCCACAGCAGTGACAAGCTCCAGCTCAAGCCCTCTCCAAATCCTCAGAAGGACACCACGTTTATTTTCTCTGCTTGCAAGTGAGCGTGCACAGCCTAGAGCTCCAGAGAAGCAGCTCTCAGCATGAGCTTCATGACTGAAAAACATGAGGTGATGGAGGTCTTGTATCTAAGACTGGAGCTATCTGTTTCTTCCAATAAAGTAACTTAAAATCAGGCTGTTTGCCATGGTAGCTACTGCTGAGACCAGTGCTATGTGTCCCCGGTGTGTGTTCCCTGAGTGCCAGTATGTTGCAGTGAGGACCTCGTGGCGGGAGGATTTGGCTCACAAACCCCCTCAAATCAAATGGAGAGTCCAGTTTGGCTCCCCTGCCCTCTCTGTTGGTACATCCAGCACTGAAGCTGATTCAAAGCACCAGTCACCTCATTCTGCCTGACTCCCCCAGTGCCAGCAGAAGCTCTATCAATCTCCTGGGCATGAAGGTGCCTAGTGACCAGAATAAACACCGGTGTCCTAAAAATGGTGAGGTTTAACTCCTGTGCTCTCCATTCTGAGCAGGTGTGGGCAGCTCTGCTTGCTGCCCTCGCTGCTCCTGGCACGGCCCCAGGGCACCTCAGTGCCCAGAGCTACAGCCTGAGCCCCTGGGCTCCTCTGAGGGTTTGGGCTGCTGACTGCTGCCTCAGTGCATGTCCCTGGTTAATAAACAGAGTAACTTCTGCCTGTGTATTACGCCAGACATGTCCCGCTACCTCTATCTAGGTCAGCAAGAGCCTTGGGAGCACAAAAGTGTACTCTGAAAAATAAAAAGAGGAAGAGACCCTCCTATCTTTAGGTTGTTTTAATTGCTTTTCATGCTTTTCATAACAGCTGAGAAGAAACTCTTCCCGCAGAGTGCCACTTCCCCTCTCACACCTCTTCTGGGAAGACCTGGAATTCTCAGCCTGTCCTGCACTGCAGGCCAGTCACAGCACCAGCTTTGCAGCTCCTGGGGCCACTCTCAAGCTCATCTCTCTTGTCTTCTCTGTGTGTCTATTTTTTGTCTTTCCTTTTTTTGCCTGCAAAAGAAACTGAGCTCCTCCATGCATTGGTAGTGCAGACGTGCTGCCACATATCCATGAAAAACAGAATTGTAACAAAAAAATTGAAACAAATAAAGCAGTCTTGGAGCAACTCTGCCTTCCAAGTGGGAGTGCGGTTGTCCAGAGGTTCAGTTTATAACTTCTGGGCTTTGAAACAGGCTCTTAAGTGGAGACCCTGCATTGTTTTTGTTCATCAACACAATCCACCCTTGGGGCACATCAGTATGGCCGTGGCTTTGAGGTGAGTTGTAGCTGATATAGTAACGTGCAGGGATGTAATTAGCAATGTTGGGAAGGCTGCTGTGGGCAGATGAGAGCTGAAAAGGCTGTGCCTGTTGTGAGACAGACTTTTATATGTTTTGGCCTGGGAGTCCAAAGCCATGTGTGATGAATGACCTTACACACTGACAAGCCATTTGAACAGTAAACCATGGCATCTGTGTCCCTTTCTTGGTTACAGGGCAGCCGTACCCTCTCTATAAATCATGGCAGAATGAGGTTTCTCTCAGTCATCTGGGTTAACCTTTCCTGCTGTGTGGATTACCTACCCAAGGGTTTAAATCAGGTGTTCAGCCGGGTGGCCTGAGGTTCACCAGCAAGTTAAGAAACTTCAAATTTCTTTGGCCATCATCCTTTGCCTTCCAGCAGACCCCAGTTTCTGCCTTAGGGCAGCTGTTCTCAGGCACAGCCTCTAAACCTCTGCAAGGAAAGAAAACAAGTAGCCAGGACCTGTAGGACCCAGAAATACTGCAAAGTCTGTGCTGAAAAGCCTCTGTCTTTAGCATATTACAAGATTATACTTGTTTGGGGGTTTTGCAACCGTATTTTTTATCCCCCCATACCATTACCTACTGCCAGGCATGCAGTGTTACAGCAGCCCAGAGGTACCTGAGTATTTACCTCATAGTTTGCCCTCTGCCCTGGCAGTATATCAACCTGAGCAACAGTTCACCTGACCTATTTCAGGAAAGATCCCAGTCTCAGTAATAGCTTCTAATGGAAACACCCCGTATCTGCTGGGTCTCAAGCTTTCTCAGGTTTTACTTTCCAGAAAACTGCAATTCAGGCACTCTTAGCATCTCCTCTCACGTGGCAATATCCAAGAGTACCTGTTTTTTATACATGCACAGCAAAAAGCCTTTTACTCAGAATTTAAGAGCATGTCACTAATGCACCACTGCCTGTGTCTTCCCTGGGATTAAATGCAGGTTGTCAGAGTTCATGCTCCTATGGGCTGTGCAAGCACTGCTTTCACTGGCCTAATGCTTGCACTTACTTAGCTTAGATGTCAGTCACTATTAGGAAAAAAGAATGAAATTCCAGAAGAGGTTTAGTGTGTCAAATGAGTAGCAGCACTTCTGTGCCCGATGTCTTGTACAGTATCTCCAGTGATGGGCATTTCAGCTTGGACTGCAGTAAATTCTAAATGGTTGGACTATCATGATTATTTATTTAGTGTTTCTCCAGCTGTGGTCACAGATAGGGACCCAGGGGACAGTATCCTACACATCTTATATATACAGGAGGAGCACTTGTGATAGTTTTCCTTAGTATTTTTCCACCTATTTAAGCTCAGGGGCCTCATGTGCTGGACACTGTATGTTCCTCTTCAAAATGCTTCTCGTCCACTAGGTTCTTGTCTTCTCTTGAACCCATGTAAAGCTTTAACATCTGTTCCTCTTCCAGGAGGAGTCCCAGAGGTCACCCAGCTGCCATAGGAAGAGCAACCTCGTTCTCAGGGTTTATAGATCTGAGTAACAGCAGCCATGGGGGAGGCAATTGCTGTCAGCCAACTCATCCATGATCACCAATCCAAATTTGTATCAAATCCTTAGAGTCCTCTTCCCTAAAAAATGCTCTGTTCTTCACATAAAAAAAAAATAAATTTGTTATTTATACAACAGATGCACCTAAAACCACCAACCAAGATGAAGACTCAATTGTGCTAGGTACTATAAAAACAGCAGTAATCCCCCAAAGAGCTTTTAAAATAAGGGACTGATAGTTTAGCTTTTCTGGGAAGACCAGTCACAGTGAATCTTTAAAATCTATTTCTATGCAGAGCAGAGAAAGTTGTTGGTCTTTCTCTCCTTACAGCTCTTGATAGCACACATAAAGCACCAAACAAGAAAGCTACATGTGACTTTGAAACTCCAGCCTCAGACAGAATGTGTGTGCTGATCCTGTAGATACATCCATTGACTCCTAAGCTGGAATTTATTCCTGAATCAGGAAAATGATGACCCGGGCATTGCTCCTCACTTAAAATACTAGCCCCAGAGTGGCAGATGTGATCACAACAGGCTTCATAGA
The DNA here is from genome assembly GCA_013397135.1 of Pachyramphus minor. Lineage (NCBI taxonomy): Eukaryota > Metazoa > Chordata > Aves > Passeriformes > Tyrannidae > Pachyramphus > Pachyramphus minor. Next base: position 962,880 of record VYXB01003342.1, on the reverse strand, counting down.
GAGGAGCAATCCCTGGCCCTTTCCATAAAAGTATATTACTGACTTTCTGCTGTTGCACTGTCTTCACGGACGTGCCCAAAACCCTCATTGTTAGAGTGGTTCGACTCCCAAGCTTGCCTCAGTGCACTTTGAAGCAGTTTGTTCTAAGCCAGTCATGTTCACTATCCTAATCTGACATGGAGCCTGATGGAAAAATCTGTGATCGATTATAGCAGCAGGACAAAGAGATATGAGAGGAAAGCAATGCAAAAGAATAGATATCAATCACTGGCTCGCAACGAGCCTGAAGAAGGTAGCTGATGGTATTCCTGAATTTGAAGGCAGTGTAGCACATCTTTTTGCTGTTGTAGGTAAACACTCTGAGCTGCAGACTGTTTGTCTTACAGACAGACCGATTTGATATGAAAAGTGGATTTTGAAGTATGGATTATGTTGGAAGGGGACAAAATAAACTATTGGTTTGTTACCTTGAAAACGGTGTAGCATGTAATGGGTGTTCGCAGCAGTTTCTCAGCTGCCTATTACTCTTCTTTCTAAGCTTCTAAGTGTTTGGTTTTTTTAGATTTACATTTTTTCATTGATTGAAAGTGAAATATATGATGGAACAAATTTGTATCGAATAAGAAATAGACACGGTCAACAAACTTTAATGTTGAGTTAGCTTTTTTCTCATTGCTGGACAAGATCATACTTCAAAGCAAATTAAAAATGTGAAGCCAAATCCTGATTGCAAAGCAGGCAACAGAAATTTTCGTGTCAGCCTCAATAAAAGCAGGTGTAAGTTTTCAGTATTAGTCCAGTCCATCCAATTCACATGTCTTTCTGTCTTTATCTAATCTAATACATGGTCGTGAGATAAATTACAGAAGCGTATGATAAATTGCATTGCTATTCATTTTTGGCAAGATCACCTATACACTGGCCACTAATTCATCTTCTCCAGGATCCATTGTAACACACCAGATCCTTGAAACTGCCTCTAAAATACTGTCATTTCATTTTCTTTAAGAAAACAAAGAGATTATAACTGCTGCCAAATATCCTGCTTACCCTCACCAAAACAAATGATACCTCATTGTGACCTCTGTAAAATCATGGTTATAAAAGTATCAAAATGTATTTATAGCATTAAGAGTCCCAAAGGTGCTTACATTCTGTGTGAGTGAGAAACTACGACATGATTTGTACTGAGGGATTTCAAAGTGGGAAAGGATGACACGGTCTTTAATTCATTTAATTCTGTGCTCACTGGGTTTTGGTTTTCTTTGCCTAGAGATTTGATATTACAGATAAAATACACAAAACTGACTAAGAAATATGTGATATGTTGTAATAATATTTTCTGGTCCTTATTTAGAGCTTCAAGAGTTCACCACTCTTAACCAAAGCCCCATCCTGATTTACACAAGTACCACTTTGAACCCACACACTCACGGATCTCTTCTGGGTACCATTCATATCCAACTGGGAGTGGAAAGAGGTATATTCCATTGATGTGAAAAGAGAATACAACTTCTTTTCCCTTACACCCATCAGACCCATCCCTGCATTCCCCTTGGTTCCACCACCAGCATGAGCTGCTTAATGTGCTGGAGGGCAGGTGGTGCTGGAGGTGGGCTTTATCCTGAGCCAATCCCATTGTCTCAGCCCGATGTCCCACCACTCTATGGCCAAGGAAGAGGTGAAGCTGCTTGCAATTTTGGCTGGAGACTTGTTAGTGTCTGTGCCCCTGCTCAGTGCCAGCCCGGGAAATTGCTTTCTGCTCCTTGGCATTGTCACTTTGACTGCCAACAGTCACCTCCCCCTCACCCCATCATAAATCACAGAGAAACGGTGCCGTGAAACATCCAACAACTGCTGAATTTCATCCAGGAGGTTGCGGCACCTCAGTGGCAAGTGAAGTGATTTTGCATATCAAGATTTTAAAGTAATTTGGGGCATTGTGAGATGAAAGATATTGTTGATGTGAAAAGAGAATTACTGTATTTACTTCAAATGCCATTTTCCGCCCCACGAAAACAGTAGTTAAAAACAGAGCGTGTATTGCAGGATGATGTGAAAACCTGGCCTTGCTGGTGGGAGGGAGTTCTCCCAATGATTTGAGGGAAATGAAGGCTTCATCCTACACTATTTAGGAGCCGGTGAGGCATAATGGTTAAGTCCAGCTAATTGGATGCATTGCTATAGGCACTTGAGAAATGTGATAGACAGATGCATTCAGCTAGATAGATATCCCTTGGTGCAGAGAGCTGAAGTCAATTACAGAGTTAAATTGTGAAAGATTTGACCTGATGTCATTTATATCTCAAGTCATAATTAACGCTTAAAGTTCAACTCTATGGCAATTTTCTTTTAATAACACTTAAAACCTATATAGAGCCGAAAGAATTGCATAGACGTGATGAAGGATAACTTGAGTGGATGCCAGAATTTCAGTGTTAGTAATTAATCCTCAAAACACCTTTGTGAGGCATATGGAAGCATCATTTCTCTTCAGTTTCTCCTTTGAAGAGAAGCAGGGTGTTCTTAATGCCTCCCCAAAGTCTGTGGCACCTGGAGATAAGGACTGAGGTTTTTTTCAGGTGCTAAACAGTGAACACCAAGCTCAGCCCAGCTCCCATCTTTTTGTCCTGATGAATTTTTAAATTTTACCACAATCTGTAGAAATATTATGGACAAATACCTTGACAAATAGCCTGTTTTTTCCCAATTAAAATCTATGCAAATGCAGAACCTAAAGATCTGTCATAAACACAGCTTCTGCTTCAGAGGTTTTTATGTGGATGAAATATGAATCTTACTGAGGGAAGAAAGGCGCTCTCGGGCTGAGACCTTGTAAGCTGGGATTCAGTTCCCTGCAGATTTTTATGGTCAGGTTATAACTGCCCGTAAAGCAGGGGTAAAATGGAAGTGCTGACAAAACTTTTAAACTACAACAGTGGAAATGGCACCACAATAATTTATAATCTACAGGCAGCTTTGGATTTATTATCACAATGACAAATGCACTGTCATTGTTAATAGGATATTTCCCAGCAAGGACTTCTTGTTATGCAAGCCAGGTTCACTATGTCATGCAGCATGATAGCAATAAAGTCTACAAGAATTTGTAATGAACTTCAATTACTAATAGATTATGGTTAATGGGAAATATGTGCAGTAAAGATATGGGTTTTTATATGCGCCTTCTGGTACTGTACAAGGCAATGATTTATGCTACCATTTCTGTTAACATTCTCCTGTATGAAAAAAAAAACCCTAAATTGGTGGAAAGCCATGCCATCCATAACAAATATTTAAGATAATTTTGCACATCGTGTAAATGAAGATGTAAAATTAGATATTAATCCATTTCATTTTAGCATTTGTATTTTTATTAAAAATGAAGACTTTGCCCTACTGTGTAATGACATTAAAAATCCTATCATGGGCTGCAAGCATGAATTACACCAACGTAGGAATGGCGACAGCAGCCGAGCTGTGAGTGCGTTTGTTCAATTTGCTGTTGTAATTAACGGAGCAGGGAGAATATTTTTCTATGTATGATTTAAAGTAACAGCCCTGAAGCTGCTCAGGCAGATGTGTTTGATGCAGAGGGATATATACATGAAGTCTGGGCTCCTTTGGAGGGGGTCAGCCTTTTCCTACCCCGCTGTGGCTCTGCCCCAGCCTTCCTGTGTGGCATCGCTCCGAAGCCGTACCTCGCTCGTGGACATCGGGCTATTCCCTTCCCTGCACAGCAAACCTCCCACGGGAATTACGTTGGGAAATAATCACCTGCTGCACCATCAGAGCCACAAGCTCATTCTGACTTATCAGAGGGACACAGGCCTGGGTGTTTGCCTGCTATTTCAAAGGAGACTTCCTCCTCTTCCTCCTCCTCCCTCCCTCCAGCTTTTTTCTCCTGTGCCTGTAATAGAATCTGTGTATTCCAGGTTTATGTGCCTATGAAATGAAAACAAAAATGAATGTCTCCCAATTTGAAAACAAACACTATTCAGAGCCATCTCTGAGAAATATATAGATGCAATATAAAGGATTGCATTTACCCAGAGTCACATTTTGTTGCTAAAATGAGTATTTAGCCAGAAAGGGGCACCCACGCATGAAAAACTTTCAGGATCATTTCTAGTATATTTTTTAATACAGGTATCCTGAAGCCTAACATGTTCCAATCAGTGTTATGCTGGTTTAATACCACTGCTCTCAATGAATCTATGTATAAAGCCTATAAGTTACTCTTCTAGGGGTGCAAGCAAAATGTGGGGTTAGGATTTACCCTTTTCACAAGGCACGTAGTGGTAGGACAAGAGGAATGGATTCAAACTGAGAGAGGGCAGTTTGAGATTAGATATTAGAAAGAAATTCTTCATTTTGAGGGTGGGGAGGCCCTGGTACAGGTTCCCCAGAGAACCTGTGGCTGCCCCATCCCTGGAAGTGTTCAAGACCAGGGTAGGACGGGGCTTGGAGCCACCTGGTCTATGGGAAGGTGTCCCTGCCCATGACAGGGAGGTTGGAACTGGATGATCTTGAAGGTTCCCTCCAACCCAAAATATTCTATGATTTTATGGTTCTATGTAGACCCATCCCACTGACCCACACATCTACCTGGGGGTTTGCAAAAACCAAGGCTGGTCTGGAGACATGCTTTTGGAAGCAGTTTCTGCTGCTTGAGATAAGGTAGACTTTCTGAGAGGAAAGCAATTAATTCAGTGCAGAAAGCACACAGGTAAACTCAAAATTGCCATGTAAATCCCAGTCCATGGACAAACTGCACTCCCCAACCATGCTGTGGAATAGCAGTATCTCACTGTACAATTAAGGGTGATTCCCACATGAAAATGTGGTTCTTCACTCTCTTAGGAAGCTGTTTGACAGATTTACAAAATGTCCTACAGTTTTTATGGTAAAATGAGCATAAAATTGTGCTTCCCCATACTCATTTCCTACTAAGTAATATTTACTTCTTGGAAATGTGTGTTCCAAATTTAAAATTAAAAATAATTTATCCCTTAAGGGTGCTCTGCTGATTCAGTTTTCCCTCAGTCCCTTAGCAGAAGCAGTAGCATATACAGAATGGAGTTTACTGTATTTTTTCCCGCAGCTTTTTTAATGAAATTCTCCTCAGAAGCAAAAGAGGGGAAGGAGCTCTCTCGTGCATTCACACTGAACATCTTTTGTGTGTGTGGTCACATCCTTCTCTCTTCTCTCCATATCAGCTCTGCTGCTCCTCATCTTTCCTGCTCTCTCCTGAATTTTCAGAATAAACCTCCCACAAAACCCCTAAAACCCTTTTTTCATGTGGGTTATTTTTTAAGTCTGCTAAAAAAAACCAACAGGACCTGCATGTGCATCTCATTGCTGGGATTTGTTGTTGGATTTGAGGGGGTTTGTTTTTGTTTTGGCATTTCTGTGGCTCTCAAAGATCTCTCACTCCTGACAGGGTTGATGTGGCAATATTCAGCGGTCACCTCATTTGCAAGCACCATTTAGAAAAGGTCACTGACAGCATAAAAGAGCTACGAAAATAATTGTATCTTTAATTTGTTTCCCATTAGAAATGCATGCAGCAATCTGTTCTAATGAGAGATTTTCTTTCTATCCTGCTTTGGCATATGACTGTAGCAGCTTACAGATATACTGAGGTCTTGTAATGCAGGAGTCTGTGCACAGAACTGTTCAAGGTGGTAATAGATCTTGTTCTGTTCAACAGCTGAGAAATATCAAGGAAACATTCTAAAATACACTGGAATTAATATCTGAGCACTAGGAGAAGTTTGTGTTTCAAATAATTTGCCCCAAAACGAATACAAACAGCTATTAATGCCTAATATGATCTCTTGAAATCACTTCATATCATTAATAATCTATATTGTATCAGATATGTGTGGGCAAAAATAAAACATAATTTCTTGCAGCTAAAGTATTAGCTAAAATAAACCATTTCAACACTGAATCAAATTATTTCAATGGCAGAAATCACACCTGTCTCACGGGACAAATTGAGTATTCAGACTATTAAATCCATTCAAGCGACCGTATTGTATTTCACTTTGCATCCTGCCTCATAGACAGCAAAACAGTTCCTAAAACTATAAAACCATTTAGCAAAACAAATGTATCAACCCCAAGAGCCTCACACGGAGCAGGCACTGAGGAGGTGAAACACCTTCTTGCTGAACTCCCTAAATATTGAACAGATTTACCTGACATGACACCATTGAAACTGAAAAAAATGCTACTGGAACTGGTCGATTTGGTATCAAATTTTATTTTTATATTTTCCTAGTTACAAAGCTCACAGGCCTTTGTGACCCCCGCTGTCTGACGAGGGAAATGCTGTGACCAGAAGGTTTTTGTGGTTAATTAAAAATACAAAAAAAAAAAAAAAAAGTCCTTTGTGATTGTAGCTGCTGATTCCTGACAAAGACTTTGCATCAGGGCTCACCACTGAAATCCACCTCTCCAGGACAGCTGTTACCAACCCTATGCCTCAGCCATCTTCCATTGCTTCCCTCTTATACCTCGTCATAAAGTAAAAATCCAGGAAAAAGGACGTGGTGCCATTAAATGGAGTTGGCTTTGCAGGCAGGAGAAGGCAACCATTGAACATGCAGGTGTGAGGCCACTTTCACAGTAACTGGAGGTATGAGATCTTTAAGTCACAAGCTCAAGAAATTCCCATCAAGGAGCCACCCAATACTTGGTCATTCTGAGCCTCCACTCGTGCCAGCTGCACTGAGAAGCTGTAATTTGCTTACTTGATCTGTAGAGAGTTTTTAAATGAAGATGATAAAACCACATGTAGTTGTGGATTATTTCTTAGGAAATGGCTAGGTTTCTGTAGTGCCTGAGTGGATAGTCTGAGTTATAGCTGATTATACAACATTCGTATGATAAAATACAATTTACTGCCTAGTGAGTTAAAAATTCATGGATTAGTGTAGAATTAATCAGATATTAAAGCTCACTTAGAACAACAGATGTTAATACTGATTTCTTAACAAGCTCCAAAAATTATATATCGGTGCTGAATTAAGCCATTTAAAAATATTAAAAAAACATATTTCAGCCCTTAACAGTTTGTATCTGACGTTTTGCTTTAGATCAAGAAGGAAGAAGAGGTTAATTCACGGCTCAATCACTATTGCACCCAGGTTGTTATTGAAAAGCACCTTCCCATCTCTGTTTTCACTGCATCCAGGCTTTCTTAACTCTTCCATTATCTGACGCTTTAGTTCAGGAGGAGCAGTTTTAGAAAACTCAAGTGTTTCTGTCAGGAAATCCAGCAACAGCTCCCCATCTTTGTCCCCTTCAATAAAGCAGCTCGTTATGTCCATGTGGGATGGGAGCTCGTAGAGCTGGTACTTCAGCCCTGCTGAATCCAGTATCTTTGGCAAGTGACCGGAGGAAACGTAAGAGGTGAGATCATCCAAAGGGAAGGAAGACGCGTACTTCTTCCACAGTGTTTCCCAGCCACTCTTTCCTAAGAGATGAACCACCAGAAAAATGCTCAGGAGCAAAGAAAAACATTATTTGAACACATTTCTGATCACCTGTGTTTTTTTAGCAGTTGTCATCACTGCGAGAAGGATCTTTCCAGAGTTGTGATGTGTCCTGGGGCATGGTGAAGACAGCTGGCTCCCTACTTCTGTGCCTCAGGTTTGGGGGGACTGCCGGAGTGGCTGGACACATTATGTATCCTGGAGCTCCAGCACCTCTCCCCAAAGCCCCCAGCTGAGGTCAGAGCAGTTCACACCCATGCATGTACCTCTTCTCAAGAGACAAAGATTTTACAAACAAAACAAAACCAGATGGGTAAGTTGAAAAATCCCGTTATGTCTTCAGATCTTCATTTACCCTCAGCCTGGATGTCGGATTCAGCGTTTCTGCTGTAAATCATTTTTAAAAGGATCACCCACAATGACTGGACAGCCTAATGAGCAGCTCTTGAAAGTTACAACTATAATTGTCCCTAAGTACTAAAACCAGTTGCTCTGCGGTTTTGCAGTTGCTTTATCTGCAAACAGTTATTTACAGTCAAATAAACAGTTTGGTGTTTAGAAGAGAGGCTACAATATTTTCTTTCACCTGGTGGAAATTGAATGCAGAGCGCTAATTGCAGGAAATTTGCTGGTGTCAGTGTTGTGTGACTCAGTGCCGTCTCTGAGCCGAGCAATTATACAGTACCTGAACGCAGCATTATTATAATGGCCCTCGACAGGCTCAGCATATGGCACTGCTTTTGTTTTCAGGGCGATGTAAACAGATCCATAGCTCCTGCAACTCGCCTGCTCTCCCGGCAGGGTCGGAGCAGGAGGGATTGCAACTCCACCAACTGACCCAAGTACTCTCCTACCAACCCCTCTCCCAGACTGGTTTTTAATTAACACACCCTGATGCATTTGTGTTGGAGGACATTTCCTTTTTTGAAATGAGCTTTGTTCTGCTGATCTTTCAGTACTTCTTTTTATTTCAGTGCTCATTTTCATGGCACTTCTTCCTTCCTATCTCTATTCTCTTGCTTCCCCCAAGGTTTTCCCTTGCTTTCCTCTCTTCTGTTCTGAGTCCTGCTTTTCTCTCCCACTTTTTTGTTGGCTCCAGCAACTTCTACTCCACCAGAAAACATGGAGTCACACGGCCCAGACAGGATTTCAGATCCTCTTCGTGAACTCAGAATGTTAATAATTTTAATTTTGAATAAGCATGTGATCCTTCCTTTATTCACATTTTGTGAATATCCAAATGGACAGGCTAAGCAACTGAAAAAGAATTTCAATTAAATATGTGTAGGCAATCAGCAATAGTCTGATATTACGATCTATTCTCATTCAGACAAAGAACAAGTATGGGGTTTTTTAAAATAATTTAAAATAGCATCATTTAAAATACAGATTTCTTGTTGCAAAGTGCTTGAAAACACTCTAAACCAAAAACATTTTGGATAAAAATTAGTTTGAAAAAATTCAGTTCAGAGAATTGTCACTTCACTGTGGACCCTTCATGGACAAACTAAAAAGCAACTTCATCAAATACAGTTTGCAGACATGGCCAAATTCAATAAGAGATTAAGCTTTAACCTCTGAACAAATAATGCTTAACATCCCTTTCAAAATTATCAGATGAGACTGTTTACGCAACTAAAATTTCCATAGCTTTTAAGGCAAATTAAAGGCTTTCCAGAGTCAAACTGGACTCCACCATTTCAGTACCTCTGGCATACTTTGCTCACAGTATTAAAAGGTCGTTGTTTACTCTGCTCCTGCGTTTTTCTGCTGGATTGACCACAGAGCAACTCCAAGAGACCTGAAACAGCCTAAGAATGCTGTTTTCTACACAAAAATGATGATATTAAGGAAATGGGCAGTTTGAGAAGAAAATGAACCATATGTGCTGTAACACCTGCTGTATGGCACAGCCGGGCCCCGCCGTGGCCGTTTGCTTAATGCCACAAGTCTCCGGGAGCGAGATAATGCAGGGCCCAGCCTGGAAAGCCTTTTCCAGCAAACAGCAGAGGCTGGAGCAGCCCTTCTGAGTGAGAGCTGCAGGATGGAGCCTCTCTCCTGATGTGGAGCCTCTGCTGCTGTCCACAGCTGGACAGGCTGTAGGATGGGGAAAGGCACAGGGCAAGGGGAAGATGTTTTGTGCCCACGATGTGGGTTTGGTGGCTCATAACACCTTGGTGTTTATGACTCACACAGGTTTCATTGGATGTCAGTTCACCTCTATGGCCTGTGCTAAACTGACAGGAACCCCAAAGGTCCTCACAGCTCTGTCCTGACTGAGCAGCACTGGTGGAGCAGCTCTCACCTGACACCAGGATAATGAGGAGCTTCGCCTGTGATTCTAGGAGGCTGTGGAAATACCGGACAGTTGCTGGGACATCTTTCACATAGTACAGCATCTGGAAAAAGCAGAGATGCTTACAGACATACAGTGCCATCCTGAGTGGCTTTTATACCTAGTACCATTGGTAAAATAATCCAAATAGGGGCAATCCTGACAGGCGAGCAGTGAGACAACAAGGCACGTTAGCAAGATGCCAGGCAGTGGGCTCACACTGCAGGCTCAGGCTGTCACTGCTGTGCCTGCTCTCTGGCTCTCCCAGGACCAAGCTCATGTTCATTCATTAACCTGAGATAAAGAGATTCGCCTTTCCTCGCAGTGAAGGTGGCTTGTAACGGCTTCAGTGAACTTGGAAATACAAAGGCAATTTCATGGAGAGGACAAGGAGCTTTTGAAGACACTAGTTAAAATGTATTTTTAGTTGACTGCCACCCACAGCCTGGTTAATAGGACTACTGTGCTCAAAGCTGCTTTTCATTTTTGCAGTTCACTTATGCTGAAGTACTTCAAATTACTGGGAAGTAAACTCACCTTTCTTCCCCTTAGAGTGGATAATGAGGTCACATACTTCATGCATACTTTTAACAGCCAAGACTTTGATAGCATTTACTTGGCAGAGACTTTTACCTGGATCATGTGAATGAAGTCCCACTTTTTAGTCTTCTTTTCTGCATTCATGCGACTTTCATATTCATAAGCTGTCTCCTTGTGCCAGGTAAACTTTATGTTCCCAAGGTTTGATGTCTGAGCCACACGCTCTGAAAAACAGGAGAAGGCAGGACAGTTATCTCAATTGCAAATATGGGACTGCTTTTCACCTAGAGCTTTAATACATCCAAAAGTCATATTTAGGTAGAGAGTTTTGGTACCAGTCTAACACAACAGTAAAGCATTTAAAACCCTGAGCCCACATGTGAGGAGGAGGATGTAAAGGGCTTTGTAGGATGAAGTCTTAAGAGGGTCTGATGCTTTTCCCTTTGCTCCCTCATTTGGGCTCCTCTGGTTTTTACCTGACTTAAAAAAACAAAATAAATAAATTCTTCCCCATGACTGGCTCATTAAAATATGTTGGTTGGGATGAACATTTATGAGGCCACGAGCAGCACATTTCATGTTGAATAGGAGAAGGACTGATGGTCCCATCACATAAGTGCCACACAAAACCCACACGGCTGAGCAGAAGCCAGGTTGTGGTGGAGGGTTTTCCCCAAAGAAATACAGGAGTTCGAGGATGGATCAAAGAGTGGGTTATTGCAGAGAGAAGCACAATTAAAAGCTTGAGAATGGCAGAGAAAGCAAATGTCTCCTTCTGAGACTGTGTAACTGCGATGGCAGAAGCGGGAAGAAGCTTTGCTCAGTAAAAAAGGGCCTATCTCTTGAAATTTTGCCTTCTGCTGTGTTGAGATAATTTTTCAAAAGTGAACAGTTTTGGCCACCTATATCAGGTAAAAGGGATGACAGTGTTTTAAAGCAAAGACTAGTATAAGGAGCAATATATGGAGTGTTTTCAGACCCCAATACAATGCACATCAGCAACTGAGGAAAGCAGAAAGCTGGAGGATTCAAAGAATAAGTTACATTGAGGGACTGGCTCATCACTGCATTTCTGTCCTTTTTATGGGAGGAAAACTGAGAGATAATTTCATAACTTAGAGGACGCTGGAATACTAATGTCCATCTGCTGGCATATGGAGCTCATCTCACTGTGTTCCTGCCTGGCACCCAGGATTGCTCCAGGACAAAGCTAGCCTGGATGCAATTCCTGTGTTTCACTGGAGTTAGCATAAATTTAAAACTTAAATGGCCCAAAGGCAGACTGAGCCTTAGCTACAGAACACATGTTCAAAACAACACGATTTGCTAAGACCAGTGCCTTTACACCACTAACGGCAATGTTTCTCCTTTTGGGCTCTGATTAGGACACATCCCAGTCAGACAGATGAGAAATGCTCCATCAGGGTTTATCTCCATTCTTCTGTGGCTGGAAATGGGCCACCTCTTTCACATGCTGCTGCTGTAACTCTGTTAACTTCGATTTATCAGTCAATGGCCCCAGCAGTTGCAGTTCAGACTTCATTTGCTGTTTTAAACTCAGGCGTCATCCAGCAGCAGTTCATATCCCCATCACCAATAATCTGGTGCAATCTGGCTCAGTTCAACTGCTAGTCTGTCTGCAAGGAGGAGCTAGGATGACAACTGAATTGCTGGCCCAGGTGGGCCTTTAAAGTCAAAATTCCAGGAAAGGCAAACTCATTTTCTGCCCAAAGATTCATCTGAAGCCATTGTGAAAAGTTTTCCTTAATTTTCTCTTGAGTTCACCCCAGATTGTTGTCTGGATCAAAGCTGGTCATGTGCCCCTAATCGGTGCCATCAAACTGGGCTGCCTTTGCAGTTGTGCAATGACAAGGCAGCTCAGTCCTGGGGCCACCAACACTCCAATTATAGTCGCCACAGGACTTCACCTGACCATGGACCAGGAATGAAGGAAAGCCTGGCCATGGAGCTTTGAGTAGACGTTCCATTGTATGTCTCAGCCTAAGAGAAACCTGAGTTTGTCATCACTGCACGCCCCAGTGTGAAGTTTCCCTCGTGAGCTTGGCTTCTCCTTCCCTAGGAGAAAGTATCTGGTGAGGCAGAAAGCATAACTCCTGAATTCTCAGAGGTGCAGATAATGTTTCTAATTCTCCACAGAAAATCTTGGGCCTCAGAAACCTAATTAACGGTACCTACTGGGGACATGATAAGAAAGTTTAAAGAAAGAAATTCAGATGAATATTTCATTTCTAGTTTAGCATAAAACTTAAAATAAGGGCAACATGTTATATTTTCTTTAACTTTCTTCTGGAAAGAAACTCACTGAAGTAGGATAGGACTGTTGGTGGTAGCTGGTGGGACCACTTAGGAAGATTCAGAACAAACCCAGTCCTACATAGCCCAGATAGGACAGAAATGCTTTGTGCATGTGCACAAATGTCTCATAAACAGAGCAGATGCTCTGTTGCCCATCCTTCACCATTTCAGCCTGGAGCAATGTAAAAGCTCCCAGGATTTTGCATGAACCATATTTTAAAAGATCAGGTCCATGTAATACAAAGATAGGTATAAAAAAATTATGTGTTTCCTGGGAGCCTTTGGTGTTTCCAGTGACTCTGAATTCCCATGCTGCAGGGAGAAAGGGATTTTATTTTTCCCCCTTTGACTTCCACAAGCTGCTTCATACTGAGATTGAATCATTTTTAAGGACTCAAGCAAGAGCAAGAGTTGGAGATTTACAGTGTGGTTTTACAGTCTGGTGTTTACTATGGTTTGGAGCAATTCCAACAACACAGTCTGCTGATGAGGTTCATTCATTACTGTCACATCCATTCAGCAAGCCCCTCTCTGGGCTTCTCACAGCTCCTACATGTAGCTGGTGTCACCTCCACACAACACCATAATTACTTGCTAAGGTGAAGCCTGGTAGGTGTTAATCCAGTGATAATCAAACTGTGGATTGCTGTTTAATGTTCACTTTGTAGGGCAATTTGACCAAAGTACCCTTGTTAACACTCAATTCTCCTTGGAAAACGATTTGCTTTTCTTCTTGAGTGTTGCTCAGACCTTTGGGTTGGTGGAAGGAAACAAACTCTAAGCCCCAGAGCTTCCTATCAGTCTTGCTTTCCTGAACATGTTTTCTAATTCAAAGCATGGTAACTAATTTACTGCACCACTGTGAGGTTTAGCTATTTGTTGGAAACGATTTTTAAGATGTCAGAGAATTACCATGAGACACTAAAATTTTCCCTTTGATGCCAAGGAAGGATCCTGATTCAGTGAAAGCTGAAGGAGAAAAACGTTCTGAAATGCGGGGATTTTACTCTATTCCCATAAAATCACCCACCACTTCCCACCTTGTTTGTTTTTTAAAGTCTGTCTAGCCAAGCATTTGCCATGCAGAGTTCTTGCAGCATGAGAGACTAAGATTTTAACAGGAGTGAACATTGTAGAGAAGCGATGATGGCAAAAAAGCATAAAATAGTGATTTTTTTTAACTTTTATGAGACATTCCTGACAAGAAAACATTTGAATGTAGGGTCATCCAGCTTTCAACACTTTTTAATGCATTTAGCATACTTAATGTAAATTCAATTTGTTTAATGTAAAAATACCTTTGTACTTGGAGATTTGGTCAGCACTTGGCTCTATCACCTCATTGTGGATGGTGACCCCGGGATATCTGGCTTGTATTTTCGAGAGGATCAGCAGGTCCATCTCACCTAGGGAAGCAGGCACCATGAAATACAAAATGAGAGCTGTTTATGTACAGAAGATGTACCACACAGGTACGTGCAGCTGTTTTGTATTTTCAGGAGGTTGACACCGGAGATTGAGCTCTAGGTTTTCAGAAAAATTTAAATATCTATTCCAACTATCTTCATTTCTCCTCTCTGATTGCCATCATCAGTGCCAAGGGAAAATCAGCCAGAGTCATGCCTGTGGCTTGACCTCGTATTTTTTGGGCATGGTCTAACCTCTTGGGAGATATCCTAAATTACTCTGGCAGTGACAGTTCTGATGGTCCCAAGTCACCAGCAAACTTGGCAGGATTCCTCTGGAGTCAGTACGAGCATTTTTAGCCAAGTGCCTCACTGGTTACAAGGCTATGTGGGGGAGGGCAAAGAAAATATGTGTTTACGCTGGAATCAGAAACAATATTCATGTCTGTTTGTCTTTAGTGTCCTGTGACTTTTCCCAAAAGAATGATGAATAGAGCACATGTTTATCCAAACCCTGTTTACAGAATACCTCGCAGATGACTGTACTTTTTTTTTTTTTTGTGAGTGATAGTTCTCTCTAAACACTGTTCATGCCAGCTGTAATTATTTTATTGATGGATGTACCAGTAGATCCAACATTTAAAAATTTAAAAATAGCTGCCGTATTTCTTGGCATCTCACGCCATCTGTGCTTAGGAAACTCAGGGAGATGATATTCCTGACTGAGGCATTGGTCCAGGGACAATATCCCGCTGGCTTGCTTAGCTTTCTTCAAGCTCACTTCTGCTTGTTGTGCTTGGATAAATTTTTGGTGGAAAAAATAATAGAGGAATAAATTAAGGTAGAAAGAGTGAAAACAGAGGGTAACTACAGGGAATAATAGAGCCAGGGGTCGTGTTACAGGCAAATGTATTGTCCTGAAAGACATATTTACGCTTGCACACAACTCCACATTATAAAATTCCCTGCAAATACACAAAGTTATGTGCTGAACAGAAGATCACCCAGTGAGCCCTGACGGCCAGACAGGCCCTTGCTGAGGGGCTGTAGAGGGAGGGCCTGCACAGCCTCTGCCCACCCTCATGATTTTCAGTGCCCCTGAACTCCCACCACATCAGCACCACAAAATATTTGAGGTACAGAAGGAAAATATTTGGCATTAAATTGCTCATTAGTGCAATACATAATATATAAAGAGAACATAATATATAAAGTGAGGAAGAGTTTTTTTCAGACTTAAATGTCTTTTGCAAAGCAACCAGTAATACCAACATTTACATGGCATCAGTGGAAACACGTTCTTTGAGGGAGGGAAATTGAATTTCTGAAGCAGCAAAAACAGTTGCAGCTTTGCTACTGCTGCAAACCCTATATTCTGTTGAAAAATCAGAGCAGAGCCAGTTGTCTGCAGGCTGCCGTGATGAAGTTTGGGAGTAGACAATTTGTAACAAACTACTGCAGTAGCTTGATTTTTGGTTGCTTTACCAACTTTCTGTAAAATGATTTAGCCATTTGAAAAGGCTGTGCAGGACCTGATAAAAACCCAAAAATTCAAATTTTCTATTTCCATATGCAGATAGGTTAGTATATTCCTTTCCACTCTTCTGTGGCCAAACCACCCTTGTATTGTCTTTAACCAAAAAAACCCACCCCTTTGATTCATAATTTAATTCACAGCCTTAACTGACTCCAGTCAGCTCTTTTATATGCAAACAAGTGTCCTGAGGCATTTTACAGTCAGATCTGTGGCAGCTTGCATTATCAACAATTTGGCAATTAGGCTATCGGAATTATTTAAACTCTCCAACACAATTACCTTTTAAAGGCTACCACTATGTTCACCATTAAGTTTCTAATTAAACATTTTACGTAACGGGATAGTTTATGGCACGGTTGCTACTTTATAGCAGTGTTGATGACTTTTATGGTTTTTAAAGGTACAGAGTGCGACGCGCTGGAGTGTGAACTTAATAAAGCAGCGGCTGTGGGCGAAGGCAGGCGCCGTGTACGGGCGGGTGTAATGGGATATGATCCCACATTAAACGGTTTCCTTGTCTCTAGAGGGGGAAAAGTGGAAAGGAAATGTGTTCCTTCCATGCTCCCTCCCCGTGAAGAGCAGGCCAGATGGGGCCAAGGGCAGCAGCTCCATCACCGCCGTCCGACATCAGCCAGGGTTGGCTGCAGGGGTTTGGGAGTCAGCTCCCTCCTGACCTCACAAGAACCTGGGATGGGAACAAGCCAGCGAGCAGATGGGTTTTGGTGATTTGGGGGTTTTTACATCACAAAATGAGTTTTGCTTGCACATTATTGATTACTGAATGTCCACCATGCCAAGCTGGACTGTCCACAGTCAGGGAGTGAAGTACCTTGCTAAGTAAAGTGTTACCATTAAAAACTTTTTTTTTTTTTGGCAGAAGAATGATTTCCTTTGTTTGGAGAGTAATGTTCCTGCCCTGTCACACTGTTTTATAACTAATGCCCACTATTGATGTACAATTATTGTATGGAAGAGAGATTGACAAAACTGAGATTAGTCTTTGGCAATGGTATGACTAAAGCATTTGAGCTAAATTAACTCTTCACATAACATTTAAGTGTGGTGACTTAATAGGCAGAGCAGAAAACAGATTTTAATTATGGGGGAACTCAAGCAAGAATTTAACAAGAAGAAATCACTTGATCTTACTGGTATTGTTTTTCCACCCAGTGAACTAGAGATAAAATACTTACTTATTCTGATTTCTGCTGGATTTCTTCTGAAGCTTATGTTCAGCTCCAGTGTTTTGGGGGACAGTAGATCCAGGAGGGGTTTCTGCATTGACTGTGGTTGGCAAATACGTACAGGCAAAGCAGAGCTCAGCTGTGGCTGTCACATAGCAATGATGGGGAGTTATCACCTCAATAAATAGTTATAATGCAAGTAAAAATTTAATATTCGGAGGAACGTAAGACATTATGGCACTTTTTTATGATATGTGTGTGTGAAGAAACACTATGGGGGCAATTCAAGCTTCTCTCTGCCCTTCAGGAGTGATGGTGCAGAAGGAGATTTTTTTGTGGGGGACATAAAAGAATCAGGGTGGGGAGGCACAAGCTGTTTTCAGATGATGTGGTCGCACACCAACTAACACCACTTGTCCCTTGGAGCTGACTTTTCAAGAAAAGACTTATTTCCCACTCTACTCCTTCTTGCAATTTTTAATCCTGTATTCCTTGGAAAAAAAAATGGTAAACACATATCAGTATTGAAGTCCATAGCATACCTGCTCCACCACCAACACTTAGAACGTTGATTGTAGACTTCCCGTTTCCAATACTGAAAAACATTATTTACGCATTTTAGTAGAGCTCCCAGCAGAGAGGGCTAAATGCAAGATGTGAAGCACTGGAGATCCCATGAAGACTAAAATCTGCAGGACAAAACCAAAATGCAATCTGTGAAGGTAAAGGCATGCCTGTGAGTGGGCAGGAGGGATCAGATTCAGAACTCTGCTCTTTGGAGATTCCTCATTTCCAGCTATTTTGTCATTTTGTAGAGGCTTTTATTATGAGTGCACACAAGCAGAAGCGGGTACATGCCTTCTCCATGCCTGTGCTCTGAGGAACAGAGACTTCCCTGGGTCTGGCCCAGCAGCTTAAAAACTACTTTTAGAAGTTTTACATTTTGCAAAATGGAGAGCAAGAGAGGAGAGTTCAATGTTCTTAAAATCCCTGAGGGAGGCTTTGGCAGAGCCATGAAACCCTGAGCCCTGAAGAGAGCCTCCCCAGAGCCAGGATTTGAAGTTGGCTGCCACCTCCTGTGCCAGCCTGCAAAGCCAGGGGCCCAGCAAAGGACACACACTGGCAGGTAAAGCAGGAGAATTATTCAGCCATACCAGAGAGACTCTGAATATTACCTGCAAAGATTACTTTTAAAAAGCTGCTTTCTATCAAATTTAATGTTAGTATGTAGTATCTGTTACTGCGTTTCAGAGCTGATTCAGGGTAAGCTGTATTTATGTGTGAGGAAACAATGCAGCCTTATCTCCTCCCTGCTAGGCAGGCTCTGTCCCGGAGAGCCGCCATCCAGCCGTGTGTACAAATGGAATCTCCAGCCAAGCCCTATCAGAGACCTACAGATGGGGCAGCTGTCAGGGAGCAGCAATCTGCCTCTTGCAGGCAGCCCCCTGAGCCCAGCCAAGCCCATCACCATCACGGGGACCGTACCCCAGGCTGTCCCTCAGCTCGGTGTGGCCACCTCGGTGTTACCTCGCTATCACATCCGGCAGCTGCCTCTCCATGAACTCCCGCATGCTCTGATGCTCCGTGGACTTCTCCAGGAACAGGCGGAACGACTGGAGGTATCTGTCAGGGTCGGTGACCAAATTCCTCATGGGCGACGCCATCCTGGGGGTTGGAAGGGTGCAGGAAGGAAGGGTGCAGGTCTCCTCTCAGACCTAGAGAAGGAATAAAAAATGCTGGAGGGGCAAAGTCAGCACGTGCCTGGACTTTGCTCCGCATCCTTGGCCCTGCTACTGCCCCTTTGAAGCACTTAGAGGAGTGTTACGCAATTCTGCCACAGAAGCTGTAAATGGGGTCCGAGCAGCAAAGGGTAATACATCATCTTTAATCTCTGTAGAGGAAGTGCCAGCATTTTTCAACTGTGCTGACACAGGACTCTGTTAAAACCCAGTAAAAGCGTCTTCAGATGGTTCTTAAATAAAAGAAAATTCCCCCTGTTTTGTGAAGGCATGGAGAGGCTCCAAAGCCTGGGTCTGGATTAGAAGAAAGTGCAACACCCATCTCCAGAGATGCTGGCAGATGTCTCTATTTGTATTTTTAGTCTTCTGATGTTCTTAAAGGGAATGTTGATGGTGGGGTGAAAACAATAAAAACCTTATAAATGCACTTTATTTCTCCAGTTCCTCTGAAGATAATGGTACAGTTCCCATGGGCTAAGTAGTTAATTCACCACAGCCACGTGAGTTACAGGAATGGATGTTGTGCTAAACCTGGTGTACAGAGAGTCAAGAGCAAGGGAGGCAGAGTGTGCTACCAGGAAATGTCAGGCTGTAGCTTGAAAAGCACACAAAGATGTCCTCATCCTCTCTTAAACTGCAGTTTAAGTCCATCATGTCTTGTCCTAACTGGCAAGGAGAAAGAGGAACCCTCTTCCTCCTCATGGGTCCCTTGCTTAAGGACTGCACCACAATTCCACACTATCTCTTGCCATCTCCTCTGGCTTTCCTGCAGAGGTTACATCCCAGACACCTCTCGTTATTTTTATTGTTCTCTTTGGACTGTCTCCAGCCAAACCTCCCACACACTGACATCCACTGGCTTCTGGCACAGCCAGGATGGTTCCCCTGACCCCACTGAGACCCCTTGCCTTCTCTCACCAGCATGACCACTGGAATACAAGCCATGGGCTTTTCCCAGACTACTTCTCTTGGCCCTCTGAATTATAGTTCTGGCCTCTGTTGTGCTCAAGTCCCTCCCAGCTGCACATCAAACAACAGTCTTGTCCTTCCTCCAAATCATGAACAGACACACAAGCGAGTAGCAGACTCTGGTTCATACTTGCCATTACCTCCCCTTCTTGCAGTGAACTTCTCACAAGTTTTCTAACTATGCAATCAGGTTTCCGCCCACCCAATATCTGTCTCATCAAGGTCACATCTTCCTCATTTGTTTATGAGAATGTCATACATAGTGGTGCCAACTCCTTCTCCTCTGTACACCAGCAGAAAGATGGGCTTGAGATGATTTCTTCCTGATATTTCCATGTTTTTTGGCCATCACTTCTCTTTCCTCCTTGAAGGACAATTTCTGGGGACAGCCATCACAGTGAGCAGCTGCAGTTCTCCAGCTCCCTCTCCTGACCCCTTTCCAATGACAACATAAGTTGGCTTTGCCCATTTTCCTTCGCTGCTCATGACAAAGGTAATATCCAAGTCATGGCATGTTTTGGTTTTGTAGCCCATGAGCCACACCTCCCCAAGTCCCAAAGGTTCCTGCAGGAAGGATCATGGTGAAGGCTGGTGACCTCCTCCAGCAAGTGCTGCTACCAGAGCCATGAAATCCATTAGCAATGTCTGATAATTGTGTCCTTGGGGCTCTCCTGAAGACCTCTGGAGCAGGACCCCAGGTGTGATCTTCCACCCATATAGTCTCCAGGCAGACCAGCTTTGGCATGCTCCCTGTTCCCCGCTTTCTCAGACAGCAAGGATGCTTTCAAGGGGAAACCAGCCAAACAGAGCATGTTAACAAGCAATGATGAAAAAAGCCTCATAACAACTAGATGGGAGAGCTTTAAAAACTGTCAGTCTCTGACCAACAACTGCTCCTTGACCAGGTGATCAGCACTTGAACTCCCAGCAACGTCTGAATTGACCTGGGAAAACCAAGTAAGAATTTTGCCAGAAAGAGTAAGGAAGAAACCTCCTGGATGTATCTGAGGTGAGAATTACTCACTATTAATCCACCCTGGGAGCACAGTGGTGTATTCCTTGTTTACCCATTCTTCTGCCCGGCCTGACTACTCACTTTTTATTTTAAGTGCAAAAAGAGGCCTTGCCATTTGCCACTAATATATTTTACTACGTTCAATCTTGAAAAAATATTTTGCAGTTAATAAGAAGAGATTTAGACAAAAAATCTTTTTTCTATTCCTTCCCCTACTTCCCCTGATTTAATTTGCTGATGTCCCCTGCTCAGCAGTCTCTAATGAACAGCTGTGATTCAAGGAATTTGTCTTGCTTCTTTCGTTCTGTTTTTGGCTGTTCGAATTTGCCCCACCTATTTGATTCTGTGTTTTGCTGTTTCAATTGAAGCCAGCTAACTTTAAAAAATGAGTAAAGGAAGGAAAGGATTGGTTCTGAATTAGGCTGATAGAAACTTTTGGATAATAAAGTTCACTCGGCCATGTTCCTTTCAGCAGTTATCAAATTTATACGTAGCTCCCTGAGAAGACTGAGGAGTTTTGAAAGCAGTCACTGTGTTTACGCTGCTGTTACTTGATCCGTCCCTGGTTTGTGCAGGCGCGAGCAGAGTGAAACCTGCTTTAAACTCGCCGTAAAGCCCTTTAAACTTCCCCTGTGAAGACAGAAAACAAAGCGAGCGTGCCTTCAGCTGTAAACTATTTGCAATGGGAGCTCGGGCTTTTAGCACAGGATTACGTCTGTCGCTGAACAGCAGCGAAGGAGGGATCCCTGTCGGAGGGCTCGATGGAATCTGCTCCGCTGGCACTCGCTCGCAGGCCGTACTTACGTGTCCCTCGGGGCTTTGGGCTCCTGTGGAGCGATGCCACTGAGGTCCTGGGACGTGCTCCCACCTTCTTGTCCAGCCACTTTCCCAGCGGTCGGGGCCGTCCCACCCCCGGGGCTGCGACGTGGCTGCACGGGGGAGGTTTTGGTGCCGGAGGAAGGAGCGGACAGAACTATTAACCTCTGCTGCCTGTGGGGGCAGAGGGGCAGCTCCGACCCTGCCCGGCATCTCCACTGGCACTCCCTGCATGGTCCCCACCGGCTGCACCCCAGGACACACCCGGCACGGCCACCAGCACCCCGGGAGCATTCGGACACCGAGCCCTATCCTTGTTAATTAGAATATGGATGACAAATGAAGCCCTGCCACGGGTATTTTGGAAATGCAGCCCTGGACAGATTGGATATAGCTGTCTCAGTGTGTGGCACGTGGCGATGGGCAGCATCATTTGCAGTTTGCCTATAGAACCCTACCATTATAAAATACTTTGATTTTTAGCTGGTTTTCTTGCCAGCAGCTATTCTTCTTATTCCTTGCTTTCCAGGGCTTAAGCAATGGGAGGCATTTTCCAAGCTGTGTGCACCCTCTGCAGCCCTGTTAGGAACAGTTTTATCCCAGGGAACACAAAAATACCCATGTCTGCTGTCACATTGTGTTTTGTTGTTCAGGGCACTAAGATTTGTGCCCTGAACCCACAAAATTATTTGTCCTATGTGTGCCTCAATTTATTCTTTGCTTCTTTATATTTAACAAGAAGGAACTTCGTTAGGTTAAATGAAAACATTTCCTTTCTGAACTTGGAGAAATGAACTGTTCACACTATGAAAGTCATATAAAATAATATCAGTAATACTAATAACGATGCTTTCAAAGGCACAGTTACAGGAAGAATGGCTGCAGTTTGACATTTAGCTGAGAGTTTACTGAAATGAAGATTTCATATCAACAGTTAAAATTGTTCAGGCAGAACGATGACTGTTAGGGAAGGCAGCACCTGCTGCATTTTTTTCCTCTCTCCAGACACAGCTCCATTCCCAAGACACTTTGAGGGAATCAGATACAAAGTCCTTCCCCTAGGAATGGTGTTTAGTGCCTATCATATTCTATGATTTGAAGAGTGATGCCAAAGCCATGCAGGAGGAACAAGCAGACCAGCAACGTGTTTGCCATTTCAAACCAACAGTCGTGACTTCCTTGCCCATGGCAGGGGGGTTAGAACTAGGTGGTCTTCAAGGTCCTTTCCAGCCCAAACCACTCCACGGTTCTCTGACTCTATGACTTTATTTTCAAGGGGTATTTTAAGGAAAATGAAACCCTCAGCACCCTGTCAGCTACAAATCAAGGCAGCTTTTCTTGGCTTGCGGTGTCCCAACAAATGTTCCTTTTGCAGTGACAGTTCCCACCAGGCTGTGGGTGCAAACCCAGCTGCAGCAGCAGCCATGTAAAGCCCCATCCTGGCTCCATCCTGGTGATAAACACTGCTGTTCAAACATAGCTGGACAGCAAGATCAGTGGTGTTTGCCTGGTTTTCTATGCAGTTCTGAAAATCTGTATTAATTGGTGTCACCAAAGCTGTGCAAGCTGACCTAAAGAAAATAAACTCAGTGCATCTGGCCCACACTTTTCTCCCTCTGCAGAGTGCTAAATATGAGTTTTCCAAGTGCCAGTTGCCATTTAATGTGAAAGCCTAAGTTTAGAGAGCCAAAAATAAAGATTATAGGCATCTGGTGCTTTTAAGCGCTTTATGAAAATAAAAGATGCTGCTGTTAATTTGCTTCTTTAATTTCCCCTGGAGACACATTCTGTGAGCTTTAAGCCAAATCCCAGCCCTTGCAGTCCAACATGTGCAGGGGAATTAGAGAGATGGGGATGCTGCACCATTGCCTGGACCTTATTTTCCTGGCCCCCAGTCCCTTCCATTCCCAGCAGTGTCTCTAATGATGCGCTGCAGAGGCACCTGTGCCCAGGGCAAGGCTGTGCTGAGCCAGAGGCTACAAACCAGCAGAGAAGGACAGGAGCCAGGATGGGGGCTGACATCACTCTAAAATGACACCCTGCAGAGAAGCTGGTCACACTGCCCTCAGGCAGATCTATGGGTTTATTCGTTAATGTGATTTTACACTATTTAACATCATAGAATCATCACAGAATGTTTGGTTTTGAAAGGGACCTTAAAGATCACCTCGTTCCAACTCCCTGCCATAGACAGGGACACCTTCCACTAGGTTGCTAAGGCCACTAAGTTGCTCAAAGGCCCATTGAACCTGGCCTTGAGCACGTCCTGTGATGGGGCAGCCACAGCTTCTTAATATTTAAGAGAAATCACATTCCTGTCCTGTTTCACCATGCATCCTCCTATATACAGCACTGTCCTAGATAGCAGAAGGCTGAGTTATTGGAAAGAAATCCTACAAGCCTTGAGGGCACTAATATTTGGGAAATAATAGCTATTTAATATTAGGCATCCCTCTGTCATGACACCTCAAGGGACAATTCATAGCTCTGTAGATACTTGGCCCACTCTGATATGGTGTAATACTAAAATACAAAGCTGTGGGTAAGATGAGTCCACCCTGAGATCTGGCAAGAACTCAAGTAGTTGTCACTGGCCTCCTAAGTGAGTTGAGACCTGAGAACAGCCAACATCTGCAGATTATTTCCTTCTCTGGAGTACATCTGCACGGATTTGGGCTGAAAATTTATACTCTAGGAAGAAGGAGAAAGGAGTTAAATGTCATGGTCTTGGTCCAAATGAATCATTTTAATTTTTTCTCCCAGCTGTGCTCCAAGTGGTGGTGGAAGACAACCCTTGGTGAAGGAGGAAAGGTGAAGGGGAAATTGCAGCACAGGATTTCCTGTGGGCTGTGCTGACCCCTAAGCTCCAACAGCCTCATGAGTCCCATGGCAGAAGCAGGAATAGCAGCACAAAAGTATCCACTGAAGATTTAGAAGAGCTGTGGTAACTGGTAAACCAATTGCCTTCAGAGAAGAAATGTGCTAAGTTAGCACAAACCAGGGTACAAGCAGGGTATTAGGACTGAGTGCTGCTTAGATGTGAAGAAGGAGATTAAAGTTCTGTGATACTGATTTTGTCGTGGAAGGGATGGGATTGTCAGAATAGACCATCCTGTCATGAGAATGGCTGCAGCAACCCTCCCTTGGGGGATGATCCATCCCTTTGGAGCAGGGATCAGAGCCTGGAGTCACAGCTGAGAAAACCTAAGCTTGGAAACAGGTAGCGAATGGATCCCTGTGTAATGTCCCCCCTGCCTTAATAAAGTACAGGAGTACAGAGTACATGGGTCAGATCTAGGAAACTGGATTTTCAAGAGGCAGAAGGAGTGGAAAAGGCTGGGCAGGAGCGACCTAATTTCTATCTTGCCACCAGATTTAAGCATCTGTAAACGGACCAAATATCTGAGCCCGGAGAATCAGGAGTTTATTGGGCTTACCTCTGGATCTGATGTAATCACATCCAGGCATCCTGATACAGCAGAAGCAAGACGTTGCTTAATGTCTAAAGAATTATTTCTGCTGTCTCCTAATAAACGTGCTGATGTAAGCTGGGGGTGATAACAAGAGTGCTGCGCTGGGGTAGCAAAATCTCATTTTTCAGGGCAACCAAACTGTCAGTGCCAAAGAGCAGACAGGTTATTGCTCATGCTCCTCCAAGGTTACGTTTATTAAAATGGAAATTTCCAAAGCTTTACATGCACACACACGTGGCCACAGGTGCAGACTTCCCTTTGAAGGGGGAGAGGGGCCAGCTGCAAGGCCACAGCCATCCCCTTCGTCCTGCAGCCCAATAGCTGCAACCCTGGGGGAACTGCAGCACAGCTGCCTCTGCCCCAGGTGAAAGGTGTCCAGGTCTTCACAGCCCCCATCCTCACCACGGCTTTGGAGTGGGTTTGACAAGTACAGCAGCCTTGAGTGGGTGGGATGGGCTCCCCCATATCTGCTCCCCATGAACATCCCCCGTGATTTGGGTGAGGATTTGCTCTCCCTCCTCAAACCCAGCACAGGCATCAACACCTAAGGATAGGATAGGATAGAATATTTTATTTGGAAAGGCCCTACAATGGTCAACCAATTGCCTGACCACTTCAGGCTGTAAGTTAAAGCATCTTATTAAGGATATTGTCCAAATGCATCTTAAACAGTGCCAATAGGAAGAAAATATTAGAAAAAATGTGGGGAGGGAGGGGGGGAGCTGAAGAAAAGAAAGCAAACACTAATACCTGACTGTTTTTTCACATTTTGTTGCCATGATACACTGAGCAACTACACCAGGACAAACCTGAAGTTGGCTACCAAGAACAATTTATTTAACAAATGTGTTCTTTTATCTTCTCAAGTACATCTGAGGAAGAGATTTAATTTTTAGGAATGTGTGCCTTAGTTAAAATAATTTTGCTTTTCCCCTCCCTGAAGTTAAATGAATCAAAGATTGTTTGTGAAGCATCTCACTACAGGGCACTCGAAACTTCTGGCTTGTAATTAGTGAAACAAATCAGTGCTCTATTCCCAGATTTAAAAAAAAAAAAAATTTAGAGCATTTCACTTAGCAATATGAAACTGAAATTCTTAATTGAGTTAATATCAGAAAGAAATTTGACTTGTAAAAAATGTTCACTATTCATTTTTGGACCTGAGTTTGGAGGCAGTAAAGGGCACTGCTACTCCATACCAGAAAGAGCTGGTAGAAGGTGATGCTGCCAGAAATCACCCAGCGGGTGCAGCTCTTGTCCTGCAAAGCCACAAGCAGTGGATGGACCAGACAAGAGACCACTTGTTCACTTGTTCGTGTTAGTCTTGAGTGCAGCTTGTTTTTAACTGGGGACTTCAATCTCTGCCAAGAAACTAGTTTCTGTGCTGGAGAAGCATGAAGGACTCAGCAAAGACCTGGCTCAGGTTATTGATGTTATGGGAAAGCAGAATTATGCCAGGGAAGAGGAGACAGCTTTTATTCTGTGCCACTTTGGCTGCTGAATTAGGTTTTCTACGTGTTTTAGCAAACTATAATCATTCACTAAGAAAGCAATTCTTAGGGCATTTTACCCATATATGGGAATAATTATTTTTTCTTTTGAGGATGCAGTGATAGGAGGGCAGAACTGATAGAAATATCCAAGTATCTATAAATGAAAAACATCTTGGTTATTTTTTTTCAGAGACTGTCATGAGGGGCTACCTCTGGCACCACACTAACTGAGTGAGCTTAGACCCACGGATGATGAAAGCACGAAGTGGTCAGAAGTTGTGCACCTCTTAATACTTGCTCATGTTTAAATAATTTTAATTTGTAACAGCTGTTATAGATTCTTATTTATTCAAAACCAAATATTCCTCAGAATATCTCTGTCAGAAGATCAGAAGATCACTCTCTTTCCTATACCTATGCAATATCCACTTCCCATTGGCACCTTCCCCACGTTACTAATTTCCCCTTACCTCCTCCTCCAGCTGTTCCCTAATGAGCTCGTGTGACAAAGAGAATCTGAACGAGCCTCATTTGAAAAGCAATCAACCAAAATTAGAAGGCCTTTCTTCTATCCTGTGTTTGGAAATCCATCATCCCCCCCCTCCCCAGCACATAGCACTGATGTCTGCTTGCACCCTGCTCTGACGTGTCAGTGCAGGGAGCTCAGTGGCCACCATTGCAGCATAATTTAACAACTGAAAAGTCCATTTGGAACTCCTTGGTGTGCTTCACGTGCCTCCTAAATCCCTCTGCTTGAAGTGTAATATTTTCATGCCCTTCGTATCTCTTCCTGTGGGAACTTATGTTAAGCTTTGGAAAGGGTTTAGGCACACTCACTCCCCTCCGGTGCCAGAAGCCGCTTACAACTCTCATAGTCAAAATCTTTGCATTAAGATGACGGTATTAGGAACACTTCAGATGTTTGTTAGCCTTCACTTGTGACAAAACCCAGCATTTAAATTACCCTCACCTGGTAAAGCATGTCCTTCTGACAAAATTTACTGTCTTGGAGCCTGTGGGATCCTGGTCCAGACGGCATCTGGCAGTGCCAGCACAGGAGTGGCATCCTACCTGGGGTCTGTATAGTCTGGAGCCTGTGCATCCCTTTGGGCTTTAAATTGCCATGGCAACCTTTATATACTAAGCATCTACACTGGTCCATATGTCTTTTTGAAGAGGTTCTGCTTCCTGGGACAGAGGAGGGTGTCCTGAACATGGGGCTTAGCACCCAGCAAGCCCAGCGTCTCCATACCAGCCACTTGCCTTTCCCTTTTTTTCGTCTCCTTTTTTTCTTCTCCTTTTTATCTTCTCCTTTTTTTCCTTCCAACCCTCAAGTTTTTGTCCCTTCTGCCAGCTTTATTACAGTGGTGGGATCTTCTCACAGGTTACTGATGAAAATCTGTGTGATAAGGGAGAGCCAGTGAGCAGCCAGAGCACCTGCGAGGGAAACCAGGTCAACAACACCGGATGTTCCCAAGGGAACTGCGTGGCCCCAGACCTCCCCTTGAGGCACAGATGGGAGGTGAAGCTCAGCCATGCTGTTGTTATTTCTCCCACACCAAACAATGGGTCAGAGGTGGAGGAATAAGAAAAATAAAGATCAAATACTTCTGCAAGCAGCATGGATGGACAGGGAGGGCTGCTGGCTGCATGATCTCTGCCTGTCCAGCCCTCGACTTTCAGCAAGCACATCCAGCAGAGTGAGTTTTAATGGCACTGTATAACTCATAACCACAAAACAAACTGCATCTATGACCGCAGAAACAGACTGACAGTTTTTCAAACTGATAGTAACAATTATTTCACTATTTTTTTAAAATGCCAAATGTTATAACTACTGCCACTTGTAATTAAACCCTTGGACTCTACTATTCAGGGTGGAAAGCAAAACATTCTGCGACCCATCAGCATCTTGTATTGCCATAGAATCATAGAAGGGATTGAGTTAAAGGGGATCTTAAGATCATCTTGTTCCAAACCCCCTGCCATGGGCGGGGACATTTTCCGCTAGACCAGGTTGCTCTAAGCCTGGTCCAACCTGGCCTCGAACACTTCCAGGGATTGGTCAGCCACAGATTCTGCCCTGTGCCAGGGCCTCACCACCCTCACAGAATATAATTTCTTCCTAATATCTAATCTAAAATCTTCTCTGCTTTAGTTTAAAACCATTCCCTCTTGCCCTGTCACTGCCTGCCTATGTAAATGGTTGTTCTCCAAAGCCAGGATATAGCTTGGCTTTGAACACAACCATGCTTTAATTCATACTATGTTTTTTTGCTACAGTTTGAACTAATATATTAATGTTGGAGCTGAGTGTACCACCTATTGCCAAAAGGCATTGCAAATGTGGGATTTCACAGTGAAATAGCAGTACAAAAGCACTGCTTCCTTGCTAGCACTTGTCAGGACTAGGTACATGGATCATGCAAAAGCCCTTGACATAGTACTGTAACACTGCTCGAGTGAATGTGTACAAGAGCTTTTCATGGATAGTGCTGTCATTTAATTTTTTTTTAATTACAACTTCATTTGGAGCCAACAGGAGCCTTGGCTGGAAGCTTTTCCCTGCAGAGTGCTCTAGTGCTTCAGCAAGAGATGCTGAAAACGCCATCTTCAAACTTCCCTAGAAGAAAAAGCACTGTGCATTTCCCCTGCTCTGTGAAAAGCCATTCCCAAAGAAATGACAGTTGTCTGCTCAAGCCTTAAACTGAAGGTGTATTTATTTGCACTGAAGCCAGACATGAAGAATTTTGTCTGGAGAGGAATTTTGCTGAAGGTTGTGTGTGGGATGGAAGGGGGTGGTGAGGGATGCCTGCAGGTAGCCTGACTGTCATCTTGCACGGGGTGGGCCTGGAAGGAGGCAGCTCGATCCCTGATTGCATTCTTTAAGCTCCTTCTCCTGTTACAGCCCAAGCAATTGCCACTCCTGGCGTGGTGTTATCTCTTGCCATGACTCCTTCTCTCCCTTCCCTTTCTGCCCTGCAGGCCTGCAACTGTTACTCAAAATAATATTTTTTTTAATACAGCTTCTATCTCTCACCTCAGCCCAGCTGGTGCCATTGTAGGCAGTTTCCACGTGTCACTGTTCCTTTCAAGCATCATATCCTCCCACAAGATATCGCTACATCCACCCCAGCCTGCCCACTCTCTCCTTTGTGAGGCTGCATATTGAAAGTTATTTAAACTCCCACCTCTTCTCCTGCTTAAATAAACCCTGGACCAGTTACTCTAAAGGCATCAGAGTTTTATTAGAAAGCTACACTGCCACCTTGTTATTTTGATCCCTATTCACCTCATCTTCCCACAGACAAAAGCCTCTGAGTTTTTTTGTGCTTAGGTGTATTCATGCTTTTATTGAGCAGGAATCTTCTTTGCAAGCTCCACTCTGGTACGAGCCTGCTCTGCGGATCATATTTGGTGTTTTACTTGGGTTTGATTTTTGTCTCTGCTCTGATGAACCTGGTGAACTTAATGATGACAAAAGAAGGAATTCAAAATTTCATCCTGATTTCAGTGCCAGGAGAAACCTCCTTGTCATTCTATGGGTGTTGTCCTCCTGTTGCAGCCACATCAGATTCTATGGGGACTGGGGAGAGTAGTGGAGGGTGTCAGGGAACATCTTTCAGGTTAGGATGCACAAGGATGGGTACAGTGCACAAAAATGCAAAGTGAACTGAACTTTGTTCCAGTGTAGCAGTTATGGCAGAGATAGTTGGAAAAAATCCAGTCTTGCTATAGTTAAGGGGTTTTACTAACCATGCCTCTCAGAGGCCAGAAGACACACTTGGGCTGTGGATGTACCCCCTGGCTCTGGAATGCTGCTGGAAATGCAAGATTAAAACTTCAGCCTCCAGCCTCCAGGCAGGAAAATGCAAATGTGGTCCACCTTTGGCTTTCCAGAGGCAAACATTTGCTTTAAAGGGAGATGAATATAAAACTTTGGAGCTATGTTTTCCCAGACAGGTTTTATGGTATGGGAACAAGGCAAAAAAGTTGGGAAGAAGGGATATTATTATGGTTGTTGTTGTTGTTTACTATTACCATTAATTAATATTACTATTACTTATTTGTTTGGTTTTTTTCCTTTGGTGTTATTTGTTGCAATTTTCATAAAGGCTTTTCTAACTCCAGAGCAAGGGAGTGGGATCTTTTCTTTAGCATTTATTCAAAACCAGGGACACATCTCTGTCTCAGGTCCCTGCAGCTGAGGTGAGTACCACAAAGTGCAGCCGGGGAGCTGCAGCTCTGCCACCCAAAACACATACTGAGCTGCTGTGGTGACAGTGACATAATAACCCCATGAAAAGCCTTGATAAAAACATGACTTTTTCTTCCATTTATCAGCTCTCCTTAAGTTGAATGTGCCAGGTTTACTGAGAAAAGTAACCTGCCTGCAGACACCCAAATACTGGCCATTTAATTTTCCTAAAGTTAATGGAGAGAGTGCCCATAATTACATGTGGCCTCCTGTAACTTTTCAGCTTCTGTGATGAAGTAGGAGTCAGCGTTATGGCACATACAGCTATTGATTAGTTAAATTAATGGACTGAGACTGATTGAATCTATTGCCACGGCCAGGGGGTTCTGTGTGGTGTTTCTTTTATGAACTCAACAGAAAACATCTCTCAGACTGCAGGGTGGAGAGGTGGGTGGACCAGGGAGCACCCAGTCAGTCCAGGCTACTCCAAGCACAGAGTGGGTTCTTCATCTCGTTGTGGCACCGCATCCAAATGTCTTGAGACCAAAGCTGCTGTGTTAATCCTTGTCCCACTGGTACACTCCTCATTTGGGGTCTATTGTTTGATTTTCATGGGTCTGTCCTGCTAAATTGCAATTATCTGCAAGAGACAGAAAATTCAAGAAAGCACAGAAATGTATGAGATACAGTAAATGTCTGAAGGGCACTGAGGGAATAGCAGTAAGAGTTTATTCATCTAACAGAGTTCAGTCCTGGGCTCCCTAGACAGCTTCACTTGATCACTCCCACAAAGTCTATCACATCATACTCATTTTTGAGGTAATTTCAAGCTGATCTGCAATTCAACAGCCAGTGCTGAAGGCCAAGCTCACCAGGTTTGCCACCGCACCTAAATTTCCTTTTCATTACCAAGACACACCAAATCCAGTCTTCAAATTATTTATTTTTGTTAGGTATTCAGCCCAAATTTATCTCCTAAAACTTTGAACCTATTGGAGAGAGCGCAAGGGGGAAAAAGAAAGCCATTTCCCTCAACCCAGACTAAAAGCTGGCCAGCATCTTGGCCATCCATGGAGACATCAAAGCTGCTTTTCTTTGCTTGGGGTGGAATGCTATTCAGAAAGATGAATTTCTTAGCTCAGGAATAAATATTAGGGACATGGGACAGCAATTAGATTGTCTGCTGGTGGATGGGCTGCCTGGTGCCATGCTGATGGTTCTAAAAATAAGTGTTGCACCTCTTATAATACTTCTGTAGTGCTACATTTACAAGGGAGAAATCTGCCACGGGCTGGAGCCACCTGCAGCAGGCAAAGACAGGCAGCAGGAAAGTGATGGCTGGACAACCTGGTGTTCATACACACAGAGCATTGTCCAAGCATAAAAGCAAAATATCTATGCTAAAACCTTCAAACAACGTGTGGGTTCCAGAGCTCTTTTAGAAATCACACATTCAAACAATAAAAGTTTTCATCAGTTGCCTGCCTAATGTTAGCTCAAAGCACAAAGCTATTTCTTTGGATTTGAACTGTGATCAAATCCCGTGTTTCAGGAGTGCATCACACAGCATATTTAGGCCCATGAAGATTTACTACCCTCTCTACTCCGTGGTTCAGACCAAGGTTTGCCCATCCAACAGCTCAGCCCCAAACCGGAGGACTTGTGCCGTTCTCCCCTATCAGATTCAGTCCCCTCTGTGATTGACCCCCCCATGCAGGCAGTGCTGGAGGGGGTTTCAAAGCATTAAATAGTTCCCCTGAAGATTCTGCTCACATCTCTTTTTCTTGCCCTGGACCCACTTTGTGTCAAAAGTACATTTATAAAGAATTAACTTTCATTTAATGGACTAACTAGAGCATCCAATAGGTTGTTTAGAGATGCTATAATTATCTATATGCAATGGCAGTTGAGTCAGTCACATGCTTATAATATCCTTCAGCCATTCAGAAGATATAAATCAGTTTGACAAAATATGAACTGGACTGGGGGAACATCCCACCCATGGCCAAAACCTGTTTGGTCCATTACCTGCCCGTGTCTCGGGGTATTTGTGGTGCTGGGGGGATCAACCTCTCTCCTGCTGCTGCTCTGGATGGACACAGGTGTCCCACAGGTCTCATGGGAGCACCCTGATGATGTTTCTGCTGCCCCTGAGTACCTCAAACAGCCCATAACAGGTGCAGCATCCCTTGCCACCTCTCTTGAGACACAGCTGGTGGCTTGGTCACTTGCCACTCAAGGAGCTGCTGTAGCTCAAAGACACAAATCATCACGATAAAAGGACAAGGACTACTAAAAACTGATTTTGCAATGTTTTGCTGTTCCCTGCAGGTGGGAGTGTGGCTGTCCATCAGCAGGGCAATGCTGACCTCTGCTGCCAGAAACAAAAATTATGGAGAACTACCTGTGACAGCACTAACTTGGCCAGGTGGCTTTGAGAGAGTGGATAAAACACCACCCAGGTGTAACATCATTTCTGTGTCATCTAACCTGGGTGAGCCCCAGGTTTGCACTTTCAGGCCTGCAAACCAGATCTTGAGGAGATGCTATAAAAGCCAACTGAGCTACAAGTGGAGGCCAAACCCTTTCCTGATGGCTTGGCTGTCTCTGGTGGCAGGCAGAGACAAGGGCTGTGTCCTCACACCTGGGAGCTGGAGCTGATGTATTCACCCCAGCCAGCACGGAGGGTCTCACAGCACTGCCTGCACCAACTTCATCAGTGCTTTGCTCTGCTGGCTGGGAAACAGGTGGAGAGAGGATGCCATGGAGCCAGAAATGATGTTTCGATCGCTCAGGCAAAAATTGGGATTTTTGTATTTAGAAAATACTAGCTTGCTAAAACGTAATTATAAAAATAAAGGTTATTCCTCCTAAGTATACCTGGGGCCCAGCAATGAGGAGTGCTGAAAGGAACACCAGACCCAGAGGCATTTTCTAGGGTCTTCCTCGTGGGTCAGTCACGTGGCTTAATATAGTGTGTGGTGATTAAAAAATGCACAGATGCCACAAATCATGGAATGCCTTCAGTACAGAGGAGAATTAGGATACAACATTGAGAGGAACAGACGTCTTTCAGAGCTGAAAATACAATTGGGGATGGTACAAGGGAACAAGCAAGGGACTGCTCTGCTGCAGAATGAGAGGGGTCTGTGGTGCCACAGTGATACAACCAGGTGAAAAAGGCAAGTGCAATGCTAATATACATCAGTTGGTAGATGTACTTTCCATGGAGACAGGGAAGAATGTAGTCATTTGGGAGTTATTTGACGGCTGAAGTTTAGTTGACCTTGGTTACAGAGGAGCTTTCCTGCAGATGTTGACACCAGCACGACCCACCCCAGGGCAGGCTGGGTTTGCTGCCCCAAGCACTGTGAGTGTGCAGGGCCACATCACCTCCAGAAATCGTTCCTGAAGCGGTTCCAGGAAATTTCACCACTCAAGTTATTCCTATTGCAGTGCTGCAGGTCTCCCCTGAGCTTGTTACAATGGATACAGTGTGCCAGGTTGAATCCATTATAACTTGCACTCTGGTTTTACACTCTGCAGAATGTGCAGTGCCTAGACTGGCAAGCTCTTTTGTAAGGGCTCAGGGGCAAAAAGTTAATGGAAGCAGCTTGCTCCTGCTTTCCTAGCAGGGAAAATAATTGGGAGGAGCTCTGCAGCCTCCCAGGCTGCTGAAGATCCATCCTGCATCCCTCATCTCCAGATTCTTTTGCCAGTTAGGGAATAAGGGGTAAGACAGAGTTCATGTTTCTGGATTCAGATCCACCAAATTTGGCAGCTCCTGGGGGTGGAAGAGAGAAGCAAAAGGTCCAGGGGAGGTAAAACTGGAGCAGTTTGCATTACAAACCTATTGCAACCCTGAGGAGCTCTCGCCTGCTGATTACAGCTGCCATGAAAACCACCTAGGGCATTTTGCTAGAAAAACTCTTTGCAATCACATCCAACACAGAAAGCTTTCTGCTTTCTACCCACTGCTTTACAGGTGACACAGAGAAAGGCATGTGTGGTTCCTGAGCAGTCAAGTTGTAAAGGTAAAGCTCATATGTTAACACAAAATCCTTGGGGAGGGTTTGCCATCAGCAGGGTCTTCTGGTGTCTGCATAAGGTGTTTTATTTATTACTGCTGCTAATCCACAGCTGGGCAAACAGAGACACAGAGAAGTCAAGTGAGTGACTCCTGTAGGGAAAAGGAAGAGTCAGGGGCTCAGCAAATGGTTGCCAGCTCTTCAGCACACGGACAAGGCAGTAGCACTCCACCCCGGGCAAGTTCTGGCTGAAGGATGCACCATGTAACCCTCTGCCACTCTTCATCAGAGGGAGAATTATGTGTGTTTGTGGTCAAGGTGGTCTATCCTGGGACGTGCATTTCTTAGTCATTGTCACAAGGGCTAATTTATCTTTGGTAATTAGTTTCTGTGCCTTGGAGCAGTGAAGCGCAAATAAGCATTTAACATTGATCTATTGCAGCACTTCCCTGGGTAAATAGATGGCTCTGGCGTTGGCTGCTGCTGATGCATCAGTGTCTTTTATGATCAGAGGAGTCACTCAAGCATCAGCTCAGCCACAAGCCAAAATGCATGTCTCAGCTTTTAAAACCAGGCTCAAGGGAACGTGTCTTCTCCCACCTGCTTGTGCTCTGGAAGACAACAGCGGCATTTCCCTCCTCCTGCTCTGAGGCACAAGCCCAAAGTGTTCCTGAGGGAGAGATCATATCAAAGAGGAACGCAGCAGCTTGGAGATTGGAGACAGCAGGGATGTCCTTTTTTTTTAAGAACCTCACAATGGCTTAGGCTCAGGTTTTACACCACCTGCACGGCCAGCTCAAGACCATAGTCTGTCCTAATTAAACTGTTACCAGTTTTCAAGCAATTACATGCTATTATATGTGCTCTCTTTTTATATGAGCACCCTCTCTAACCCAACTTTGACAATGGGACCACCAGGGAAAGAAAGATGCCTATTGGCTAGTTTAGCCCCAGGGCTAAATGTCTGGCAAAAAAATGAACAAAGGAAATATGGTTTCATTAGAAAGAAATTATATTAAGACATTAGTTGAAAGGAATGGATGTAGTAGTTGCTAGTCTACATGGAATAGAAGCAGAAATAACTAAGAAAAGCATTATTATAGACTAAGTATACTTAGTGGACTAGTGGACTACAAAATACCCATTAATCTAGAAATAAATTATAGACAGTAAAGTCTATAGCTAGTATAGTTTTTCATTTAATTAAATGTATTATTATTATTATGTGATAGGGAAATCCTTTATTCTGTGATATCTAATTATTTCTTTGGAAAAGTTGCATGTTCATCTTTACAACTGTGAAATCAAAAACAGGCTGTAAAGTCTCACTTTGATTGAGAGAGTCTTCCAGATTACGGAAAGAAATATTAATTCAGCACCCATCACCTGGATACACTGGCTTTTCCACAACCACATTTAACAAAGTGCAATTTAAAAACTATTCCTTCCTGCCACAAGAAGTGTGAGAACTATGAGCAGCTTACAGTGTTCAAAAATTATCCCCGTTCTTTGTTGGAGCTATAAAAACTGGGCTACACAAATTCAAAGTGGCTAATTTTATCATGACCCCAAAACCATGTAGCAGTTGGAAAATAATTTCTCCCCAGCTATTGGTTCCATTGTCCTCATTAAATATCTCTTTTTCTTGATGTTTAGTTGGAGATGGGGAAGTCTTATAGTTGATATTCATGATGACTTTACTGAATCATTTTATAGCAGTGGACAAGTTGCAGTGGCCAGCATTTAAAATTTGAGTATTTCAGCTGAAGTCCCAATTTTCAGGCATGTTGTCTTTTTTCAAGACTGCGAAAATACTCACTGGCATGTGTGAAAATCAGACCATTATTATGAGTAAAAGTAGGAACTAGGTAGATAATTTGAGTGCCCTCATTTGGAGATGGTCTCACACTTTAGGTTACGTAGAACCAGTTCTAATGGCAGTTCAACAGGAGCTCCCAGTTCTATAAAAGAATCAACACATCATAAATATACGATTTCAAAAACCTTCTTGTCAATTCTTCTGACTTTATTCCTCCCTCTGGATTTGTTTTAGTCTGACACCTTCTGCTTTGTTTGAACTTTCCCACTTCTTTTGCCCTTTCTGGCACTTTCTTTCTCGAGTTCTCCAAAGGACAGGGAAAAGCAGCAAAAGACTGTCACGGTTGGACTTCCAAGCCAGTGTGGTATAAAGAGAGTCACAATTAAACAAAACCAATTGAGGGTCTGGTGCACTGATGAATAAAACATGCTTTACCTGCCCGTGTCTCGGGAGTGCAAAGTATCATTATAACATAGCTTGGGTGGAAAAAGGGTTCTTTCCTCAGCTGAAATTTCTCAGAGCCAGATGAGCATTTTCAGACTACTATTACTGAAATAACCATCAAGGTGTTCGACAAAGTAGTCATCCACCTCAAAAATACAGGTTATCAAATAAAACCCCATTTCCAAGTATTTCAAACATGGAATTTTCTCAGCTGCAAATTCAAAGGGAAGTAGATACCTAGGAGCTTTATTATAATTTGAGGAGTTATTAAAGAATAGGAATCATCAGGAGAGAACATGATAGCATATCAGGTTGAAAAGTACAAACCACTTTTTTTTTTTTTTTTTCCTGACAAGTCAGATATCAAAATAAATTCACTTCAGGCACATTCACATCAGTTTTCATCAGCTTTCTTGAAAGACTTTTATTGGCACAAATGATCACAGGAAGCAAACTTCATGCTGGAACTGCTCTACCCACCTCCGAAGGGTAAGTTCATTAGGAAGGATTAATTGGATGAAGGCATTATCTCCTTTGAGAGGTCTTTTTCATGTCAGCACTTAATAATGTTCACTCTATTCAAGCCAACTCGGGAGTGCAACTTTCCACTGCCATTCTGAATAGGCAAAACACCACTCCTTCATGTCAATTATTTTTATTTCCATTGTAATGAAACAACCTCCCGTTTCTGAATGATCAAAAGAAGATAAATGCTACAGTAGAGGACAGAAAATGAGGTACCAGAGGTTCAAAGGACACATCAAATCTGCTGATGTGACCTGTTTTTGCTCAGTGAACTTATCCATGAGCATCTCAACTCAGAGGTACAAGAGAGGCTGCAGCCTCGTGCAATGCTTTGTGCCAGAGCTTTGCAGCAGCTGAGACCAACTTCTGCCTTTAACCAAGAGCTTTAGTCCTTTTTTGGGCACTGTGAGGCCCTCTGCACATTCATCAGTGAATAACAGTCTGCAGGAGACATGCAGGAAATCACAGTTTTTATAAGTATCTAAACCATTGCCTTGTGTTGAAGTCAACTGACACCATCTCTACTTAGGGCCAGGAAGATTTAGAGCATTTGCATTTGTTATTAAAATAAAAAAAAAAAAGAAAAATAAAAAGAAAGAAGAAAAGGAAGTGTTGAACTCTTTAGGAAAGGAAGGGTTTGGTGTCAGTGCTGTATTTCTGCTTGTTGTGCAACCAGTCCTATGAAATTCAGACTTTGTTGAGGGTTGGGCTGAAACAGATGTGGAGGGAAAATAGGAAGCAATTTTGAAGGCACTCAAACAGAAAAGCTTCCAGGATCAAGCAAGACTTTATATGCCTCTCAGAAGGGTGTCCCTCCACCTCTGCCCCCGAGCAGGGTCAT
This sequence comes from Pachyramphus minor, assembly GCA_013397135.1. NCBI lineage: Eukaryota > Metazoa > Chordata > Aves > Passeriformes > Tyrannidae > Pachyramphus > Pachyramphus minor. The sequence goes on along the minus strand of VYXB01003342.1, from coordinate 924,697 downwards.
CTGAACCCTAATGGGAGGGATGGGGGCTTGCATAGATGAGAGGTTCTATGCAGAGTCTGTGTACCAAGGACATTTCAGCTGAAGAAAAGCCATTTCTTTCCAAAGACCAAAAATGCAGGAAGAAAAAAACCCTTTGCTCTGTTCTGCATTCAATCTCAATGCACATACACTGCAAATGCTTGAAATGCAATTAATAATGTCAGACCCTTTTACACTTTTAGAGGACTTATTTATTATTACTATTGTATTGGCATGACACTTATCACCTGGTTAATAAAACCTCTCACTTACAGTAATGGATCCAGCCTCGTGACCTGCCTGCAAGGAAGGGAAAGAAATGTTTTAAAGATGGAAAATTGGGTCTCAGAAAGATGAAGTGATCATGGCCAGAATGGGAAAGCCATGGCAGGGCCACATGCAAATACAGGTACCCCAGGAACAGGGTTGCCTCTTAATTACAAAAATGAACTTCCCTTCACAATCTCATATTTAAACAGCCAAATGAGAAATTTTTAACAGCAGGTTATCTCAGAAATTATTTCTAGCTGGATTTTGGAAGCAGAGGATGACACACTGTTTTGCAGTCAGGGTGTCTGTGAAAGCTAATGTCAGAACCAGGAGCGAAGCAGCACAGCAGGACAAACCTGACACATGGGCTTTTGGGGGATCACCTGGCACAGAGGTGAAGTCCTGTCCAAACCTAGCCTGCCAAAAAGCAGCATCCTGCACAACAGTGCTGGTGCTCTGCCTCCAGAGCACCTCAGAATAGAATTACAACACCTGCTGGGAAAAGGTACAAGCAGCCACAGAGAGAGGACAGACAACCCACCACTTCTGCTCTACCAGCTGTTAATTATCAGCTGGAAACACACTCAGTGTCACCGTGATAAGGTCATACACTTCTCCTCAGGGGACTGAAACTTGATGGAAAACCTTTTGCTCCACCTTTTCCCCTTGCAAAGGTAAGGAGTATCTCTTGGCTGGCTCCCAGTACCCACTTTTCTCCCTCTGGACCATCAGCACTGGGCTGGTCAGGGTTGTTTCTTTTCCATGCTGGTTTCCTTCCCCACCCTGTCCTCACTGCCTCAGGACACCAAGGAGGTGGTAGAAGCAGGTGCCATCCAGTCTGTAGCAGTTCTGAAATGAAGTGCAGAGCTGAACTATCTTGTTTGTGGAGCCCAGATGGTCCTCACATTAGATGAAATTATAAAGGGAAAAAAAAAAAAGAAATATCTTTCATCAGGATAAAAAGTGACTGTGCAGAGGCACTTACAATGGATTTATTTGTGGCCTATCTTTGAAAAACACATGGAAAGAAATAAGGGAAATTAATGAGGAAAAGCCAGGGGAAGGGAGAATTGCCTAGATGCAACCTTCAGGAGCTCTCCAACCAACAGGCTTCCAAAAGGCAGGAGAGGAAGGGAGAAGTATAAGAAAGATGTAGAATAACTTTCCTTCCTTCCCTTGAAAGCACAGGGTTCTGGTCAAGGTGGAGTTTTTGTCTTAAACCTGGGTGAAATTTTATGTATTCTTACACTTTCCAGGGACTGTTATGACACAGAAATAAACAAGGCTCCAGTATCAGTATAAATGCTAATTATGCTCAAAAGCAATTTGTGGCTGAGAGGTGAAATTGGAAGATTTATTTAAATTCTCACCAAAACAAGAATGAATTTGTGGACTGTATTTGCTGGGGTGGAGGGGAAGCAAAATATGGCTCTCCCACACAGAAAAGCAAGAATTCCTTCTCCAATTAACCTCTTTACCTGGCTTTGTGCTATAGGTTGTATTAATGCCCTTAGTTTAAAATTTCAAATGATCAGAAATATTAATAAACATTAAGCAGTGGCTGAGGGTTAATTCATACAAACTGCAATGAAGGCACACCCTGGCAGTGCTTGGTTTTTTAACACATTTGTAGCGGGGTGAGATGCTCCCAGTAAAACACCAGGATGAGCACATGTTGTTTGTTCCTTGTCACCTGAGGCAAATATTAATTTGCATTAATATTTGGCAGGAATTGCAAGTAAGTCAGGACCAAGGTTGGCCATGACCCCACATCCTCTGAGCATAGGAGGAAAGTTTTCTTTACTTTTGCTAAAACAAAATAAATCCATGGCAGGGGGATGCTCTGCCAGAGAAGGGACCTGGGAAGGATGAAGCCTTGGAGACAAGCTGTAAGAATTAAATAAGAAGGATGTCCAGGCCAAAAATCTGCATTTTTGTCACTGTATAAAAACAAGTCCTGGCTCAAAGGGGTAAGTTGGGTGAATAATTTTTAATCTGAAGGTTATTCACAGTTGAGTTGATTGATTCTCTGGTGTTAATTACTTCTGCTTTGTGTGGGATCATAAGAGTCGCAAGGATTGATTTACATCCCAAACTGGATTACCAACACACAAAACTGGAGAACTACTGGTTGTTGATAGTAAGCAATGGAGAAAGTCCATGAGTCAAATTTATTAAATCTGTAAAACTTTTCTCTGAGTTTCCTCAAATATCATCTGCTTTTCCCAAATAACAAATGACATGATCTGCATGAGCACAAAAAGACAAAGTCAGCATTTATCTACATGGAAACATCTGCAAATCAAGACCTGGTGGACTGTTTGATCAGCACTGAAAGTGTATTAGCTCTTCTTCCAGAAATAATAAAATCAAAACATTTATCCTCTGGATGATCATTTTGGTACTTTATAAAGTAAAAACATTCTGAGCCAGGAAAGTAAGGGGCTTGGTCTTGTCAGAGGGAAGTCAATGGCAAAATGCCAGTAGAGTTAAATACTAAAGAAAACAGCCACTGGAGCAATGAGCTGTAATCTTCCTTAATCTATAATATCAGCTGTTGACAGATACATACACAGTGATTAATAGGATGCTGAAAAATGTTAACAAAGCAATAGGGACCTGGAGACTGCTCTGAAAATTTCTCTATCACATTTATAAATCCGCCAGCGGTACCATCACTACAAAGTATGACAAAACATATGTTTTCTCTAACAACTTGCTGGCAGGTCTAATCTACAGTGTTATCAGACTATGCAAAGTGGCTACTGGAAAAGAAACTCCTGTTCTGCTCTTCTCTGTTCCTTCTCAGAGATGAGAAGGGAAGCCCCGCTGGGATCTGGCCATATCTTGTGTTCCACAAACCTCCTTCAGACATGAGATCTTTCCAGCTGGAGCTTCTACTCCAAACATTTGTCTTGGAGGGATTTATTTGTTTATTTATTGTTCACAAGAAATTAAAGGAGAATGGGGGATGAACAACACATTTCCTGCATTTGGCAACAGCTGCTGCTTTAGCTAAAAGCAATGGTTTTAAATAATGCAGTGCAGGGGGGCTGGTCCACAGCCTCTCTGGGTGCCCAGGCACAGCCCCAGCTCCCCTGCCAGGCTGGTCACACAATACANGCAGTGCAGGGGGGCTGGTCCACATCCCCTCTGGGTGCCAGTCCACAGCCCCTCTGGGTGCCCAGCCCCAGCCCCAGCTCCCTTGCTTTAGAAGGTTAAGATGTCAGTTTGTCTCTTTTCTTCTTTTAGGATTGATTGCAATAAGCATCTGCATTGATAAGGGCACTTTTAGGGATGGGGAGCAGCTTAATTCTTGTGGCAGAACATTTTTTTGCTTTGTTTTCTGAACAGGAGGGCAGTTGAATTTTGGCATCTCTGAGAAGAATTGCACTGGTGGAGCAGAAGCAGGGGGAACTGTCCAGACCCCAGGGTGCTCATCCCCCAGCCAGGAATTTGGGTGGCTGCCCCTGGTTGACAAAGAGCCAGAGGGAGATCCTTGGGATGGCTGTCTGTCCCCAGCCAGCACAGAGCTCCTCTGCTGGGACAGGACAGATGCAATCATGGCACTGCCAGAATATTTACAGTACCATCACTTCACTGTGTCCATGGTAAAATAAGGAGATATCCAGGCTTTTGCTGTCTGATGTGCCATCAGCTTGGCATGTAGCAGAGTGACTATGCCCTGGTCCAGAGATGTCTCTGGAGACTAAACCAGAACTCTCATCTAGATTTAAATTTCTGTTGATATTTAAGTGGGGTGGAGTGACTGCAAGGAGTGATGGTCAATAATAAAGATACTTTAGACTTAGATTAGATATTCATTCTCAGTCTGAAGGATATGACCTTCAAAAAAAATTGTAGTTATAAAAGCAGGATAATAAACACCTTCTTAGAGTTATGATCAGAAGGTTATTATTCCTATGAAGGCCTCCTAAGCTCCAGAAAGGTGAGCACGAGTCCTTGATGTCATAAAGAGCTGCTCTCTGTAGATCCTTTTTAGGAGACTGTAACACACAATCAGAGTTCTGCATTGAAATGGGCATATTACTAACTGGAAAGAGGGATAAAATCTGCAACTGCTCCACATGAAACAATGCAGTTTGGGCTTTGCAGGCCTTAATTCTACTGCAGAGTACACGGGGTAGCTTACTACATGGTTAGCCACAAAAGCATTTGCTTTGGGCTGGAACAAGCTCTCGTGCTGAGTGGCACAGCTCCCTCGGGGAGACATGGACCAGCTGCTCACTAACTGCAGCAGAGTAGGGCTCATCCTGGCCTGAGCTCAGCAGGGTCAATCTGACTCAAAGCTAAAGCAGAAGCAACCTCTTACTCCTGACATCCCTTTCCTTGTGTTTTCCTCCCCGGTTAGCTGTGACTCCTGGTTCACTGCCTGCAGACCTGGCCTTGAGAGGCAGCCAAGCCGAAACACTTCAGCCACCAAGTGGGATTAAAAAAACAACCCAAAAGCAGATTTTGTGCCTCTCCTGTGTCACCTGTGTTGTGCAACCATGACTTTTTTTATAAGCCAGACCCCAGCATCAGAGTCACAGCCCGTGACTCTGCAGGAGAAAAAGGCGTGGTCCCCCAGCAGCTGGGATCAGGATGCGATGAGCCAGCAAGGAAAGCTGGATGCATTTGTCAGCCTGACTACCTGATGCTGCTTCTTCAGCTCAGCATTCCCAGCGTTTCGGGAGGTGGATTTATTCCTCTGGCTGCTGCAGCCCTCTCGTGGCCACACAGACCCAGCCTTGCTCCTGCTGCTGGGAAAGCACAGCCCGAAATTCCGTGTGGGAGGAGAGCGTCATGTAAAAAGCACAACAAATAGTTATTAAACAGCGTGTTCAACAAAGAATAAATATATAAATAAATGGAACAGACACTTAGGATGCTATTTATTCCAGGTGTACAAGCAGAGTCGTTGATAAATTACTTGCTTTTGAAGAATCAAAAGAAAAAATACAGATAAAGCACTAAGCAGCCGTGTTTTTAATGGGGTGCCCTATTTCATCTCTCCAGGCTGTCACTAAACACTCTGCTTTGAAGTGCTCCTTTTCTTCTGAGCATTTGCACATTGATTTACGATGGTGTGGGTAAATATTATGCTCACAGATGGGTTTTGCTGAGTATCTGCTTATTGGAAGTCTGCCTGCTCAGGAAACTCCAAGGAGGGATGAAAAACCTTTTGGGTTGGGGAAGATCTGGGGGAACCTGGCCTGTGCCAAATTTCTGCAAAGGTGAGCGGGCAGATTGTTCTTTGGAGCTTGAGAATCAAGCCTGGTTTTGGGTGCATTTTGTTTTTCCTTTCCAGATAGAGACCAGAGACATCACTATCGCTTGGGAATAAACCACAGGAATTCACAGTGGAAGGAGAACATGGATAAAAGCAGTGCTGAGAGCCTGCCCAACAGCCCAGCTGTACACTCCCTGCCCAGTGCTGGGAGCCAGCACAAGCAAAGGAGATGCCTACAGAATAAACAATAGGATGGATCAGAGGGAAAAGCTTGTGCACAAGTATGGGGCACTCTGGAGGAGGTTGTCCAGTTTTGATTGACATTTCTTGAACTGACAGCAACAGTACCTGCAGACCAGTGTGCTGCAGTACTGCCAGAGATATTATGCTACTGTTTTCCCATTACTTTTCTCTTTTTCCCTTACAGGGGTTTCAGGAGAAATGGTTGCACTTCAAAAAGATACGATAAAAAACAAATGTAAAAAATATACACACACACCTCCAAAAAAAAAAAAAAAAAATGGACAGAATAGAGCTACAGTGACTCCATGGGCTCATTACCTTTTCAGAAGGTGTGATGCTACTCCTGGCAGTAACTGCATCTGGGCAGATGATCAGTGAATGTGGTGGGGTAGGTTTAGCAGCACCAGGAGGACTCTGGATGACAATGACATCTAATGTTTTGCAAGCCAGTGTGCTGACCCATGTGTTCATGATGCTGGAACAAACCATTTGATCCATATCAGACATCAAGAAGGCAGTGGTACCTTAGCCCCTTCAGGTGCACACAGGTTGTTTTTATCCAGCTTAAGCATGGAAAAATCAGTTCATAGAGATGGCTTCTGTGCCTGCAGGTATTTTCTATCTAAGCTGGTGCTTGCTAACCTGAGAGCTCCTTGCATTGAGGCTGGTGTGGCTGCAGGAGGCTTTTCCCCATGTGTTCACTCCAAGGTCTGCAGTGCTCTAAATGCAGAGCCAAACCCTGCTGGCATCCCGTGCAGCATCTTTCTTTGGAGCTGGCTGCCCGGGCAGCACCTCCTTCAGCCCCCCAAAACAACTCAGAACTCTGTGGATATAGTCTTAACTCACTTATATTAACATCTTAATCACATACACCATATTTAGGTACTGTAGGTGCTGTTTTGCTGTGCTCTAGCGATGAGACCCAAGCTGCCTCCCAGGGCTGCAGCACAAGAACAAGCTGCAGCTCACTCACAGCTCTTCCACATCCTCAGGCTCATCTTTCTCACTTCCAAGAAACCCTTAATGCTTCCATAAAATGGTATTTTTAATATTTTTTGTTTTTAACTAAATAACCTCTTTGCTCTTCATTTTCTGAGCCCATATGTGCAGAACAAGATGTGACTTTGGTTTAAGATTGCTTTTATTTTATATGGAGACAAACTGTAGTAAGAAAGTAATAAAATTAATATCTGCCTGAAAGAGCATGTGGCAAGGATCATCCTGGGATCCGAAATATTCTCCAAATAAAAAGGCTGATAAATTTTTAAGACGTGTCCATATTGCAAGATGCTGAGAGGCTTGGGGCAGTAAATACCTGTATTGACAAAACCATGTGAAATAGCCTAGTGCAGAGCAACTTACAGCTCAGGTCTGGCTGTAGGAACATTACCTGGGTGCAAAAGCAGCAGGGACATCTTGCTGGTTTTGTCCAGCACAAATGGAAGCAGTGGGTCCATACACAGCCACCACAAGGGCTGCAGCCTCCTCTTGGCTGCAAAGCAGCCCCTGGTCATACAGAAACATCTTTAGGTGTGTAAACACGCTGGCTACATAGAAAAGTGCAAGTCCCGGTGCTAAAAGAACATACAGGATGCTTACTGTTAAAAAACAAGTCCATGTAGGCTTTCAGTGAGATGGAGCTCTTTACTTTCTGGAAAATATTCTCCTAGGGGTGGACTAAATAGCCAGGGTATAATCTTGGCGCTGGCGTCCTCATCAGGACAAGGAGCTCATCCCAGTGCGGCGGGCAGCTCTGCTGACACTGGCAGTGGGAGGCTGCAGCTGAGCCCCACTTTCTTGCCTTTCTTGCCTTTCTTGCCTTTCTTGCCTTTCTTGCCTTTCTTGCCTGCAAGTCACCTTCTTTCTATGCTACACTTTCCTGTGACTGCATCACCCCCATCCCCACCCCAGCTTGTCCTCTGCAGTCAGTCTGGCTTTAGGACTCCACCACGATCATGCTCAGGTTGTTGCTGAAGATGATCCTGCCGTCCTTGGTGCTGCTGCACTCGGGCTGGCTCAGGGCCTCCCGCAGCCGCTGCCGCAGCGCCGGCGGCGCCGTGCCCAGGAAGTCTTTTGTGCCCGTCAGGAAATCCATCATGAGGCTGCCAACTGCGTCCCCCTCGATGAAGCACTCGGTGATATCCCATCCCGACGGGAACTCGTACACGCGGTATTCGACTCCGAGTTTCTTCAGGACATCCGTGATGCCGCTGGAGGTGATGTAGTGGCCGCTGTCGGTGGAAGGCAGGCAGTCTCTGTACTTCTTCCATAAGCTGGCCCACCCGCTGCTGTCTGCCAAGGGCAGGAGGGGAGGTTACTTTTGCAAAGCCAAGGCAGTCAAACACCAGGTAATGGACCTGCAAAATGAGCTGGAAATGCTCCCTTGCTGTTGGCCCAGGCCTTGCCAGGACCAGGAGAAGTGCCTTCCCCTTACTTGAGTCTGCTTATAAAAGTCTGTGCCTAGAGAGGGGTAAAACTCTGTTCACCCCCAGCCCTCCCTCCAAAACTCTGCTGTTTAAAGGAAACTCCTAGGAGATGGTCTCCAGCAATGGGATTGCACAGAAGGAGGGATACACAAAGAAGTACCAACATGCTGACCCTGAACATCCATGCTACCTGTGCTTTATCCGCCCCACCATGAGCCAGGGATTTATGAATGACACAAGGGCTAAAGCACTCTATTGTTTTTAGTAAGTGCCACCAAAAGTGCCTCTTTTTCCTGTCCTACCAAAAATCCTGCAGCTCTTGGCAGCATCTGTTGCCCTGGTGGGGTCCGGGCCACCACTCTGCAGAGATAAGAGCACCAAAGATGGGCCCACCCAGAGCTCTGGTTGTGTTTTGACAGTGCTGATTTCACCAGGAAGAAGGATTGACCCCCATCCATAAACAGCCACACTTCCATCTACTAAATCTACTTCATAAGCAGGGAAGCAAGAACACAAAATCTGTGCCTAAGTGGTCCCTTCAGACACTGGGGTCCAAGAGGCTAAGCCCAAGATTGCAGGCTCCATATGAAATCCAGCACTAGTTTTAGTTATTAACTATAGAATAAGTGCTACTGAAATCCCCAGATAAACATCTGTGGCTCTCAAATTCAAAGCTCTTTAAAACTCCAGGAATGAAGCAAAAAAAATAAAAGGCCCCACTTACCTGATAAAATTATGATCAGGAGTTTACCATGAAGGTCGAGGCAGCTGTGGAAAAACTTGATAGTATTGGGAATATCCTCCACACGGTACAGCATCTAGAAGAGACAATTACACCTAGCCATTATTCCTCCTCCACAGTGCAACGACCCTCCAAAGGCTTAAACCCTTTCTATAGAGTTGTTTTTAGTAGTGTTTTTAGTTGCTTCCCAGCCTGTCCTGACTCAGCAAACACATTTCGGGACACCTCACAGGACTGGGCGTCGTCAGCTTTGGTGTTTGTGGAGCCCGTGCAGAAGTTATTGCTCAAGGGAGAGCTGTGCTAAGCTCTGATCATACTAACTTTGCATACAACAGAAATGAAGGGAGGAGTGAAGGCTAACACTCCTATGTCAGAGCAATGCCCGTTACCTGGATCATATGGATGAAGTCAAATTTCTTATGTGTGCCTTTTTCTTTCACCTGCTGTTCGTACTCCGAGGAGGTGAGCTGGTGCCAAATAAAAGAGACATTCTGCAGGTCTGGAGCTTGATTCACCAACTCTGTTTTAAAAAGTAGAAAAAACCATGAATTTCACAAAGCAGCAGACAAAGTCATCTTTCAGATGGATGGTCCTCACTGTACCCCAGGCAGCAGGTACAGCCTTACCTTTGTAAGCTGCCACGTGCTGCGGGTTGGGCTCTACGATTTCGTTGTCAATAAGGACCCCTGGGTGCACTGCCTGCAGTATCCTGATCATTTTCAAATCCTGCTCACCTATTCAATAAACACAAATTCATCACTTTAAGAAGTAGGTAAACATGATGAAAGGATGCCAGAGCATCTGCCACCGCTACTGCCAGGAAACCCCCTGAGCAGGAGTGAGGCATGTTTGACTTTGTGGCTCGCATGGTGGAATCTAACTATGTGTGTATGTGCCCTGCAAATTTAGCTATTGGTGCTCCTCTGTCGCTGTCTAAGCTCTGGAGAAGCAAGCAGCAGTCTGTCCTCCCGTCCTAGGAAATTTCCAGCCTTTTTTGACGTCATGCAGGTCACTTTGGTTTTTTTCCCAGAAATGCCATGATATACCAAGTCTCTAAAGTCCACCTGGTTCACCTGGAGCTATGTAAATGAACAGCAGAGGTGGGCACCTTGCGGGGACTTCTGCAAGAATTCTGTCTCTAGCCGATGGTGGGGCCTAAAAATAGTCCTGCCTGTGCAAATGTCACACAGAGAGGTCTTGATATGAGATACTGCATCCTCCCTAGCCTTTCAGCTGATGTACCAGCCATGAGAAAAGTCGTCATCTTTGGCAGGTGTTGCAATAAATAGAATTCAAAGAGGGAAATACTACCCATGCCAGCACTACAGGGACATCCAGGGCAGGAGGGCTCTTTTGAAATTGGAGAAAAACATACCCAAGGACCCCTGAGGAATGAAGTGGCAGCAGTGCAGGGTTGGCCAAAGGCACGAGAGAAGAGGCTGCGGCTGCATCAGCTGAAGGCAGGTGCACAGACCAGTACTGTTGACAGGAAGGAACATCCCCATAGCAAGCAGCTGAATCATTTTAGACAGTTCTAAATTTCAGTTTTTAAGTGCCTGGGGTGGGGAGCACCAGCCCTTAGGGGTGTTGCCATGGGTTCCCTGCAAGCTCGGAGCAGGTGGGAGGCAAAACATCTCTGCCCCATGCCCTGGAGCCACTGATGGTGGCAAATGGGTGTATCAGCAGCAAGTGGGTATCTTAAAAGCTGTTTGGGTCTGGTTTTTTTCACTCCATCTCTGCAAAATTCCTTAATCCAGTCTTTGCAAGAGCAGGTAATAATGTCCTCAACCAGGGTGTCTGCAGAAAAGAAGCGGTAAAATACAATGCTCCAGAGCAGGGATTTCTCTGCTCCAGCTTGCCCTGCCAGCAGCAACCCTTCAGCACTGACCACAGCAAGGCTGGGACAGGAATGAAACCCCTCTGGCAACCAGCAGTCCATGCTGCTGGAACTGGGAAGTTCCAGCCCAGAGTTAAACCAGTCATAGGAAAACATGGGGTGAGTGAGAAAATGTGATCTGGACCAAAACACAGGCTTTTAGGATGTGGAGTTGGTCACTAATCCCCATTAATATTTTCATCAACTAAACTAATTCTGGGGGCTCTGTGAAACCAGAGTCCATGCCTGGAAAGGTCAGGGATCAGATGTAACCTTTTGCTCAGTGCCATCCCAGCTCACTCCCTGCCCAGACACAGAAGTTCAGCTCATGCAGCCATGGGCAAGCTGAGGGAGTGTGGGTCTGTACCATAATCTTGTCATCTATGAGGGGCAGTTAGCCAGGAAACACGGGAAATTTTAGAGTTTTTATTTTTCCATTAAAACCTCTTCTGAAAAGGACATAAGGAAAATTAAGGATGGTGCTAAAACTTCATTTTCCCCTTGTGTTTCCTTGGAGTCAGGATTTCTGTTTTATATTACTTAATGAAAATAGAGTGTAATTGAGAACTGAGTGATTTCTTCCTGCTTGCTTTCTCATATGCTCCAACATATTCCCAGTTGAGGAAAACAATCCAATGCTAATTTTCACTTACTCAGGAAAACAAGGGAGAAAAAAGTGAGAAAACTACTTTCATTTGAAAGTATTAGCACTTAAAATTCAGCTGAAAATACTTTTCAAAGCAAAAGTAAACTCTGACAAATCAAACTGCCATTTCTTTTCTCTACTTTTTATTTTATCCCATTTTCCCTAAGAGCAAAGTTAGCTGTTTCGCCACTTTTCTGATTTTGTTGTGTTTTTTTTAAACACAAATGCTTTTAGAATTTTAGCTTTAAAGCTATTTTTCCAAAGGATGGGTTTCTCTCTGGGGAAAAATATCATTTGCAGTTAAACCCTACTTTTCTCTGGGTAAAAACACAGCAGTAACAAAGAAACGTCTTGAAAAAGCTGATGCAACCACATGCTAATGATTGTGGCCGGCTGGTTTTGCAGTACTGGGACCAGGGCACTGCCCAGCCTTGGCCTCTGGGATCCCTAAAAGCAAAGCAAAAAGAGAGATCCCTTCAGGTGGGTTCATCTAAGGCAGGGCTTTGTGTGGAAGGAACCTCTCCGATGTCTGTCTGACAAGGTTTGAAGATGCTCTTATACCTAATCAGAAACAGGAGTCCTTGCTTTGGGGCATGTGAAGTCAGGTGAGAGTCATCAAGAGCCAGAAACTAAACTAAAATCACACACGTCTCACTTCTCAGAAAGATCTGAGCAGCAGCATTTCAGAAGGGAAATAGGGAAGGGAGGGAGCCTTGTTCTCATCCCAGCTCCACTCTTCCGTCTGTCCTTCTCTGTTTCAGGGACAAGCACTGTCGTTAATGCCTGAGTAGTTATCCTCATTGTCCAAAATGTCACTATAACCTTCTCCTAACCACAGAGGCCCCCATTCCCCAGCATCAGCAGTGCTGCCACACTCCTTACCTGTGCCACTTCCAACTCCCAGAACATTTATAGTTGATTTTCCATGGCCGAGACTGAAAGGATAAGTAAGTGTTACTCAACCACACTATGTCACATGACTTTTTGTTTTCATTCTTGTTGCTTGGATGACACATTGGCCTGGAAATTTTCATGCTATGCACATGAATTGGGATAGAAATTGGAGCATCCCTTCTGAGCCCAGCTACAGCCAGAGTGGTGAGAGCCAGCCCTGTATTAGCAAGCTCATATTTCAAAGTACAGTAGGCACCAGGGTGTAATGTTTCTCCCCCTTTGCCAGAGAGTTTCCTTCAGGCTGGGGCTGGCACTGTGCAAAAAAGCTTTGGGGATCCCCAGGGCAAAGGGCTCCCTTTGGGGGTAGCGGGGCTGTGCCTGGCTGGGGTGGGCACTACTGGGTATGCAAGGACAAGGTGAGCTGGGGAAAACCTCTGCACCCTCAGGAGACAATATTGGGTATAAATAGCCAGAAAAAGCAAAACCATCAGGCTATCCAGGTGATTGGAAATCATGGAATCGTAGAGTATGCCGAGTCAGAAAGGACCCACAAATTACTTCTTATCAGCATTAATTTTGGTTTAAAATTGGGAGGGGGGGTAGAATCTTCAATAACTTTTATCTTGGAAAAAGTACTTATTAAAGGACTCCAGTCATGTTGTTCATAGCAGAATATTTAATAACAGCCTGGCTCAAGGATGAGGGGCCATGCTCTGACTTGTTTTATAGCTTAATTCTGCTCTTGGGCATGGACTGTGCTGGGGAATTGAGTTTCCCATACACTGTCTCAGGAGACACCACAGCAACCATTCCACAAGAGTGGAATGAGCAGCAAATCCTGAAGAGTGTGAGTAGTCAAGGCCTTAGCCCTACTGAGGGTCAAGACCCTTTGACAGACCCACAATCAGCATCATAGAAAGCCACAAGGTTTTGCATCATTTAAATTCACAATAGAAGTTTCCCAATACAGTCTTCTAATTATTATAATTTTATTGCTTATTTTTTATATGTATCTGATCTGGAGAATAAAAAATTTGCCTGCCTAAACTTTTTTCTCAATGGAGAATACAGTTGCTGTAACATCCAAAAATTACTTAAATTTGAAAAGGCTTTCTTATGGTTTGGATCTAGGCTGTTATGAAATTATCTGCTGTTATCCAGACTTAATGTATTACATCAAGACTTCACAAAACTGATTATCATTTGGTACTTAAGCAATGCAAATCGACTTAGGATAGAAATAAGGAAGTCTTAGGGGATTGAGAAAACCAAGAATTATTCACTAGAAGAGAATTAGAAATGTGTTTCTGTTTAGATGGTGTGTGATGAAGTCCCAAAAGCAGGGAGAGAGCATATGAGAGCTTTCTTTTGAAAAAAAACAAACAACCAAAAAACCCCAAATTTAATCCTTGGAAAATCAGCTAATGAAAAGAGATGGACATGAAAATGAGGTCGTAATTCTTTCCTTAACATAAGCTAAGAGGCAGCACAGTGTATTATTTGAAAAGGCATGTACTCTGGAGCCATTAAGCAGAATATCCTAAAATTCACTATTAGGGGATTAAAAACTGAAAAGCACTAAAGTTCATTCCTGCCCAGAGAAACCCTTAAATGTTTGCTGACCCTTATATGCAGGTTGCCCTCCCAGGATAACAGGTGGCTTTCCCAGCTTGGTGGAACCAATCCTTACCCAGCCATGATGTTGGGCAGTTGTTCCTTGTTGAACTCATCCATGCACTGGTGCTCTGTTGAATGATCCAAAAATGACTTAAAGGCCTCCACATACTCCTCAGCTGTGAGGCTTCTCATGGAAGGGATCATATATAGCTCTTGAGAAACAAATATGGATTGCATGTTAGTGGTTTCAAGGCAAGTGAAGGGTCAAAGCACTTACCTCATGGAAGAAACCCAACCCAACCCGACAGGAGAGAAAGATTTGGGAAGACGATGCAGAGGATGCACTTTCCAACCTGTTCACACTCAGGGTTTGAAAATTATTCTTGGATATCGTTTAACACCAGCATTTTTATTAAGTGCCTCATCACTACAGGTAAGCCTGAGGAAAATGTCTCCAAAATGCTTAGGCAGATATGGGAACTGGAGGGTTTTTCAGGAAGACTAAAGAAGAGAATGTGAAGGGAATTGCACAGCAGGTCCACACCTGGTGGGGGACCCACCACTTGTACCCATGCTGGACAGTGTAACTGAGATGGGCAGCTACTCACACAGTTCTTAGGAGAGGTGATGCAATACAAAAACTGCCACCTGCAGCTGAAGCAAAAATAGTTAACCCTGTGCACCTCATTTCTGACTCTCGCCGGCATGGGACTGAAATGGGCTGCCAGGGAGGTGAATTCCCTGCTGGGAACTGCAGCTCATGGCCAAGAGGGCAACTGATATCAAAACATTTCATCTGAATGGGCTTGTGTTCAAATGTGATTGGCTGCCACCAAGATTTCTCTCTCACAGTTGAAACCAGGAATACTCCAGGGGTTGCAAGCAATTATTGTAAAAACTCCCTTTCCTGCTGTCTCATCCAAACAACAGAGCTCTTGCCAGGGCACAAGCTCTGGCCAACTGCTTGAGTGTGAGGAGCTACAACAGGAGCTACAACAGGACTAAGACCAGAGGCTCATGAGAAGCACAGGACTGAGCAGAACATCATCATCCTCAGTTTTGCCTTTCAGGGAGCTGCTTTCTTATCATCTGCTTTTAGTTGCCACTAATAAGAAAACTACATATATTTCATCCAGGACTGTGCAATCTCAAATTTAATTACTCTGCTGTTTCCAAAACCACACATCATTGACAGCTCTGTTTCTGGTCCAGAAAAATATCAACATCTACCCTCAACACTTTGAACTAAACCCTAACATAAACCTGAAATCACCTAAATTGCAGTCAGTTTACCTTCCTGCTTTTTTTTTTTTAAAACAATCTCTAGCTCCAGAAGAATGAAAATATGTTTGTAGTGATAGCAAGCTGAGTGGGTGTTTTACTTTATTCTCCTTTTTTATTCTCCCAAATACCTGAATTATCGTGTGGAGTTGTCAGAATCTCTGCTTCAAAGTTCATGCTGGGGAAACTATTCCTGTAAGGAAAGTATAGCACTTCAGTTATTTGAAGAACCTGTATGCTTTTTTGAAGCTGCATTGAAAATGCAGAACAAAGGGAAGATGCTCCAGGACAGATTTTCCTCTCCTGATAATCAATGATTTTTTTTCTTTTTTACTAAAGAAAGTCAAAACTTCTTTGTTAGCTGATCATAGAGTCATAGAATCATAGAAATATTTTGGATGGAAGGGGACCTTAAAGCTCAGCTTGTCCCAACCCCCTGCCTTGGGCAGGGACACCTTTCACTAGACCAGGTTGCTTCAAGCCCCATCCAATCTGGCCTTGGACACTTCCAGGGATGGGGCATCCAGAACTGGCCACCTGCACCAGTGTTTGTCTGAGATGTGTTGTGGAAGTTTCTGTACCCCGGCAAAATCATTAACCAGTCAATGCAGCTGATGGCAATAGACTGATATTACACACCCTGTGAGACCTTGAATCATGGACAGAACAGAAGAAAGAGCAGTGAAATTATGAGAAGATTATAGGGAGCATCAGCATCTGAAGTGCTAAAATATCTATTTGGCCTGTTGCTTCAGGGGCCCTTTTTGCTTTGCTTTTTTTTTTTGCCTTTTTTTTCTTTTTTTAGCTTCGGATTTCCCTGGCTGCAAGTATTACATCAGGTAGATGTATTAGCAGAAGATACTTGCTCAAAGGACAAAAGTCCAAGAGGGCGTTTGACCATAAATGTTTTCATTCAGTTACATGTTTTCACTCTTAGTTTTTGGGAGCTTATTTTTTTGTGAAGACTTCCAGCAATGGAATCACATCTTCTTTCCTTTGAAAACATGCCTCATCTCTAAAACAGGGATGAGGCGCCACTGGAAAAAAGGAAGGGAGGAAATTAAACTGCAGCAAGAACCTCGCTTCTGCAAATAAAGTGTTGGGCTGAGACTGTCTATGCAAAGGGAATAGTCACCTCCTGGGTAACCACATTTCAGTATCGAGATGCACAGCAAGACTTAAGGGTGATGTTCCTGTATAACCTCTGTTTAGACATATCACTGCTCCCAAAACCTTGCTGTTAGAACCTGCTTCATGAGAAGCAGTCTGAGATAGCAGACAGCAACCCACAACTCTCCTCTGCCAGGGAAAAAAGTCCCAAGTGAAGAAGAAACAAGGTAGGAGGTGGAAAAGTAAAGAAGGGAGTCTTGTGGTGAGGCTTTGAGGTACAAATATGTAACAATTTGCTGGCAGGTAGCAAGGAAGTGGCCGCAGCTGCAAATAGCACGCTGCTTTGGTCAATGAAGGCAAGAAAGGACCGAGACGTCCCAGAAGTCTTGGAGATGCTGGGGCACTACCAGAGTCCTGCAAGAGCATCTGAGTTCAGTACCAAAGCCACGTAATTGTCTCCCATGAGAAACTTCAAAGGACTTGGTTTCATTCACCACCTTGACCTCACCGCTCCTCAGGAAAGGCCTCACAGAAGTTCAGTAGGAACAAGCCTAGCTCCAGCTTGGCTGCTGGCCAGTCCCTCCAATTTCCACTCAACCCTCTTCCATCTCTGCCTGCCAATACTGAGGACTATTTTCTCCCCTCAGCTGGCTCAACCCAGGAAAATGGTGTTCAGAACAAATGTCCCACTAAAATGCTGAGGGGTAGCACAGCTTCCCCTGGCTTCCCCAGAGGAACAGCTCTGGGCATGAGCTCCATTTCTGACCGGTCAAACGTTTCCAGCCATGCCAGGAGACCTGCCAGGTGACCTGGGCAGACTGCAGCACAGGAATTCACCAGGACGGGTGATGCCAAGATAACTCTTCCACTGACACTTTTGCCATTTCTCCCCAGGCAGGGGTTAGATTCTAAGACTGATTAACACTTGTTGGTGCAAGGTAAAACAGGAACAAATAGTCTTCCTCTAAAATCTGGCTTAAACTCTAGATCCTAAAATTTGCTGCCCACCCCAGGGCCCCAGTGCCCCACAGCAGGACTGAGTTGGTGACTGCCAGGGAGTGGGATGCTCACAAGCTGCTGGTCCTGCCACAGCTCCCAGCTAAGATGGAGCTTGTATTAGCAAGGATAAACCTCTTCCCTCCACGAACAGAGCAGGATGCATTATGGACTGCAGGTGCAGGGCACAGAGGGAATTCACAGCGTTGCTTTAAGTGATGCAGCCCCTTTAAGTTGAAAAAGTTGTTTCCAGGAATACAAATTGCAAGAGTATCTTCATAACTCAAATACATTTCGTTGTACCTAAACTTTGGCTGAGAAGGGGCTAAAGGTCTCCTCCCTGTCCCTCCCAGGACATGGGCGCGTCTTCTGACACTCCCACCTTACACACACCCATCTGTGACACAGAAACAGCAGGATGTTGGGGAAACACCATCCCGCTCCCTGCCAAAACCCGCTTACCTCTTCACCTCCGGAGCCGGGTCCATTGGCGGGGTGGATGCTGTCCAGGGACACAGGAGCTGGACTTCGATGATCCTTGTGGGTCCCTTCCAGCTCGGAATACTCCGTGTTTCTGTGTCACAGCCGCTGGGCACGGGGCCGGGCCTCAGTCGCTAGGTCAGCATGTCCACCTGCCGCCCGCACCGCGCCGGGCGCTCAAACACCGCGGCGCTGGGAGCGACCCGGGAGCGCGGCCACGGCTCTGCCGGCACCTGTCGGGACAGGCAGCGTCACTGGGGCGAGGGGGGGAAACCCGAGCCCCGCGGGGAAGGAGCGGGGGGCCGGGGCGGGCAGCGAGCGGGGCCCGACGTCCGCAGGGATGTCCTCATCGCGCGGGGGCTGCGCTGCGGTCAGGGGGGAGAGAAACAAACAAAAAAAAAAGGGACACATTGAGACTTCCAAACCTTTAAAGCCTGAGTGGAAGTGGCTAAGGAGTGTCCGGACGGACCGGAGGCTATTTGCGTTCACTTTTTAATATGCTGTGAAACCTTTCTCCGTGCTCGACGCCCTGGGCAGGAGGGGCCGCTTTCCTGCATCCTTGCTGCGCTGCTGCCTGATGGATGGAGCATGCACTGAGAGATCCCTGCTTTCTCCAGGGAGAAGAGGAGCTCACTGACTACCCAGAGACATGAGCAAGTGATTTTATCCTCTCTGATTCAGGGGGAAATGGGGCATAATGGCAGCACCTCTTGCGAGCCCTGCAGCCCCGCAGTAGGGCAGCCTGGCACACCCCCGGTCCTGCCCCACGAAGGGGACAGGGGTGGGCTGGCAGCCAGGATGGGGGGCAGCAAGCCCAGCCTGCTCCCTCTCTGCTTGCTAAACCGAAGGGATTAGAAAGCAAGGAAACCTTTTTTGGGACAGCTGTCCAAGGCAGAGGTGGCTGGAGGTCCCCAGGAGGGGATGACACAGCAGACACAGCAGAAGGTGCAGTGGTCACTGTTCTGAATACGGGAAATCCTGAGTGTCCCCTGCACCCTGCATCAGCTTTTATCCTGCCCTCGTCCAAGGACCGATGCTCCTTTTTCTTAAAATCTAATAGCATAAATGTAAAAAAAAAGAAAGGATTTAGTGACTTTCTATTTCCAAGTGAGGTCCGCCTGTGGAAAGAGCAGCATTAGGACCCTCTTCACTCCCTTCCCCTGAAGGCAATGGGTAGAACAGATTTAGCAGATGACAGATAAAGCCTCATCCCTTGCTGAGCTGGCCAAAACACCGCCTGCGTCGCACAGATCCAAGACCAGGGACCTCAAGTGGGGAGGCTTCACCATCAAGTGACCTGCCTTGATTTAGACTAGATTTGGCTTCCAAATGGATTCAAGTTATCCACCCCAAGGCAGGTCCACAGCAGCACTTTAAGCTAGAAATGACTGCATTGCTACTCCTAACCAAAATATTCCAAATATTTGTTGAAATATTTTGAATAGGTGAGGAAAGATAAGAACCTCTTTGCTAGATCTAAAGTGCAGATTTGGCTCCGTTTGACCGCCTGAGCAATGAATTTTACATCAGTCAATTCAATCCCTAAACATTGCTACCAGAGGTGCTGGCCCCCAGACACCAGCTGTGCACCAGTGGATGCACCTGGAATGTCTCAGCTGCCTCATGACTCCCAGCCACCTCTGCCTTGTCCCAGCTAAGCCACCCCTCCATTCCCGCATGACAACGCCAGGGATGGACACCCCGCAGGTCCCGGCAGGAAGCCATACCTCCCCAGAGCAACAGGAGCTGTTGAGAAATCTCCAGCATCCAGGAGCTGCACAGCCCTTGGAAACCTCCTTGTACATCCAGGGGGTGCTGATACCCCTCCCTGTCCCCTTGTGTCCCTCCCAGCTCCAGGAGCCCACGTAGGCGCATGCCACAACTGAGCCGGCATTAGCCTACAACAACAGCCTTTGTTCCCCGGGGCTGGAAACAACGGGACATTGTGGGCAGCTGCCCTCACTGGCAGGAATTGGCAGCAGGGTAGCTTTGGAGGATGTACCCTCTGTTTTCGGGTGTTCTGGTGAGCTCGTGACTAAATCCGCTCTGAACTCTGTTTTCCATGCAAATCAAAAAAGCTGGTTTTTGATCAGTGAGGTGATGGCTAAAGCTAGAGCTGGGCTGCAGGGAGAGAAAAACAAAGCAACTGTGTTTATCCCCACACACTGTGGCTGACGAGGTCGGTTTTGGGCTGATCCAGCAGAAATAGGTCATTCACTCTCCCCAAGGCAAGCAATGACTGAGGCTGGTATTGCCCATGGCCCCGAGCCCCCTTGACATTCCATCTCCACCATCCCATCATGACAAGCTTGGACTTGCATCTCCAGGCAGGAAAGGCTGGATATTCAGAAATCAAATTTCAATGACTTCTAAATAGTGATCAGCTTTTAGGCTGATGAATGTCAGGAAGGTCCTTGGCATTTTTACGGAGTGTCCATGGAAGCAGGGTTGGAACTAGATGGTCTTTAAGGCCCGTTCCAACCCAAACCAGTCTGTAATTCCATGATTAGTAGTCCATTTTTTGAGACCCTTTCAGCTCCACCTGGGGCAACTGATTAAGGCTCATGTAATTTTTTTTCTGTAACTGTAAGTTTTTTTGTGTAACTGACTTTCTTGTGAGCAGAGGTCTTCTCTTCTGCAGCAGTGTTCCCTTTTTCAATGAAAGTGTTTTCATCGCTACGTATTTTCACTTTTCTACACATATCTCCCCCCAAAAAAACCAGCCAGCAGTTTCTGTACTCTCCTAAGTGAAATATTTGGTGCAAACATGTTATTTTTCATCAAGCAAGTTCTGGCAAATAGAAAGATAACCAGCAATTTTGTAGCACCCATCTTCCTCATAGTTAAAGAAAAGATTTCTCATTAAAGGGGAAGATTTTTTTTTTTTTTTTCTTTTATCCCATTAAATATTTAACATCTGGGAAGCAGTAGGTCTTGGAGTTTGAGCAACAGTATTTGTTTTTTATATGTATGTACAGGATATTTTCCTACAGGAAAAAGAACATGAATTCTGATAAATACTGAAAAAAACAACATCACAAGAAACAGAACCCATCCCTCCCTGGGAGCAAGAGCTGCTGGGCTCCAGTCATGTTTGTATTCAACCTCCTAAAGAACCTGAAGTACCTAGGTCTAAAGATCAATTTTTTTTTTTTAAACACAGCCCTTCTTGCCTTTTCATTAAAGCCTGGGTGCTGATTCAGTTCTTCCAGACCTTTTAAAACAACCCTTCTCAAACCATTTGACTAGAGGTCATAACTTATGTAGTTGTAATTACAGAGCCAAGGAGAGGGCAGAGGGGGAGTCTGATGTGGCTGCCTGCAGAAAAGGCTCTTTCATTCAAGGTGAAGACCAGCTTTGCTCTACAGACTATACAGTATTAAAAAAAAAAATGCCTCTGAGAGCAAAGGCAGATACGGTAAAATGTGCCTTTTACTCCTCAAGAGCTCATGTGTCTTCAGCCAGGAAAACACACTCAGAATTCAAATTTCCCTGTAGCTGCCAATAGCATGTGCTGGGAGTGCAGCCTCAGCAGGATTAAACACTTCCAACAGGTACAGTACCCCAAAACGGGGGTATCTGCAAACCCTGCTGTACCAAAATATCAGGAATTGCCAGCAAAAGATTTTGTCCCTAGCTCACAGTCAGCAGCACAAGTAGTAAGGCCTGAAGACTGCTCTTTCAGAAGTTTTTCTGGTTCAAGAGGATGAACTAAGGGGAACAGGGGATTTTTTTGGCTAGAATGCTGTGAAAAGGGACCCTCACAGGGCTGGGACAGCTGAGGAGGTATCTGCAGAGAGCTCGGTGCCACAGGATGTTGGCTTTATGTTTAGGTTTCTCAGCAGTGGTGGTGTGCTAATTTGTTGCTCCTGTGCTTTGGCAGGGTTCACCCACCAGCCTGTAAGTGGAAGAAAGCAAGTCTGCAGGTGCAAGAGTTTACAGCTGGGCAGTTTGGAGTTGTCACAGCATGTTGCAAAGTGATGTAAACTGCTGCAGGCACAGGGACACACCGGTGCTCTGCTCCCATAGGGGCCATAAAGAAGTCAGACAGCAGGTAACACAAAAGAAGCCCTGAGTAATTGTTGCTGATTACATTACAATTCACCTGAAATTAAGGATCAGGATTTAAATTCTTTTTACTTACCTCCTCTTGAAAAAGGCTGGGCCCAGCCATCACGGCAGAAACGACACTGCACCACCTCTGAAGGGAAGGGGCCTGAACACTTGGAGCAGGCAAAGTACCCCAGGAGAAGCCACCTTGCCAGGTAAAAGCCTGTTACAAAACTGGAATATTTCCTGGAAAGTAAATAAGATGATGAGTCACCTTTTCTCTGGTAAACATAGAGAGTAGGAGGTGGGAGAGTGGGTATGAATCCAATGGGAGATGCTCACCTTTCACAGAAGTTTTGACTGCTCTTCTGTGAATGTTTCTGGTCTCCCCCAATCTTAAAAAGAGTATGCTTATCTAAATTTACACTTGTTTGTAAGTTGGGTTAAAGTTTCCTCTCCATTGTTGGTAAGTTCTGCCATCTCTCAAACCTGAGGAATATTTATAAAAATAGATCAAACCGAGCAGCTTTGGCTAATTGAGTTCAGCAACATGCATGTCTATCATTCAGCAGATGGCAGTAACAGAGGAGAGCATGTTGTCAAAACGGAGGGACTACAGATTTATTTTACCAAAAGCCACTAGATGGGGATGCAAGGACGTTTTTCTGGTCTCTGTTATACATGGATCCCATTGCGCTGAGCTCGAGCTGGCCTTTCCCACTCACACGGGCTGCTGTTGTCTTTGCTTTTTGTTTTTAGAGGCTGATAGAGGTCATTTGGAAACTTATCACTCGCTGAGTTCTCATCCTATAAGGAATCAGGCCTCAGGCAGCAGTTACGGTGTGATTATTGCTTGCTGAATATTATTCTCTGCACCAAGACTCAGCGGAGGGAAGAGTGAAGGATTTGGCTTTCAGTTTGTGGATTAGTCTTCTTTTATAGGCTGTGGAAAGGAAAAGCACTTTATATTGAACACAGTGGGGGGAAAAAAAATGTATTCAGCAAACTGGTAATCTCTGAAAATGTCCATACTTTGGAATGGTTACTGTGGAAAAAAGCCAGGAGATTTCCTCAGGCTCAATAGTCAAACCTCTGGGTATTTTTTTTTATTTTTAGTTTCTCCTCCTTCAAAAGCCATAGTTCTCCTATGAATAAGAGAGATAAAGTCAGGAAAATTGGTTTGACAGAGGTGTAGGCAGGATCAACCCTGCTCTCCAGGGCAGAAGGACTCCACAGATGTATACCATGAGCACATATAGGCTGCAGGAGTTCGTGCAATGCATAAGCAATGCTATGGGAGTAGGGAGTGAGGAGGGCTCCAGTTATATAGTAAATGTCAGCTCTGACCTCCAGTAACCTTGGGCTTCTGCAGTGACCATCCTCTCTTACTATTTTACCTTAAGTATCAGGATATTTGGTACTTACATTAATTCCTTGCTCCTAGAGTCAGGTGAATGTAAAAAACCCCTCTTCTAGCAAATTTTTAACAGTAAAATTCCAGATTCGGGGGCATGTTAAGGTACCCAAAATGCACTCCAGGGTTCAAAACACAGAAGAGGCTTTGAAAGGAATACAAAAATTATTAATTTTAAAGCTATTTAATGAAACTTTTAGTGGTTGGCAAGGGAGGGAGAGTGGATGTCAGGGTGTCTTGGTGAGTCTGAGAAAAAAGGCCCTGGTAAATACCCTAGAAGACAATTAAGTTTTTATCATAATATTAAATTCAGAAAACTGGGAGAAACCATTCAAATATTTAAGTGATGAAATGTCTTTCCTACTCCATATGCTTGAAACATGGAGTTAATGCTGCCAGTTCATGGTAATCCATGTTTTAAGGGTTGGGAGAGCAGAGGCAGTGGGGACCGTTTGATGCTTTCAATCGCATCTCCACTAATTGCTGAAAACTGACTGCTGTGTTTCATTAAACATAAACAGAAGTGCAGTTGCTTTTCCTGGGTGAGAGGGTAGAGGGATTGAAGGAGGACTGGGATGGCAGCAGTGGCTTTGTTCCTGCCCTCTCTCTGACTGTTGGACACCACAGGCACCTGCCTGGAGCCCATCAGGTGCTGTGCACCTTCCCCGCCAGGGTGTTCCCAGCAGCTTCAGCAGGTACTGCAGATTCCAGCTATTTTTCTTCTGTGTTTTTTTCCTCACTGCTTAGTAGTCTCCTCATGGTGACAACAAAATGTCTGCTTTCCAGGAAACCATTTGAGCTTTATGGATTAGCCATGGTAGGCACTTGCAGACCTCCATAAAGCACGTTGACACACTCTCTGGTGTATTACTAACTCGACTGAAAAATTGATCAAAACTGATAGAGTTACAGGGCCTGCATCCCCTCACAATCTGCTGTTGTGCT
This sequence comes from Pachyramphus minor, assembly GCA_013397135.1. NCBI lineage: Eukaryota > Metazoa > Chordata > Aves > Passeriformes > Tyrannidae > Pachyramphus > Pachyramphus minor. Next base: position 900,456 of record VYXB01003342.1, on the reverse strand, counting down.
GCTCAGCTCCTACAGAGCCAGCAAAGCCAAACCCTGGGAAAACCTTTGCTTGCAAAATACACCTTCATGCTGCCCTTGTGTTTTCACCATGGCAAGAACCACACACTCGAAGATGTGCAGGATGTGCTTCCGCCCTACCCCCCCAATTACTGCTGTTCCTGCTGGGGCCAAGCAGACCCTGGCATTGCAGGTATCCCCAAAATGCAGCAGGGGGTGCCTGCAGGGCCCTCTCCTGCCATGGGGCACTGACACCATCTGCAACATGCTGGTATGTCCCTGCCCCAGTGTGGGCATGGCCTCAGGTGCCTCCTAAATGCCCTGTCCCATCTGCTCCAGCAGCAGCTCTTAGGAGACTGCTTAAATTACAGGAATGTTTAGCAAACTAGTGGGCATAGATCTGCTTTAGAAGATGGGACACCATGCAGCAGAGGAGCTGCTGGTCTCTTCTGCAGGACCTCAGCAAAGTCTTCCCCTTCTCCTCCCAGCCTCCCAACAGCTCTTGCTTTTGCTCTCTGAGAATATCAGTCTCTTGGAGCAAAGCCTGTGCCTTATTTTATGGCAAAATCTCCTGGTCTCTGGGAGGGCAGCCAAGTGTTGGGCGTGTAGCCTCCTCTCCTCAAGCATCCTCTAGTGTCCCAGTCATACAGAAACACCCCCTCCTTTTTTTTGTTATTTGCAGTTTGATTTTTACTGGAATTCCAAATGAACACAGAATAACAAAGCCAATGCCTGATTCAAAGAGCTTCCCAATGAGGGGTCAGGTGGGATACAAAGGATATTAACATATTTGACAAGGGATCAGAAGTGGATGAGATATCAGAGGAGATAAGGCACTTGCTTCCAGTCCTAAACATGCAACCAGAGCTGAAATGCTCTTCCCTACACGTTACGTGCTCCCCATTCTCGGATGAGATAACAATGCTGTGCTCACTGTCAAATCCAGCTCGATGGAGCTGATCAATAAACACTCACAGATGAATGCCATGACATGATACGCAGGGGAAAGAGCTCTGTTGTCACACATCTGTGTTGTCACATCTCGCCAATGGGAAAAAGACAGTGAGGGAGATGCTCAGCTTTTCAGCTCTTTGGAGTCTCAGGATCATTTCATCATTTAGATTGAAAAGGACCTTTAAGATCATCGAGCCCAACCATTAACCCAGCACTGCCAAGCCCACCATTAAACCATGTCTCCAAGTGCAACATCTACACATTTTTAAATGCCTCCAGGGATGGTGACTTACAGCCTTCAACAGCTTTATTTAAATATGGATTTTAAATTGTGTCAAAATATAATAGCACGGTTTTATTAGACAAACAAAAATGTACAGTAATGATTGATTTCATCATCGTGAGCAAAGAGGTAATTTCAGAACTGCCTGTGTTCATGTGGATAAATATACAGGATATTCAAGAAAAAAAATGGGGTTCTTTTACTGCAAACATCAAGCACAGGCAACTTTCTATCACCTTGCAAAGTGCTGGACATTGTCCAGTTTTAAGCTGTGTGCCATTGCAACACACCTCAGCAGTTTATTTATTTTTACCTGAATATTGATTTTTTTTAAAAAAGGATCTTCTAGGAGCTGTTTGCACCCCTGTCATTCCCTCCAATGACCGATTTCTGCTGGGCTCCTCCCCGAGTCCCTCACCCTGGCCAGATCCAGCTGGGGTGGGTACTCTGTAACACAGCACAGATCAGAGCCACCCCTGTGTCACCCTTGTGGGGTGACTGTGGCCACCAGAGGACAAGCCCCAGCAGGCCCAGCTACCTGCACAGGTAAAAACACTCAGGATGAACTCCAGGCAACATAAAGGTACTTACTGCCTTTTCAGACAAGGATGCTGTATGAGTCATCATTACAGCAATGGTAATTCTTATTGCACATAGGTCCTTCATGGCCACCGAGCTGATGGCCCCAGCTCCCTCCTCTGTCCTTGCTCTCTCATGTGGCCACAAAATCTCATTTCCTTTTCCCCCAGCCAGATTTTAACTACTTACCCCAGAAAGGATCTGATTGCTGAGCCAGGAGGTGACCCACAGTTCCAGGCAGGTGCGAAGTCATGAAGGACCAAACACCTCAGCAACCTCAAAGGATCAAGACCATAACTGCTTCAAAAATCCCAGGAAACAAAAGCAAATGAAGCACCCCTGGTGAAACCCAGACATCCCTGCTCTCTGAACTGAATTGTGCCCCGTGGCTCGTGCCATGGGGACCATCCCTTCACAGCCCCTGTCCGTGCTGCAGATCTCATATTTGCCCCTATGCAGTGGCCATCTCCTTTAACGTGAATATCCCTGATCACTACACTCACGTATTCCCTAAGGAGAGTATCCTAAATATATATATATAAATATATATATATATATAAAATATTGCAGGGACTCCTGGAGGTATCTCCAGCAGCTTGATGCTCTTTGAACAGCACAGAAGGAAAGCAGCTCAGTTGGCTTTGGCCCATTCCATCTGCAGGATTTAGTGGAATTCTGAGCTGTCAGCAAACATGAGCTATGGTTTTCACCTCTTTTCCTTCCCCTCCTTACATGGTACATATGTGACTGAGCTTTCCTAAAAGCAGTTAGGATAGTAGGATACTTTTGATCTCAATTACTAGTATCAATGACACTGAGAAAATTAGAATTCAAGATTTGTTACCAACACTTCAATTATTCAGTGTTATCAAGTTGTCACCAGGCCTTTAATTATTTTTCGGTTTACACCTAATTTCCCACACTGAGATTGCTTTAGCAATGTTAAGGTAGATCTGCAACTGTAATAGAAAATGTCCAAGTCCTTTATGATGCTGGGGACTGGAAATGACAACGTTAATAAAATTCACACATCTCATGTGCCACGAGCCCTCATCAATATAGTGTTGATTTGCAGTTGACATGCTATTTAATTATACTCTTTTGGTACCAATAAACACTTAATAATATATTCAAAGTGAGTAAACAGGATGTAACACTGACTGTGATTCTGCATCTATTTAAAGATTGGGCACAAGATCATAAAATCTCACTGCCAAAGCCTTTCAGTACTTAACTTTGTTTTTTGGACAACGGTGTGACATTGGGAACATAATTTCTGTACAGGGTATGTTAACCCAAACCATTGGTATGTACACCCAAGGCATTGGTTGTATTCTGGAGATGCTCAGAGGTTTCAGCAATGATTAACACCAATTATGCAGATAGTTATTGTCGCGTGCAGAGATCATCTGTTTTAACACACCAGGCACTTTTGACTGATCCAAACATTATGCAAAGAAGGAAACTGGTTGCAGTGATGGAGCTGGTGCAGAAATTCTAACAAACCTCTAAGAGAGTCAGCAAAGAGGCAATATGCCATGTTTCTCACCCAGTTCAGGGCAGGAAAACTGGGATTATTACACCTGCTGCAGATCCCTGTCCAGGGGAGGAGCTCTTCCCATTGCTGTACGCTCAATAACCCTGGATCTCTGAGGGAAGATACAGAACAGTTTTTTTCTCCTCTTTCCCCCTAAAATGCCATTAGCACTCAGGGCACACTTTGCTCTGCAGGTGATGCCTGGGGAAACTCCAGGCAGCTCACCTCGGCCCAATAGCCAAACTCCATGGTAGCCCATCCCCAGCTGCCCTTCACACAGCCAGGCCCAGGGCTCTGAGCTGATGCACAGGTCTGGGAGGACCACTGGCATCCTCAGGCTGTGCACACAGGCCCCACCACTGTTGTGCCAGCCAAACACTTTGGAGACAAGCTGGTTTGAGGGTTTCATGCTGCTCATGACCTAGGGTGAGAGAAAAGGTCTTGCACAAGCCCTGCCCAAACTGCCCTCTCCAGCTCTCTGGTAGCCGCGTTAAGTGCTGGAAAAGCCTCCTAAAGCCTCACCAGAGCCTTCCCTTCTCCAGGCTGAACAACACCATCTTTCTCAGCCTGCCTTCATCCCACTGATTTCTTTGCAACAGAAAAATTGGCAAAGCCTGTTGTACAAAATTCTGGCCAATAAACCTAATGAACAGAAAAATTAGGAGCTTGTGTTCAACTCTGTTGCATTTTACCCCTTGTAAAATTTTTTACCCTGGAGCTAAAACACAGGGATAAAACCTTGAGCAAGTCAGCACCTCCAGGCTGGGATCTCCCAGTCACTACCATGATTTCCTCCTTCAGCTAGTGTATTTGGTGCGTGTAAGGCTCACAGGTGCCTGCCAGCCCTGTGCCAGCTGCTGCTCAAATGCACCATTTGGCATGATTTGCTTTGTAACTATGTAATGACATTTCTTGCCCAGAAGCAGATGTAGGAAATCACCTTTCTAACCAGCACGTCCATTCCCGGCCTTCTGCAACCTTCTGCAAATAAAAGTTGCATGTTTGAGATTTAAATTCATGTTAAATCATTAGAGCTGATCTTCCCGAGATGGGGAAGCAAGGGTTTCAAACACAACATCCAAGTGCTTAAGATCATTGCACATTTTATGCTGTCCCTCCCTCCACTAATTGAGTTAATGCCACACACAGCTGGGAGTGCATTTGCAAAAAAGCACCAGGGCACTCTGAAGATGGGCTTTCTCACGTGCCAGTCTGACAGCTTGACTCACAACTGGCTCCTCCCCCAAAAAATACCTGTGTTGCACAGATGTGGATGACTAGTGCCTGAACCAGAACTAACTTCTCAGAAAATTGTACTTCTTGCAGGACAAATTGAGTCTGCTATGGCAGAAGCCAGAATAATTGCTCAGGGGAGCACAGGGCTTATCCAGCAGTTAATTCATTATTTGTACATTCCCAGAGCCAGGATGGAAACAGCAGGAAAGGCAGCAGCAAACAAGGTACAAACTCCAGTATCTCAGGATCAATTTGTTCAGTTAAAGGCTTATTGCCATCACAGCAAGGTGGCAAAACACCTTTACAAGAGCTTATGGGCAGCAAAATAGGGGAGGGACCTGTTTTACTGCTGATTTGCGATACACTATACTGATTTTAATGCAATTAATGCATTTTTTTTTTACTTTTTCATGCCTTCATATGCCCCCCCAAAGTCAGAGTTTAGAGAGCAAATGCATTTCAAGTTGGGAAGGCAGGTCCCACCTTCTCAGTGATGCCAGGATATGGCAATCAGCACCTGCCAGCAGCAGCTGTGGCTGGTCTTGCCATGTGCAAAGACTGGTGCTTCAGAAAGAAATAGCAGCTTGAAAAAGGTGTTAAAAAGCTGTATTGGGTTTGTGTGGCAAGGTTTTGGTAGAGGGAGGGCTACAGGGCTCCTGTGAGAAGCTGCTGTCCAGCAGAGACAACGCCAGCCGGTTCCAGGATAAGCCACTGCCCAAGGCTGAGCCCATCAGGAATGACAGTAACCCCTCTGTGACAACATATTTAAGAAGGAAAAAATAAGTTACTGTGCAAATGAAAATTGCAGCCAGAGGAGAGTGGAGGGAGAACATGTGAACAACTCTCCAGAGACCAAGGTCAGTGAAGAAGGAGGGGGAGGAGGTGCTCCAGGCACCAGAGCTGAGGCCCCTGCAGCCCATGGAGGAGCCCATGCTGGAGCAGATGGATGCATGAAGGAGCCTGTGACCCCGTGTGGGAGGCCCAAGATGAAGCAGGGTCCTGCCAGGGACCTGCAGCCTGTGGAAAGGAAAGCCCAAGCTGGACCAGGTTTTCATAGTAGGACTTGTTTCCCCGTGGGGGGCCCACATTGGGGCAGCCTGTTCCTGAAGGACTGACCCCATGGAGGAGTGACCCACGTGGCAGCAGTTTGTGAAGATCTGTTGCCTGTGGCATGGACTCACACTGGAGAGGCTTGTGAAGGACTGTCTCCCATAACAGGGATCCCACAGGGAGCAGGGGAAGGACTCTTCTCCCTGAGCAGTGGCAGAAAACAACCTGTGATTAACTGACTCCCATTCCCCATCTCCCTCTGCTGCTGCGGGGGAGGAGGTAGAACTTGGGAAAGAGAGAGAGGTGGGGGAAGGTGTTTTTAAGATTTATTTTAGTTGTCATTCTCCTGCTCTGATTCTGTTAGTAATAAATTTAATTAATATCCCCACTTCGAGTCTGTTTTGTGTGTGGCAGTGATTGGTAACAGATCTCTCTTGGTCCTTGACTCATGAAACCCTTCTCTCCTCTGTCCAGTTGCAGAGGGGAGTGAGAGAGTGGCTTTAGTGGGTACCTAGCATCCAGCCAAGGTCAACCCACTACAAAAACCAAGAGCACCAAGAGTGATGCTGAGCTCTGCCACAAGTCTAGTGACGCTTATCACACCAGGGCTGACTTCCCTGCCTGCTCCTGATGCTACCTTCCACTGGGCTTCTCCACAGCTCCCTGGGGTGACCCCACATTGGCCCCATCTCCACTGCCTGCTCTGTGATCACATCAGTGCCTGTGATCCCCAGGGGTTGCTGTCATCCCCCAGCCAAACAATGATAAGACACACCGTGAGGCCAGGGCTTAACTTCTTCAAAGGTCCCTGGAATATCTGGGAAGCCAATTTTTAAAATACACCCAAGCCATTCATCAGGGCAGACAAACAAGCTCAGACTCACAGGCTCTGTGTGAGTTCAGCATGGCCTCGAGGCAAAGCAAAGCTGCTCTTACCTTTAACAGCCTTGACAAATTGGAATAGGATGTGTCTCTATTGAGTGTGGATATTTTCCCACTGCTTTTTTTTTGTAGTCTTGACTGGTGCAGGGAATCACCATGAATCTTCATTTGCTTTGCTGCATTCACACTGGGTTTATTGCAGTGTATTTTTTTCCTACTAAATCCCCATGGCAGGGGGTTGGAACTAGATTATCCTTAAACTCCCTTCCAACCCAAACCATTCTGTGATTCAATGATTCTATGAAATATACACTATTTTGGCTAACATTCATCTAGATCTTAGTACATTAGCTCTGTCAGATCTATTATTGCTTAATACTTTTATAGAATTTATTATTTATTAATGTGGAACAGTAAGGATACTGCCAATTCTTTCATTCCCATAAAATGGAATGTAGAACTGCCAGGTGAGCACAAGGAGGCCTCCATTTTAACCCTGAAGACAAACCAAATGTTGTAAACGTTAAAAATGTTACATATTTGAGAGAGAAGAATTGGAAGTTTCTGGAAGACCTCATGAATGTGAATGCCAGCACTGGTTTGAAATGCTGCTGTGTTTGTGAGGTGGGTTTCTCTGTTTCACCCTCCCACATGCAGAGTGGACAGTAGCTGGATGTATCCACAAGGAATGAGAGAGTTCACATCTCAGCAAGAGCTCTGTGCATGAAGAGTGATCGAACACATTACAGCTTGGGGAAGGCAACACTTCCAGGACTGTCACAGAATCACAGAATTGTGAAGATTGGAAAAGACCTCCAAGACCATCAAGTCCCACTGTTAAGCCAGCACCACCATGTTCCCCATTAAACACATCCTCATGCCTTTTGAACATTTCCAAAGATGGTGACTCCACCCCTTCCCTGGGAAGCCTGTTCCAGTGCCTGACCACCCTTTTGTTGAAATAATTTTTCCTAATACCTAATCTAAACCTCACATTCCTTGGGCATTCCTTGTCCTTGGAGTACAGGAATGAGAAAGGATTTCACCTCTCCATAATTCTTCTTAATAGTAGGAGGGTGTCAGCTTGTTGTCTTGGTAGCAGGAGAAAATATCCCAGCCAGTCCTTTTCCTGTCTGGAAGGGGTGATTCACGGGGGGACACATGACACACAGCAGCTGAGCTCTCCTGCAGAGGGGGGAAGCAGCAGGTGATGGGCTCCAGTCCTGCCTGCAGCCGTCTCATCCCCACGCGCTCCCCGACAGCGCTCACAGCCCACCCTCACACGGATTGCCAGGAGAGGGGCTGAGGAACCCAGCACAGCTCTGCAAGGGACCCACTGATTCCTCCTCTGCTCATTGGCAGATTCCCCCCCTCCCTCCCCTGGCCTTTGAATCTCCCCAGGGTATTTCATGTTCTTCCTTCTGATGCTCATCCCTGGCCCCCTCACATGGAGAAATGAGTGATTTGGGGAGCTGCTGGCACAGCAGGCTCTGATCCCTCTTGCCTGGTCACAGCAAAAGAGCAAAACCATCAGGCTCACTGCAAGCAGCACATCACCCTCACAAATGAACCCAGATGTTTCCCCTCACACCTGCTGGCAGAGCCACCCTGGGCCAGCCCCGCTCTATGCAGGCGGCAGCAGAGGAGCTCAAACCAGCAGATGACTCCTTGGGAAAGCGGGACAGAAGGGACTTCACACCATCATCTGGGTCCCTTCATGAAATTGGTCATTTGATGAAGTAATCAGGGTGCATGGCCCTGCATCCATGGCTGGACAACGCTGACATTTTGGCTCCCGCCCAGTCGCGCTGCGATAAATGGAGCTGTCAGGTCAGAGCACTCCGATTCATTTTCATTCAAGCACCTATTTAATATTCATCACGTTACAGGAGGACATTTTTATGTCAGGAAAAACACAAATGCTCTCCCGAAATGACTCAAGGGCAATAAAGAATAAATTGTCTTTAAACCTGTATAAGGGATGCTGAAGTCACAAACAAGGCATAAAATAATATGGAGGTGGAAAGTGCTTTTTCCTTATTATGTTTATCAAAGTAAAACTAAGCTGGCAAGCTTGCTCTATCAAGCAAATGGATGTGGAAAAAAAAAAGGAAATTAAAATTCTGATCCATATTCATTGTTCCACTGTCAGCAAGGAAGAAAAAAAGCTCCACTAATTTTTTTTTCCTTAGAAAGCCGATCCAAAGTTTTACAAAAAAAAAAAGTAAGCAAAGCTGATAAGAAAATCAAAGATCATTAACAGAAACAAAGCACATAGCAGACATAGTGTCTAATATCAAACAAAATGTGAAACACAGAACATGCTTGACTGCACCAAGCCACAGCTCCAGGCACTGACAGAATCTTAACAGGGAGTTTTCTTTCCCAAAGCTCCCAGCACTGGCCTGGCCAGTGCTGCTGGTGTCCCTGGCCCATGGCTGCCAGCCACTGGTCCCTGCATTGGCAGCAGGGTTTATCTCCAAGCACGTAACAGGTTTTCCTTTTCTGATTAAATTAAGTTTAACACAGTCCTGGAGGCAGTACCCAACCAGTCGCATCCATGGATCCATTGCAACCATGAAATAAAGCCAGACTGATTCCAGATTAAAAAGAGGCTCATGCCTTGAACCACATAAGTTTAAGGGAGAAGTGGACTAGTGACAGAATAGAAGAGATTGGAAAAGTCCTTTAACATTACCAAGTCCAACTGTTAACCCAACACTACCAAGGTCACCACTAAATTATGTCCCCAGGTGCCACATCTATGTGTCTTTTACATCCCTCCAGGGTTGGTGACTCCACCGCTGCCCTGGGCAGCCTGTGCCAGTGCTTGACAACCCTTTTGGTCAACAGATTTTCCTTAATATCCAATCTAAACTTCACCTTGAGGCTGTTTCCTCTCGTCCTGTCACTTGTAGCCTGGGTGAAGAGACCGACCCCACCTGGCTACAGTCTCCTGTCAGGGACTTGTAGAGAGTGAGAAGATCTCCTTTGAGCCTCCTCTTCTCCAGACTAAACACCCTCAGCTCCCTCAGCTGTTACTCATAGGACTTGTGCTTCAGACCCTGCACCAGCTCCATTGCCCTTCTCTGGACTCTGTCCAGCACCTCATTGTCTTTGTTGTTGTGAGGGGCCCAGAACTGGACACAGCACTTGAGATGTGACCTCACCAGTGCCCAGCACAGGGGGACAATGCCCTGGTCCTGCTGGCCAAACTATTGCTGATACAAGCCAGGATGCCACTGGCCTTTCTGACCACCTGGGCACATACAGGCTCATGTTCAGCTGCTCTCACCAGGCCCCCAGGTCCTTCTCTGCCAGGCACCTTCCAGCCAACTCTTTCCCCAGTCTGTAGTGCTGCCTGAGGTTGTAGAGACCCAAGTGCAGGAGCTGGCACTTCCCCTTGTTGAACCTCATGCCATTGGCCTCAGCCCATCAGTCCAGCCTCTCCAGATCCCTCTGCAGAGACCTCCTGCCCTCCAGGAGATCAACACTCCCAACCAAAATAAGGGGGTCTTGATGCTGGCATGGGCTTGTGTGTGTATTTTGCATTTCTACAGACTTGATAAATTAGCACATTTTTCTCTGTAGAACAACAATAGGACAAAGAAGTTTCAAGTCAGTCCCACATGCTACAGCTGAGAGTTGGGATGGAGCTGATCCTACAGCCAGCACTGCATCCCCTGTGCTCCGGGCTGCAACACTCCCCATTTCACTTCAAATGTCACAGCATCTGGTTCCACCATCCTCCCTCCCCCCATATGCACTTCTCAGGCTCACATGATTAGGAGAGACAGGCAGCTTTCTGGTTTTTAGTTTTTAAAGACTGCAGAAGGGATGCAGTAGACTCATTGCAGGCAGCAGCTCTTCATTTCTAAATCGTGTTCTGGTGCATCAAAGCACTGCCTAGCTTTGCAATATTGAAGAAGTGGGGGGTTTTGTTGTTTTTGGGGTGGTTTGTTTTTGTTTTTTTTTTTTGGTTAATGATGGTCCAGGTTGCATGTAGAAGAGTGACAAAGGAATGGGAGTTTGATCCCTTTGGCCTTTCTACAGCCCACTGAGGGCAATGAACAGATCCGTTCTCCTTGCCCCAACATCTGTCTTTGGTCCCACAGGCTCATCAGCACACATTTTTGTGCACAAAATCTTCTCCTGCAGAAAACACAGAAGTACTGGAGAGCAGTTTATGTAAATATACTCTTTCCTCAGAAGAGGACAGTGTTTTTAATGACAAATTGAGTGAAATCTCACTTGGCGTGAAGCAAATAAAGTAGTAAATATTTCAAGTTACCGCTCTGCAGTAATGGAGACTGCATTTACAATTAATTGCTGTGGATCTGCTGTATCTCACAGAGAAATGGAGTGACAACACAACTGTGATGTGACACATCTGCATTACAGCTTTTCATCTCAATTCTGTCTTCAACAGGCTCCATCAGCTGCTTGCATTCAGTACATAAAGTGATATTTTCCGCCCATCTCTACTGGAGAAGTAGCAATCTCCTGGTGCTTCCCAGCACTGAGAAACCTGCCTGAATGTCATTGCTGTCACCACAGAGTGCAGCCATCAGGCACAGGGTACAGGTTATAGAGATGTATGTCTCTGGTGCTCCTCTGCTGGGCCCATCACGCACAGCCCATTGCAACAGAAACCAGAGCTAGGACTGGACTGAGTTACAAAACCCCATTTTCTCTGCTCCAGGACTGTCAGATACTGGAAGATGAAGTGGTTTACCCAGTTAAAAAAGCGATGTGGGGCCATTAGAGAAAACAAGAGATCGCTGCAGGTTGCTCTGGTATGACCTGTCTCCACTGTGACTTTTCCTGGCAGTCCCTCAGCATGTTTGTCACTGGGAGAGATGGCTCAGACAAGGTGTTAGGGCTTCAGCAAATGTTCTTCTTGCACTTCTCAAAACAAACAGTTCTCTGGTGCTTCAGCGGGGCTACAACCTTCTCATAGAACCTTTACAAGTTCTATGTAGTTTATGTTGGAAAAACAAAACCTTCCATCACAATGGAATATCTTTGAAGTTCCATTTTGCTTATCTGAGGAGAAAGACTTCAGTTTCATCAGAGGAGAGACTTAAAACATCCACTACAAACAGGAAAAACATGGATGTTGACTGACACAAATGCTGTTCTTAAAGAATGGATGATCATAAATTAAATCTCTCTTGTATCCTGTCATCGAAACAATACTGGATTTCCATTCTCAGGTAGACCCCAAACACTTCACTTAAATAAATTTGGATAGACTTGGTCTACCCAATGCACACAAGCCAAGAAGCTCAACCTTTCTGCTGCAGAAGAGCAGCTGCACACCACGCTTCTCAGGGGACACTGCACCTTTTACTGCTCTGACCCATCAATTGCTGGGATGTTCATCTAATTCAGTCACTGAACTGAACTGACTTGTAATGTAGAAGGTAAACCCAAACTGTGTAATTAAATCACTTAATTTGCCACATGAGGCATTTCAGGATCAATGCACTCATATTCACAAAGGTCAGTGGTGGTGGAAAACTTCAAGGAAGCAGCACATAACAACCTGATGGTCTCTAAATGAAGTCAGTAAGCATCATTTACTGACTTTGGATCAGATACATCAGATACATCCTTCCTTTGTCACCTCCAAATATGATTTTGCCTGATGCTACAACAGTGACAGAGAAGTGACCCTAACTGCATGTTAATTCCTGCTAAACTTAGAACACAGTTACCAAAGGTTATTTGTAATGGAGAGATAAAAGATCACATTGTTCCTTGGCCAATAATCCTGCTGCTGCCCAGTGCTGTGATCAACAGCAGCATCCTGAAAACACCATTTCTGGGCTGCATTCTGCAAGAAAAACTACTTGAAGTTTGCTCACATGAGGTAGGAGCCAGATTGCACCGAAAAAATATAAAATCCGAGTGCCACCTTCCTCATCTGCAAAATGAATGCTTAGTGCTCCACTTCCCCCGGGTACTGTCAAAAGATTCTTCACCATTATTAAGTTTGAAGAGATTTTTTTTTCCAAAGGTCATATTGGCATGTAACAACCCCAATATTCACAACATGAAGGTGAACTTTCATGAAGCAGAGGAGAAAATTAACATTCTTCCTTATCGGAGGAAAATGAATCTTATTTTTCATTCCCTCAAAACATCTCTTCACAGACAGGATAAATCCCATAAATTGCTTTAACCCATGTATCCACCAACAGTCCATTCTAGACACGACTGTAAAAAAGCATGTAATCAAAGTAAATGAGCATAATTACCAACGACTGCAAATATGGGGGTTTAGGTTATTTTCTCAGACATTTCATGTGTGACCATTTTACCACTAGTTTACATTTAAAAATATGAATAAACTACATTAGATTGGAAGATAAAAGGCTACAATAAAAGGGTACACATTAAAAATTCATGCAGAAAGCTTTCCATTGCTGTGATTACCATTATAACTATTCATTCAAATCTAGTCTTTTCTCCCCAGATGTAAATATAACCAAAGCACAAAGTGTGGCTAAATATTAACCTGTTTCAAGGGACAGTGGGGGCCCTTGTTATCAGACTTCACAGCAAGACACTTCTTTCATTTCTACCAGGCAAGGGACAAGAAATGACTGCGCGATTCCATTTATTCAGTGTCAGCTCATGTGAATTCCTCCGGTTTTTTTACAGTCACATCTCCAGTCCCAGTTATTCCAGTGGGTCAAACAGACTTCTTCAAGGTAACCTCACAGCTGTACAACTTTCTTGACCCAAACCCATCCCGTCCCATCCCATGCTGCTGCACGGATGCCCTTCCCTGCAGATGCAGCAAGACCAGGAGGAGTTACACGTGACTTCCTCAATCTTTCTTCCACGTGTGACAGAAGCAGGAGGCACAGCCCGCCGTGAGCGTTACGGATCAGGTCGTGTCACATCTCAAGAGCTTAATGGCATGGCTGGTGGCACAAGTCATGTCAGCAGTTAAGTGACAGTAACAGAGTCACCTGTCGGGTCGTGGCTCCGGGAATCAAGTAACACATACATATTGATGGCACGTAATAGCCTGTGCTCAGATATATCTTCATAAAGGCAATATAAATCAAGCTCCTGTCCAGGACAGGTGCGTGTCACAGCTGTAAGATGTGGAAGTTAATTCATTTAAATTACATTTTAAACCAGACAGAACCATAATCTGTCCCGAGGCATGTTCATACATCAGGTAGCCTGATCCATCTTTCAAAAGGTCCTGAGTTAGACAATTTTTTCTGCATTATCACCTCCCAGTTGAAAACAAGATCCAAAATGATATTTAAACTACATTTCTCCTTCCACTCGTAAGGGCAAATTAAGTTATATACTGAGAAAAAATATAATCAGAGGGCTGGAGCACCTCTGCTATGGAGACAGACTGAGAGTTGGGGTTGTTCAGCCTGGAGAAGAGAACAATCCAGGGAGACCTCCGAGCCTGTTCCAGTACTAAAGGGGCTACAGGAGGGCATGGAGTGATGGGACAAGAGAGAATCACTTTAAACTGAAAGAAGGTAAATTTAGATTAGGAAGAAATTATTCACTATGAGGGTGATGGGGCACTGGCACATGTTGCCCAGAGAAGTTGTGGATGCCACATCCTTGGAAGTTCAAGGCCAGGTTGGATGGGGCCTTGAGTGATCTGGTCTAGTGGAAGGTGTCCCTGCCTATGGCAGGGGGGCTGGAACTTGATGATCTCTAAGGCCACTTCCAACCCAAACCATGCTGTGATAATTTTTGAAGAAACCAGCTATGCCATGTTAGCAGCAAATATGAGTAACTTCATACTTACCGGGATTAATCCAAAATAGAAGTGCTCAAAAGATTTTTTTTTTCCCCTAAAATTTATTCATTTCCCAGTGAAACTGCCCATGAATGCAAGTGCACTTAAGCAAAGAAAACTATGCAATTAGGCTCTTCTTTGACACATATGAATAGAAGCACAAGCTAATTTACAAGTCTTTAGCTGCATTTTCTTGTAGAAAATTTTACACTACTCTGCTTCTAGAGCTAAGGAAATTAGTCTTTGCTCTAAGCACCTGAAGTTCAAGGGTCCAGTGACACTTGCAGTGTGGTTGCTGGGGGGGATCCAACCCTATGAATGGGAAAGCTTTCCAAGACTTCAGGATATTTCTGCAGGAAAAAAGGCCACTTATTTTACATACCTCATACCTCATACCTCATACAAAACCCCCAATCTTGGCAGTGTGTAAGCAAAATGAGATGCATAAACATGGTACCTGTGCATGCAAATATCCCATGCATGAAAAAAAAAGAAAAGTTGCAGGTCTTACAGTTGTAATACCAAAGTAGGGAACACCTGCCACTGGACATTGAAATCAACAGAGCTGAAATAAATGATGACAATGTGGAAGTTATCTGGCTCTTATCAGACTCTTGTCTTTCTTATCAGAATCTTATCAGACTCTTGTTATCTGGCTATTATCTATACAGACAAACTGCTAGAGCATTTGACAAATTCTTCACCCCCAGATGCCTTCACTCACAATCACATATGTGTCTTGATGGGATGCCCTAGCTGGGAGTATTGGAATGATGTTCCTGAATGGGACCAAGATCTCTGTCCTGTCTTCAGCACGGGACAGCAACAGCACCAGCTTCTTCAGCAGAAAGTTCAGAAATACCAAACATGCAAGAATTGAGAGTAATCCTTTTTCCATATCATGGTTCACACTTTGGACAACGAAAGGCAGGAATTGACTCCAGTGCTTCCACAGGAGGCTGGGCATCCCCCCACAGCAGGATATCCAGGGCTCTTACAAACAGCAATAACCTTGGTATCTGCCTAAACAACTGATTTCCTGGGTTTGCACTATGCTGCATTCTCAGCCTCATGGACTCTGCAGGGCCACCAGCTCCTCGGTTCAATTTCACAGCTTAATTCAATCCCAAATTATCAAATCCAGGCAATTACCTCATGACATTTGAATCACCGTGCTGTGCTGTCCAAGCTGGACGAGGAGCAGACACGGGTTGGTGTCTGTGCCGGCAGACAGCACACAGCCAGCAGCAGCTGTCTGGAACAGCAGCCTCACGAGCCTTCCCTGCTGCTCCATTTCATTTTACAAAGTCAAACAGATGCACTCCTTCCCTAGAGGGCACTGCTGAACTGCAACAGCTCTGCTGCAGACATTGTCCTTCGGCCCCGTGCACCAGTGCCCGGCACAGCCCGTGGCTCCACCAGCAGCGCCCAGTCCCACTGAACACTGTGGCCAGACCCTTTGGCCAGAAAGGGCACAAGTGGGGACAGAGAGTGGTGAAGGGCACCAAACTCAAACACATCCCCAGATCCACCAATATAAACACACTTTGCAGTGTTGTACCTGGAGCTCCTTGGCTCCCCAGAGCAGCTGGCCGTACAGCTGACATCTCCTGCACTGGATGTAGAATCATCGAGTCATGGAATGGTTTGGGTCTGAACGGACCTTAAGGGTCATCTTATTCCAATCCCCTGCCAAGAGCAGAGACACATTCCACTAGACCACGTTGCTCCAAGCCTCATCCAACCTGGCTTTGAACACCTCCAAGGATGGGTCATCCACAGCTTCTCTGGGCAACCTGTGCCAATGCCTCACCATACTAATTTCTTCCTAATATCTAATGTAACCCTGCCCTTTGTCAGTCTGAAGCATTCCCACTTGTCCTGTCTCTTCATGCCCTTATCAAAAGTCCCTCTCCAGCTCTCTGGTCTCCCTGGAGCCTTCTCCTCCTCACAGTTTGGATTGTAATTTACCCTGATGTTGAGGGCAATGACCACATGTTGCAGCTGTCATTTTTGCTATTATTACACCAACTTTCCCACTCCAATGCCTTGTTGAACAGCATGCTTAATTGAGTTTATTCCTCCATTATTCAAAGAATACCATTCTCCTCACATTGTATCCCACAGACAAAATATATTAAGATCTGGCAGTGTTCTTCCTAATAGCACTAGATCATTATTCCCCTTGCAACCCTTACTCTGTACATGTTAGTCAGCAGTTCAGTACAGGGCACCGTTAAAAAAAGATTTAGGGCCCCAGTGTTACTGGGAAACACTAGATCCTGCTTTTTATTCCATAAACAGTTACAGCTCTAAGGTGGGAAGCAGGGACAGCAGAACATCTTCAGGGCCAGAAAAAAGTGAGAAAATTTCCCCTTGCAATTCCCTCAGCCTTTCTTTCTAACGAGGGAAGAGAAAAGCACATTCCTGACCCTGCTTTAGTGACACACTAACACCTCAATTCGATGCTGAGGGAGCAGTGCTGGATGGGTGGGATCCTGACTTGGGGCAGGAATCTACAATTCCATCATTTTTTCAATAAAACCGTAATATTCAAATCAATTTACAAAGGCTGTGCATAGCAACAGAACAACATGAGCAGTGCCTTCTGCCCCAGTTATACCCACCTCTTGTGATGATCCAGGTAACTGCAGATTGGGAAGGGCCACAGAGGTGCTGGGATGTAAACAATTCCTTTTTTCTCTTCTGATTATTGGAATAAGCAGCAGCACTGAATTAAAAATAACCATTCTCCAGACCTGCAATTATTCTCTCCACTTGCATTTGTCTATACTCTTTTTTTTCACTAATCACTGCAGCACAAAATATGCCAGAAAAGTTTGGAATCCAAGTCCAATCTCAGACACAGTAAAGGACTAGTAACGCGTGTTGTTTACACACATTTAATTCAACATACCAGAAGCAATTTTCTCACTCTCTTTAGCATTTTATTTGCTTATAAATACAAGTCAATACCACAAGATGGCACTTTCTTACTTGCAACATACACTATTATAAACACTTACCCTCTTCAAATGTTCCCAGAATTTTACGACATGTAACTTCTCAGTGGTTCTGAAACATTTAAAAAAGCAAGACCTTCTACAAACTGCATTTGTGTTTGATGTATATTAAATGAGGTCAGGTAATTAAATTCAAAAAAAGGAATTTATAAATATTTCAGATAAGAAAATTTAAATACAAAAGCAGAGTTTGTATTAATTCAACTGAATAACAATTTAAACTGGCCATAATGTATCTACATGGTTTAATTTAATTTAAAATACTTTTTAAACAATCAAATCCTCTAGCCATTCATTAAAACATCTATCTACCCACTCTTTAAAAAATATTCTTGGTTAAGAAACCACCTAAGCTTTTTCATAACAATCCTTATTCTGTCCTGTAGGTGGAAATGAAGCAAAATCATATTCCAGACTAGAAAACAGGATAAGAAGGAAGAAAATTTAAAAAACCCAATAACTTCAGACACTTCAACTCATTCTTCCTTGCATTTCTCAAAATACATGATCTGGTTTTAAAGTCTTTGAACGAAATGTAAACACTAGAAAACTCATTGTTGAAGTATGTGAAGAATAAAGAACCCTGCACTAATATAGTGCATAATGATGCTGTGTCAAACTTGTCATTTACAGTAAATGTCACATTTTCCTTGGGATTGTCATGCCTTTTTTTTTTTAACTAATTCCTTTTGATGTCTGTAGGTTCTCTCTTTTTTTTTTTTTATTCCCATTGCTCAACAGGAAGAGATGTATTTTCTGGTCTCTTCAGAAAAGCTTCACAGGATCCAAGTTTTAACTCCTCTTTTTTTTTTTTTTAAATAAAGAAATAGCAAAGTTTTAAGCTTGCAATACTTCTGTTCTGCCCAGTATATTACACATCAGGAGATTCCTCAAAAAACTGAGAAGTCGGAGAGTTCCAAAAAAGAAAGCAGTTAAGGCAGTTGATGTCTAGATTTGGATTTCTTTTACATGTCAATGTCTCCATCGTAGGCCAAGGTCAGAGGCTTCTGCTGTGGAGGAGGGCTTTGATGCTGCTTCTTTTTTTTGCTGCAAGGAAAGCATTGCAGAAGACAAAATTATAAACTGCAATAAGCTCAGAAACATCGTCAAAACCCAAACTTCCATAAACAACATCCCCCACTGGCTATTTAATTTTGTAACTGGGTGATGCTGCTGTACGGTGACTACTTCTAACACACACCACATGTCCCCACCTTGTGTGCTCTCACGTGTGTGGTACTGACACACAACCTGCCAAAAACAGGCAGCCAACTGTGCTCCTCATCTGCAGAGGAAATAAGGCACATTTGTTTCCCGTCTCTTCTCACCGCTGACAAAACAAGGAACACCTCGCAGAAAAATTGGAACACAAGCTGTCTAGGAGTGGGACATTCTCATTTTTCTTTGGCATGGTATTGAAGCAACAGTAATTATTATTGAGAAATACATTTCCTCACCAGCCTTCAAGTGATGGAGAACTGTGTAATGTTATTTAAAAAATCCTCTGTATCCTCCCGTGTGAAGCCACAGAGAAATGGAGCTACATGGTTTGGAAAATAAGGGAGCTGCAAGTCCTAAGCAGCATCCAAACACTGTGATTTGAGCTTTTAACCAAAGAGAGAGAGTGAGAAAAAGAATAGAAGAATGAGGGGGAATAAACTGGTGTTGGATGAGAGAGGGCAGTGATGCTGCCAGGCCACAGTTGTGACTCTCTTGTTGCCTGCTGTGACCTGACAGGGGTTGGGCCAGTTTGCACCATTAATGTTTGTAAGTTCAGGCTAAATCCCTGAGCATTGCCTTTCCAAATATTCGGACCAGGGAGTGCAACATAAGCTCTGCCAAGTCAGGCCCATCACCCCAGCCTTGTGTGATGGCTGCGCTGGAGGAGGGCAGACAACCCCCCTCCCAGTAAAGCCCAGCACCAGGGACACACTGGTGCAGACCAGGACCCAGTACCCTGTCTTTAACAGTGGCTGGTAACAGCAGCTTTAGACACAGGACGTGTTTCCATCTGACATATTCACTGCAAAAACCTATTTAGGGATTTCCTGAGCTGGAGCATACATCCAGAAAACCACAATTAACACCAGGAGACCCAATCTCCCGTGAACTGTTATGCCATCTCCAAATCCATTTATCTTCCTGGCATGCACAGTCCCCAGCAGCAGTAAGCTCACAAGGTAATAATGCACTGTGTGAAAAATAATATCTTTTGTTTATTTTAAACGAACATTTCATCAGATGCCTCCTACTTCTTTTATTGTGGGAAATAAAAATTCCCTAGCACCCTTTTCTCCCACATTCATGATTTCATAGATCTCTATTGTATTCCCACATCAAACATCATTTTCCAACTGAATGCCCCTATTCTATTTAGTCCTTCCTTGAGCAGAAGCCAGCTCCTCGATCCAATCATTCTCTTTGCCTTTCTTCAGTTTTACTTTATCTTTTTTTAAATAATACAATAAAACCCCTTTCTAATCCCAGCAGAAGTCTGAATAAATAAAAGGTCCTGCAGATAACCAAAAAGAATTCTTTCCCTGCATGGCCACCAAACTTCTTCACAATAATGCCTGTTAACAGTTACAATTTGGAGAGTTTTAATTGCTCTGAGATAGGGGCCAAAGGAAGGCACTTAGGTAATCCACTCTCCATCCCTTCCCAAAGCCTCGAGGATTAAATCTCTGCAACACAGAGTGCTGTGATATATTTTGGATTGTTTAAGTAAAACCAAACTAGCTTTTATTTAAGGACAAAATACACGCCATACTCACCACATCAGATAGGATGTAAAAATCAGGAAAACTATGATGAAGAACCCACCAGCTGATACTCCATACACCCACATCTTCAGTTTACCATCTGTTGAAGATGAGAAAAAAGGACAGAGGGATAAAAAGGGGAGAATAAAAAAAATTACTCTAAAATACATAAAAATTCAAGAGATTAATTAAAGAGAAATCAGTAGTATCATTGACAGGAAATGCAGCAAGGACTGGCTGGGAATAACCCATGAAATATCCTTCGACAGCAAAGGATATTTCTGTAAAAATCACTCATTTTAAAGACAAAATGCTAACTTTGGTAAGGACTATAGATTTTCCTCAATGAGAACTGAAACTGAACTCTTTGTTCCAGTTTTCCGAAGCAGCATTACTTCCTAACCCTGCTCTGGCTGAGCTCCCATAGCTCATTACAGGCAGCCTGGGCTTATGGTGCAGCACAGAAACAAAACCCAGGCAGGCTCCTGCCCATGGAAAGGAGCAGGGACGCAGGGTAATTGGGGTACATTCACTTTGGAGCCCCTGTGGCTGCTCTGGCAGAGGCAATTCAGTGCTGAGCTGACCCAGACAGACAGAGGTAGCATCTCATGTGTTTAGCCCAAAGAAAAGCAGGTTGAGAAGGGGTGAGATTGTTCTCCATAAATACTCGGGGGTCAGCTGGGGTAAACACCAGCGAGCACAACTGGACAAGCTGCTTTGAGCTGGAAAACACTTGGGCAACAAATGGGAATAAATTCAGCTTAGAAGAAAAACAAGAATAGGCTTTGTAACAGTAAGATGGATAAAGTTGTGAAAGAGCTTTCTGGCTGGGCCACAGGAGCAGGAGACATAACTGGCTTTAGGACAAGGTAAGGCTCTTGATTGGGCTGTTTGGGTTGCAGTGACCAGGGACCCTTGGAGGAACCCCTCCATGCACACGTGGGCTCAAAACATTCCCTTGTCGCAGAACACTGTATCTGCACAGGTCCTTAATTACAAGCTTTGCACCAGCGATAACAATTGTTAAAAGATCAAAATTTCTGTTTCTCGCTCTGTTCTGCCTGTACAGCTTTCCTTGAGGGGAGAAGGTTTGGTAGTTTTCCATGCAGCAGCAGTCTGAGCTGATTCACACCAACAGAGCTGCAAATACACACTGGAGGCAGGAACAGGAACCTGTGCCATGCCCACAGACACAGTTTGACAGAGGCCATTTCAAACTCAGTCAAGTGAGAGGGACAATCACTGGGCCTGGCTTACATTTTATGTTTGAATCACAATTTTTTTTCAAAGGGAAACACATTGAATCAGATCCCATTCCTTCTCATTTTTCTTCCAGGCTTTGTGGAAAGGCTGAGTACCTCTCACACATTTTTTTCTTCTCCTTGAAACACTTGCAGACTATCTCCCACGTGAGAAGAATTCTGCTTGTCAGGTTTGGGTTAGTTTGTTTGGTTTTTTCCTGAAGTCTAGGTATGAAATTTGTTGCCCTCTCAACTGGAGAAGGCCAAGAAACATTTAGCAGTCCTGCAAAGGGACTGTCACAGCCACAAAAAGGCATCACAGCATGTCTGCTGTGAAGGCAGCTCTGCTCTCCGTCCCCAACAGAAAGGCATTGGACCATGTCATCTGACAATTTAAGCAATGCTATTTAAATTGCCTCTCTACTTGAAAAAAAAGTTTTTGTACCTGAACTCTGGCCTCCCAGAGTGTGGTAAAGACAGGAAAAACACAGCCTGATTTGAAATCAGTTCTGCGCACTCCTGCAGAGCATTTAGAAGAACAAAAACATCAGCCTCATTAAATCATAATAAAATTTGTGTTCCACACTTTAAACAGAAAGGGAAATCACAAATTAGCTGGAGAAAGGCACATGTGCTTTCACTGACAGCTAGAAGTCCTTAGACATACACCAATGTCAAGGACTGTGGTGCTGCAGGGTGGAAAATGCCATCCATACAGGGAGCATTCACCACAGACCTGCTATCAAGAGCAGAACTCGTAGATAACAGCGGTTTCCTGGCAGACCCAGCACTAACTCTTGCAAACCCCCAGACTAGGGAGCCTGAGAACCTCTTTAAGGCAAGTAATTACATATTTTGCCATGAAGTTAGACAAAGGGGAGTGATTTGAAGAGCACCAGCCTTGAGCTGGGGTCTGAAGAGCACAGACAGACTGAAGAGTTAACCGCAGGATGCCATGGGGTTGGGTGATACACTTAACACACACAGAGCACCTTTATTCCTTTCCTGTATATTGTTTCTATAACATTTCTGGCCTAAAATTAAGTAACACCATGTTCTGTAAAAGCTCCTTAGTCCCTATTTCTGTTACAGTCCCTGGGGGAGAGTTGGCTCCCAGATGCTGCACTGAGGTCAAAACCACCAGAAGCTTTCAGGGCTGCAGACTCGAATGCTGATTTAAAAACAGGATTGCAGCATCCACCTACACCTCCCTCCCTTTTTCTAACCCCATAAAGGTACCAGCCAAAGAGATGACACCCAAGTAAGACAGCCTACAGAAGGCCAGGGATGCTGAAAAAATGGTAATTAACCCCAAACCTGTAACTCAAACTGGTGCTGAACTGCATGGGCTTCTGGATGAAGGGCTTGATCAAAAACCAGACAACTTTAGAAGGCTTTGGACTGAGCTCTCTGAGCCCAGAGACTGTCAACGCAAAGGTTAACTACTGTATGCAGATTAAATATGTAAATGTAACATTCAAAGTGTGATCACATATATCAGATGGAATTATGGCTCCCTGCATCCCCCTAACACAACCTTTTGTTACTTGTTTTCCAAAGTCTTGTGTTCATTAGAAACTAATTGCAAACAAATGCAGTGTCAGGTAGCAGAAGAGGGGGAAGACTGCACTGCCAATATTTTAGAAGACGAGAAGAACAAATGTGTTTTGGTAAAACCTGATGCACCTGACACGTTTGCTTCCCATTTTAAAGCCCTATTTGGATTTCAGAAATTTATTTTGGATTAATTCATCTTCAAAACAACAGTCAAAATGGGAATCAGCTATTACTACAGCACTAGTCCTGTGGACCAGCCTGGGCCCATCCAGTACACAGTTCCACCTGGGAAGGATTTTATGCTGTCGGTGTCAAAGATCCGCCTGGGATGAGCTGCTCTGGCACAGCAGCTTGCCTGCTTTTTGGGGGTGTTTTTAATGTCATAACTTTAACATTTAAACTCTAAACTCTGGACTTTCTACCCTGTTCTTTTCATATATTTCTGAAATACAGCAAGAAACAACCAATGCTTTGTTTAATGAAATCTTTAGCACTTTTTGCTCTGAATCTTCTGAAGCGCTGGTGATCAATACCTTTCCTAGTGCAAACGTATTACCTTCCAGAAACATCACCAGATAATAGTTCTAGGCATCCCCCCAAATCACAGATGAGCATACTTTTGCAAAACATTATTGTTTCATTCTGTCTTTGCTATCTCTCAACATAAGAGATTGTGATTCCTCTGTATAGGCACAAAGGCATGAAAGACAGCTTGCGAGTCGGAAACTGGGAGGCTGCTCTGCAGCTCCCAGACACAATCTCTGATGTTATGATCTACAAAGCTTGTACCTTTCTTCTACAGAAACGTTTTAAACACAATTTGTTCCATTCATATTTAAGTTTTTCACCTGGATTAAAAGGTTGAATAGACCATCCTTTGAAAATGTCATGCATTTTTGAGTTGACAGGTTTATTTTTTCCAGCAATGGTCTTAACATCGGCTTTCTTATCTTCTAAACCTGGTACCTTCACGCAGTAATCCAGGAAACCATTTGATCTCATTACTTCTGTATATCCTCGCTCACAACCGCAGACTCCTCTCTGGAGATAAAAGGGAATTCAGCATTAAACCAGACAGTGCCTCCTCACAGAACAGTGCACACCGTAGGGAAACCACGAAGAAACTGCAAGGTACAACCTCTGCGTGCAACTTCACCACCAACAACCAAACCAGACCACCCAGGAACTGGTGCCTGCAAAACCATTTCACTTCCAAAAGCCAAATACATTTGGGGAATTGGTTGAAAAAGAGTCTGCAATTATGGAGAAGCCTAACAAACATTTTCATCACAACAGGCTTAGTAACAGGAATCTGTGGCAAACTCCTCTTGTCGGTGACAATTTTCCCACTGACCTTGCTGGGCATTAGAAGAGACAAACCAGAAACAATTCCCCTCTAGACCCAGACCCTCCTCCTGTATCTCCACTCCAGTATTTCACGGGGCTATCTGAAACGAAGCTTTCTTGAGGCCAAATATCCACTGCACTGGATCAGCCTTAACAGTCTGCTCAAGAGCTTTTTCAGAAGTTTTGTTTGGGCTAAATAGATACTCCATTTAATGTCTTTCTACTTTAAAACAGCTTCTTTATTTTTCTTTGCTAATTACCTTATAATGTCTGTCTGAGAGTCTGGATACATACACTTGATTATGATCCAAACAGGTGATTGACTCTTTTATTTCCTCTTTTACAGAAGTTTTAAACAGTCCATTTTCTATGGGACAGTATAATAGCATTCAAAGAAATTTTAACCAATAAAATTAAACCAAGAGTCCTCAAACCCCACCACAGAACAAACTCAAACCTTTAACACCACATAAATGCTCCATCACTTATTTGTGCCGGTTTATGGTTTCCTTTCAGGATGAAATTCCCAGAACTTCCTCCAGGTGGTACCAGGGACACACTAAACTATTTTCTAGGTCCTAGAATGCATTTAGGATTCAGATGCTAATTGATTAGATTTTGCAGTGCTAATTTCCTAACCATAATCTGCAGCAAGCAATTACCTGTGTGCAGTAGGAGAAGGGTTTTCTACACACCGGGCTGCAGTGTCGAACTTCCGCAGGTTTCATCCGAAGGGGACACCCTCCTGGAAAAGAAAATACTGAGTGCCTTCAAGGGCATGTTTTTTGACTTGGATCACCACGGTGTGAGAAGTGCTTGCTTGCTTACTTATTTTATATAGTTAAATACTAGTCTATTAAGCACATTAGCATAATATCTGTAGGCATCGTATTAATTAATTTGCATTAACAAGGCAGGGAATTATTATCACACCCATCTTGCTAATGGAGAACAGTGATATAGAGATATAAGCAATTTGCCACTGGCCACACAGGAAGTTAGGGAAAGAATGGGGAATTGGATGCAGACCTTCTGTGTCCTATTAATATCTTATCTACATAAGAAGACATAATCCACATAACACCTTTGCCCATCCTCACTCGGGGAAGCCTGTGCTTCTATAGGAACAAAAATATGTTAATGAGTTCTTAAATACTTGGCAACCTTTGCACATAAGACTTTTGTTATCATCTTAACTAGTCATTATAAATAGAACTAGATAAAAATATCTGCATTTTTGTTTCTACTCGCTCCTCATTCACCCTGTGCATATTGAAAGAGACCCCGTGGATATGCAAGCCCTACTGCCTTTGCCAATCTCTCATGGAACTTCAAAGTTCTGATGAATTTCCCTTTTCATCCTGCACAGGCAGAATTTGTAGGTCACAGTGACAGCAGGAACCTCACAGTTTGAGTGATCTGAGATTCCTGTGTGCTGGAAAGAAGAGGTACAGAAGCCGGAGTCTCTACCACGCGTGCAATGTTCTCTCCTACTCTCCACAGGAAGGTTTCACTGATGGCTGTGCAAGCCAGCCCAGGCAGCCCTCTAGGATGTGCACACTCATTTCTTCTTGTGAGCAGCCCAACAGTAAGGATAACTAGCCCAAATACTCCCATGTAATATATGTGTGATGTTGATCTGACAGCAAGGCTGGGGAGCTCCCATCTGTCTTTGCTACACACAAATCTAAACTGAAATTCTGGAAGAGTGAGGAAGGATGTCCAACTCCCTCTGAGCAACAGACACAGAAAAGTCTGGATGGAGACATTTCATTCATAGTCACGCAAGGCAGGATGAAATTTGGGGAAATACCTGTGACATTCATTCCATCCGAGCGCTGACACCACACTGTGCGAACGTTGTCTTGCCAAAGGCTGGTTTTCCACAGGTAGTCGTAACACTTCCCTCCTGCAATGTCAACACCAGTTAGTCTTCACCTTGCAACAAATCCAGAATAAACTCCTGAAAGGGAGGAAGCCAAGCTACCTGAGCAAGGCCGAGTTTCCATCTCTTGGCCGGAGCAGCTCTCCTGGTTCTCTGGAGACTGAACGATGAGCGCCCGGGATCGAGACTGGCGCCCTGTTGTCTCAAAGCTCCTGCCATTGATGCAGGTGAGTTCACAGGGGCTCCACTCTGACCACTCTGTCAGGTGGCAGTCACCTGCACATTGAAAGAATAAATCACAGGTTTGCAAAAAGAATCAACCTTGAAGGACAAGGGCAACCTAAGCACATAACAGCTTTAACAGGGAAATATCCCAGGTATGTCATCCAGTGGTGTGCAATATTCGGATTTTCTGCTTCACGGGGAATCTCATTTTCTCAAAAAACAAAGGAAGTCTTATTCAGTTGGTCTGGAAACAGCAGACTGAGCATTTACATGATCTGCTGAAGCACAAATTCTTACTACAACAGCTGACAGCACTCGGAGCTATGGGAGCATGTCCACCTCAGACAGCTATCACAGGCAGGAATGCACCAAGACTTCCCAAAGACTTTACCTGGGCAAGGCACAGAGCAAGGTAACTGCAGCACACTGTCTTTCGATGGCAGCTCACCACATAATGCATTTTCTACTGGTTTGGATGTAGCAGAAATAGATGCATCATGCACTACACATGTGAGGTTGCGGACTTGCAATCCATCTCCACACTGTCCACCCTATAAAATGATAAAAAGGAACAGAGGCACACATCAGTGACAGATGGCAGAAGAAACACATTTGATTCCAACTTAACAGTGTTCAAAGATACAAAATTGGTCTTAGGATATCAATATTACCCCCTGCAATCGTTATGAGAATCTCTGTACTCATCTCTACAGAAGCTCAGAGGTAGGGGCAGAGCCAGAAAAGTGTGGGGAATGTAACCCAAGCTGGGGAAGAGGTGGGATGGATAAAGGATTAATATCATCTTTGGGGTCAGCCCTTCAAGCCTGTTACTCGAGCTACTGAATTTCCTGATTCTTAATTAATGCCCAGTTACATGAAAACAAAAATTTGCGGCTTCTCTAAAGAAGCCAAGAGCAGAACCTGCCTATAAGGAAGAGACATTTCCTCTACTCCACTTTGATGATGCAGACCAAGAAGAGCACTTACGTGGTTTAAACCCTGCAACAGCAAAAATCCTCCAGCACAGTTAACTGGGCTGCCAGGGTTATTGTGCATTAGGCTGGCTGTGTAATGTTGTAAAGGGAGTGACCACTTAGGGAGCAGACACGAGATCATGAACTCGAGTCACACACTCCACCAAAATATCATCCCAAGTCAGCACTAAACACCATTTGAACAAGCAAAAGGAGGCTCCATCTGAGCCACTCCATGCTCATCCAGCCCAGATCTGAAATACTTGGTCATATACCAAATCACTTGCTGAAGATTACTTCCTTTACTGCAAAATCAATACTGTGTGGCTAAAGCTATGGTCAAGGGCCGAGGATGCTGCAAGAGCTGAAGTGCTGAGGCTATTTCTAGAGGCTGGAATTGTTTCCTTCTCATCTGATAAACAGAGCTGCAATGCTGTTGAGGTGGATGCCTTAAACCTGCGTGATGCCTTAAGAATGTGCACCTGAAGTCTGAGGAAATGGCGCTTAACAAAATTCAGTAAACAAAACTCAAGAAGAAGGAAGAAACATTGCTTCTACATAACCATTTGGCAGTGGACTCCCTTAAAATAATGGACTTCATCTGTAGAACAGAATGGCTCCTACTGAGTCCATTCACCCAGAAGCAAGTTTGATAGCAGGAATCTCAAGAACGGCTCTCCTGCACACACCTGGCTGCTTTTCACTCTCTCCATCCCTTCTGTTGCAGACCCAAAATGAAATGGAAATAGGAGCATAACTAGCTGAATTTAGAGAAACTGCTTATCAAAAGCATCTTAGAGATTAGAGAAGATTTACTACATGCAGCTAGATTCCAAGTTTTTAACACCATGTTTCACTTTAGTCAGGATGTAACTTACTGTTCTAAATTACTGTTTCACCACTGAAGTCTCTATTGTGGTTTGAGATTAATGGTGTGTGATAACTCATGCAGCTGTCAATTGAGTTAGAGTGCTTAGAAATGGCTGGTGGAAACAGAAGACAACAGGACAAAATTCTTGGGGGAAACAGGCACTAATCAAACTGCAGCATTTCCAGTTCAAAGTGGCTCAAAGAGTGACTAAATGATTGGAGAGGACAAAATAAGTTTTCAGAAATATTTTTCTTCTTCTGTAAGCAATATATATTTATATACATATCAATATATAAATAGTAATAAGAATACTGAGATATAAATAGGTCAACCCAAAACTTTTTTCAGTAAAAAAGTCTCTCCTATAAAAGTCCACATGCAGCACTCTTCATTTTTACATTGTGCAACATTGGAACTACATTCGTATTTCAATGTTTAGAATGAAAAATAAATATAAACCATGAACTCTCAAACAATCTCAAAGATCGAGGTTTGCTTTTTAACAGTGGCTTCCATTTGCTTGCTTTCTTTCAAGAACTTAATTGAACACACTTAAAAGCTAAAATGTGACCCTGTCACTTACAGTAGGAGATCCTTTTTGGTATATTTGGAAAGGTCTTAAGCAATGCAGGAGCACTGCCTTATCATCTTCAAAACTATTCATGTCCCCAAAATTATACATCTAAAGTTCTAATTAATAAGTGTGGAACCAGAGGAATTTCATGACAGCGATGGCACACTGAGGATGCAGGGAATAGTTGCTAATCAGAGGAGAACTGCCAAGGAAACCATCACATATTCAAAACTCAGGAGAACAAATCTGTATTGTAAATGCTTTTCCTTGCAAGGTGTGATCCTCTGAGGTTTGCCTAGAACCAGGATTTGCCTCTTGAGTTATGATCTCCTTGCTGGAAATACATGAGAATTTGCTTTCCAAAGGGGATTCCTGTCACTTGGCTGCAAAAATTTCTATGCTGACCCTACAGAGGATGCAGAACCCATCCTGGATTCTCTAAATAAAGCCTGGGCATACGTGCCCCTACACCAGCATCTGCATGGAGCCTCCACCTCATACCCTCCTTGAACCAACCACCACTGGTAAAATAAGGAAAAGGTTTATACCAGGACTGTGTTTGACAGCCAGGTATCTCTGGAATTCAGCAGCACACTAACTTAAGGCAGCATCTCCACAAACCTGCCACATCATCCACATAAAACACACTAATAAGACAGGAGATAACAGCCCCAATGAGATGCTTTGCCCAGATGTGCCTTTAAGAAAAGTTTTCCCTTTTCGGCTTTTACTGGGGTTCATGTGTTCACAATTATTTTAGATAAAGAGTTGATTGGGCAAATGCTTTCAGAGGTTGATAAGCATTTAATCAGGTAAAAGTCTTCTCTAATGAGGGAACATTGCATGATCACATTTAAGGGAGTGCTTTTAAAACACGTTAGAAAGGAAAGGTTTTTAGTCTTCTTAGGAATGTCAGCCAGCTGGTGTTTGATAATGCCTAAGCTGCTTCACTTACAACCCTTTAATGGAAGAAATGATCAACAGTGTCAGCCACTGCTAAAATCTTTTTTAAGCTAATCAGGGTAAACCACTTCAGCTCTAGGATGATAATGATTAATGTCCCACAACCCTTTAAGATGGGGTGTGTTGACCAATTCCCAAATTCCGCCTCCCTCTGAACACAGCAGAAATGCCCTATGCCACCAGCAGGTGTGGCTGGGACAGTGTAATTACTTGGAGACCAATGCACTGATTTTCATACTGTGACAATCAACAACACAGAACACGTATAGCAGGCTCTATTCCTAGACATGCAGACACTTCTAATTATTCACATGAAGTCAATTTAACATAAAATAGTCCTTCTACAACTAGGAAATGCAGTCTCAGTTATCTCACAATACAAGGAAAAAATATTTTGGCCTTATAATTAGTTGTCCCATTTCTACTATTACAGGAAGACACTTTCACACCATGCATTTTGGTCTTACCATAGGATGCATTTACCTTATTTCACAAACCATCCTTGAAAACAGGACTCCTAAAAGCTTTCTTTAGAACGCAGGCTTAAGCTTCTTTTCCAGTAAAGCACAGGAATAAATCACCTGGTATTTATGAACTACATTTAATTCCTAAGCACCTCATTAAAGAGAAGTGAACATGAATAGAATGGCTCCTCTCCAAAACAAAGCAAAGGGTAGAGAAACTACACAGTGGTAATTTTAAGGAGAGAAGCAGGCTCTATCTCATTGAATGCGGGGATGATATCTGGGTTAGGAGAGGCTGTGATTATTTGCTCTGAGCTGAAATTTAGCTGGGTTCTGGATGAGCTCACTTTTAATCTGCACAATGTGTTATTTATCTGGAGTGAGCCTGGGCGTTAATTCAGCTTCCCTACTAATTCTTTTATCAGCTATGTTAGCTCCTATGGCTGAAGGGCTGTTCCCTGATGTTTAACAGGATTTGCTTACATTAGCTATCAGATGATGTTATCATTTTGTTCTACTTATGTTATACATAAATAAATACTGAATGCAGCACATACAAGGACCATGTTCATATCACTAGTTGCAATGAGCCGATTATAGAAAATACAAATATATTTCTGTTTCTCTGATCTTGGACTGTCCAAAGACTGTCATGCTCCAGATTTCATGTGTGAAAACATGGGAAAATTCTGGGTATCTATTGTGCCACTCACATATGCACTACATGCCTGTCCACCACATCTAGAAACCACATTGGGATTCAAGGCATTGGCAGTGTGGGAGGGGGCAGAGCAGAAAACACAAGGCATGTGTGTCTTTATGGGTATTATTGGCCTCAATCTCTTACACAGTATAATGTGGAGAAGCAGACACAGATCTGGCACAGGTCCTGTCCCCTGGGACCAGACAGGGCACTTTTCCACTCAGCCACACTTCTCTCACCTCCATTTCAGCAAAGCCAGATTTAAGCAGCCTGATAAACCTCACTGTGAAAGATTCACCTCTGCTTAAACTGGGTTACCAACTAATATGTTTTAATATTGGAAATGTGATCTAACAGATAAGGAAAGAATAAAAAGCACAGAGGGGAAGAAAAAGTCAATTCAAGCCTGATGCAAGTCACTGACAGTGAAAAAATGATGGCTCCAGTGCTGTGCAGAGGTGCCAAGTGCAGGGACAGCACATCAGAACTGAATCCAGACATTTTTAGATCATTAAAAAGATAGCTAGGCTAAGGAAAAAGTAGAAACCAGCCCCTCATAAAAGAACTTCCACTACTGTCCTGGAGACCTGGTGGGGGAAGACCTGCTATACAGTACTTTTTTAAAAAAGGAAATAAAAAAGATAAAAAAGGCTAAGCTCTCCTGATAGCTAGTGCATCTATTTTCTTTCTAGAGTTATTTTATATAATTAAATTATAGGTCATCATGTCTATGCCCACTCAAACACATTAACTCCATAAATCCCTTTTAATAGCTCTATAAGCTTATGGTACTTGAACCCATATTGCTATCTATGAAGGGCTGCTGATGGCTGGAAGATGAGGCGCAGAGACTTACCACTCCTGAACTTCCCCTGCTTCCCTGTGGATCTTACCAGCACCTTCACCAGCCACAGATACTGAGCAGCAGCCCCAGCTAATCCCGCAATGTCACGATGGGTTTTGTGGTCGATCCCAGGCACGGGGAGCCCCTGGGGAGCCCCAGAGAAAGCTGTACCTGGACTCTGCAGGGAGACCACGGCCCCAGGAGCCAGCTGTAGCAGGGCTTCACGGGGCAGCTCCTGTGCTGGGTGAGCTGCTCCGGGCAGGGCCGTCCCTCGCCCGCTGCCCGCAGGACCACGGAGCGCCCACGCACCATCTGGCCTAGGCGAGGGGAGAACACACACACACGGTGACAGACAGACAGAGGGAGAAAGAAAGACAGGTTTTGTAATTTACCAGCATTCCCAGCTCATTTCCCACCGCTAAAATCTGCTCGAAAAGCAATTAATTGGGAAGACTGGATAATACGGATGCGATTGCTGAGTCTAAGTAATGCAGCCACTGATATTTTCAAGCACACTTTTTAAAACGCGGTTTTGTATGTTTTCCAAGTATAGTATTTGTTTATGCAGCACATTTAAATACTTGACTAAATCCTGATTATTAAATATGACAAGAAAATAATTCCTCTGGCAGCAGCATTTCTACCACTATGTATTCAATACATTTCCAGAGATTTTTAACAAATGAAATTTTCTTTTTATGAGCAATTATGTGGACCTAATTTGAAAACTGCAAACACTGTAGTGGCTATTACCATCCATAACCACTTCTACCATTTCCATTAAAATCCTATTTATTATTGGTGAAAACTTTTTCACCCACTGAATGGAAAAAGCAATTATGTTACTACTTTTGAACTAATAAAACTGAATATATTCATTAAAGTTACAGCAATTCCATTTCCGCCTCCTTTGCTGTCCATTTATGTCCAGGAATGTTTTCACTCAAAATGTTTCAATTAGAATTCTGGCTCCAATTAAAAAGAAAAGTGGAAAAGAAAAAGCCCTTATGCAATAGAATGCAGAAGATTGCGCTGGATGTAAAATTTCTGCCTTGTCTTTCAATATGTGTGGATTTGAGTTAAAACCTAAAAGGTTTGGGCATTAAGGGCAGATACAGACAACAAGGTAGAGGTGAGTGGTAATTGCTAACCCAGAGAAAAGGAAGAGATAAGGTGTTGTGGTGGAGCTCTCCCATTTGGATCACAGCCCTTCAGCTGCTTTTGTGAGCAGAGTGTAGGGGGAGCAAACAGCCTGCGAAAAGGGGAGGCTGCAATATCCAGCCAAATCCTCCTCCCAGCTATTTATGCACATCCTTTCCAATTAAAAATATTGCAGGTGTAAGGCACATCTCTAATAACTGTTATTGACATCACCTAAAGAGCAGGGTTTACAAAAACATTTTAGTAAATAAAAATGAAAAGCAGACACACCTGAAAGAGGTACTCATGGGATACCTTAGCAAGCTATCTTACCTTTACAATGCTATTCCCTTGCTCTGACCCATTGAATTCCATTTTTAAACCCATTTAAACCAATTTTAAGACTTCTTCCTTTTCCAGTTCTAATCCCCTAGACCTGGGGAGTTTGTAACAGAAGTGATGATAACAGCTCTTATCCACATGACTGTGCATTCAGCCGTCACAGAATCAGATACATTAGAAGGTGAAAAAAATTCTACCAGCTGAGAGGAAAGGAAAGGAAAGAAACTCCTGCAGTTCACTGGGGAGTCAGAGCAAGGGAAGAGAAACATCCCAGCCTGCTGTTGATGAATCTCACAGCAACCCTCCCTGGCCCAACAAGCCAAAATTAGCTGTTCTTCCCCTCCCGTCAGACCCCAGATTTGCCAAATTATTCTTAATGCTGAATGCTGAGGACTGGTGAGCCATGGAAAAAAAGCTCTTTGGGAATGGTGGGAAGCCCATGACTGCGAGATTCCAGGGACACCCTGGGACATGCAGCTCCTCTGGCCAGCGAGCTCAGCAGCCCTGCCAGGCACCACCTCCCCACACAAAGCTATGGAAAAGGAGGTTTCCTAAGGGTAAAAGATGCAATTTCCTTAGGAGGGACTTGAAAGCCTGAAGCATTCATCAAGCTGTTTTAATTAACAAAATAATTTCCTTTCCTACACTCTGTTTAACATGTTTCTAGCAAAATGGAAATGGGAAGATCATTCAATAGAAAACACTATTTTCCTTTTAAGAGGAATTAACAGCCTTTCTGTATTTATTTCCATTTTGGTTTCTTGCAGTTCGTTAACCAAACTATTGAAACTCACTACAGTCCCAATGGTCAGCTGGGGCTTGACCCATTTAGTCTATCATTTTCTTTTTACACTGTGAATAAATCACTGAAGAAAGACATTTCATTGAAACCTTTCTTTGCACAATGACTGCAGTGAGTTTCTTAAAGCTGATTTTTTTTCCACTCCACAAACAGTATCTAGGTGCTCGATTACCACTGAAGTAGCAGAAAAACTCCCTGGTTTTTCTTTTTAAAGACCTTATCTTTTGCTGCCTATGCAGAAGAGAATCTTACTGCATCTGAAATTAATTTTTTTCCCATACGAGCTCTGCAAGAGTTGAAGCAATCTTAGTTGTTTCTTTAATTTCCCAGTGTATTTTTCTTTTAATTTCCTAATGAATTGGCCACATCTCTGATTCCTCTGCTCTGCAGTATTAAATGATACAAAATTAAGACAGAAAGGGGGCTGAGAATTGAAAATTAGTATTTCTTCATTTGCTCAATTTTGAAAAAGATTGGCCTTGTTAATGTTGGTCTCTTAGAATTCTATTTTGTGTCAGCAGCCAGAATTTTGTCTCAGAAACACACGATTATATTTTCAGATCAGAATAATGAGATTTTCTTACCCCCCAAAAATTCTCACCATTCCTTGGATTTTATCCCCACAAAGTGATGTGTCATGGCTGAAACCAAGATGATTAAAACTCCTGCTACAGTTCACCCCAGTCAAAATGACCAACATTTGTAACCAGTTTGATGAGTGTGAGCAGAGCACAGAAAACACAGCTCTACCGAGAAACTCTGAGACCAGACTGGGGATCAAGTTACTTAAATAAGCCCTGGAGGTTGGGTTAGGTCCAGTCACAAGGTGATAAACAGGGCTTTTCATCCACTTTCCACTGCCAGACCCTCCAGGAGGCACTGGAGCATCCACAGCTCAGGGAAAGCTCTTGGTGGCCCCTCCTCCAGCAGCATTTCCCACTGCTGTCAGACTGGACCTTGCCAAGTTTGAATTGCAAGGGAGAAAGCATCACAAAGAGTTCTTCTCTGTTAGAGAACTTGGGAGAAGCCATATGGGATTTTTTGTGAGCAACACGGAAAAAAATCAGCATCCTCATGTATTTATTTGCCTTAACAAAGGAAATTCAATTTGCTGGGGATTAGCCTTACCAAACATCCTCCCAAGTAACTTTGAGTCAGGCCATGAAAGCCTCATCCATTAAGGCATTACTATACATCTTTTCATAGCAGTACAGCAACTGATATGAGGGACCCTTATACACAACCCAGTGTCAGCCTAAAGCCCTCGCCAGCATCCTGAACTGATGCTGCCCAGAACTACAGCTGCAACAGGCAAATATCTGTTACACATCTCCTGCTCAGCGCAGGCAGGAAAGAGAGATCTACTTTACTCATCATCATTTATAAAAATCAATAGATTCTCCTTTGGCTGCTGTGTACCAGAACTGTACTAGATGTCAGTGCCACATGCACAGCAGCACCACTGCATGTTTAAATGCATTATTCCACAAAATAAAACCTGCGCAAGAGAAAGGGGCCATCCATTAAAATGTATCACAGCAAACTGTTACTGGAAGAGATGGACAGAATAAAAATGTTAGCAACAACGCTAGATTAAAAAAATGCATGAAAACACAAATCCAGTTACATTAAATTTTGATCTGAATTGTATTTAAATTATGTTTCTCTTTGAAGTCCTTGATGGTGCTTCTGTAGGCCCTTCACACGCTCTCCAAGAAAAGACAGAAAAGCAAAATATTGTTGTGAGTAGATCCAGTAATGGTGCATTCAATTGTTGTGAATTATTTCTGAACATCAAGCATCTAAGTCGTTCATTTCAGCTGCACCAAACAGCGGGCAATTACTTACTGGCAAAGGGAAGCAGTATGAGTGTTTACTACAGCTAATTCCCACAGCTCATTTATTGTCATCCTTTGTTCTTTCCTGTCTAATTTGAAGCTTCATCCAATTCACATAAATGCCTGTGAGAAACTCATGATGACTTCAAAGGTGTCACTGTTCATGAACTTTCCGGTAGGAAACTCTCACTGTATTCATCTGTGAAGCATCACATATAGATAAGTGCATAATTAATGTCTTCTCTGTTAATGCCATCATCAAGTAGTATTTATAACCAACTGGAACTCGGTGAAGAAGCTGAAATGATGGTGTCTGTGCTGCTGGAACCACACTAGGGCCACAGCCATAGGATTGGTGCCATTGTCCCTCCACCATGGATGTTTGATATCAGGGTAGCTCCACACTTTAGGGCTGTTGCAGCAAAAGTCAAATCGGGACTGAGGATGCAGGAAAATAAACCATGTGCTGGAATAACTTGGATGCAAAGTACTTCTGTTTCACTGATACTTTGGCATGAGATTCAGGAGACTCTTGAGTCCCTGCAAAGCTATTCAAATGGCAGAGAAGGACGAGCAAAACTTGGCTTCTTTATGATACAGTTTTTGAGACAGTTCTCCCAACTGCCCAACTGCTCAGCTGCCGTAGGTTCACAAAACAGTATCTCCAGCTTTAAAATCCATGTAAAACTACAGGAATAGTACCAGTCTATAGCCTCTACAAGACAGCTCTCTAGTCAGCAATATAAGGGAGTTATGATCTTTGAAGACCAGGAGATGACCCATAAACTGAGCTGAGCTTGGGTGTGACTGTGTGGTTCAAGCAGGCTTAGTGTGGTTCGCCACCTGCAGCCAGGACACTTGAGGACACTGGCTGGAAGCTCTGCTTTGTCAGGGAACAATGTTTCCAGCTTTCCTCTGATTTAGGACATGAAGTAACTCCTTGCATGCATTGACAGCCATCAGCTCTTTAACTGGTCTTTAGAATTGGCACAAGCATTTCAGGATCAGCGACACAATACCTTCACTCAAGCACATCCTTTTTCAAACTGTGCAATATAAGAGCTCAGGATGAAAAAGCCTTCAGGCATTATATAGAGTTTTACCTCCTTGAGTGTGCTAAAAGTCATAAAAAAGTTACAACCTGCTTTTGCACTGTACTCTGTTTAATTTAGCAAGTGATTGAACACTCAAAAAATTAATTTCAGTTTATTCAGCAACATGAGCATTAACACTCCAAAATGGATTTTGAAGAAAAAATAAAATTTGGAATTAATAGTACTCCCAGTATGTTGTTGTTAAAACACCATCCATGAATTATTCATTTCTGTTACGAAAGCACTACTTCACAAACAGGCTAAAAGCTCAGCAAAGGAAGAACAGCACTAATCCAAATATTAACCTTTTTTCTGTAACATGCTTTGATCTCTGGAATCTATCTGAAGGAATCACTTTATGGAATTTAAGAGCTTTTTTCTTTTTGACCTTAAGTGAATTTGATTCAAATATACATTATGGCTCTTGAATCTTAAAGACCATTAGCTGTACATCTAATGCACATCTGAAGCCTGGGAAATGATGTCTCAAGCTTATTTTGAATAAAACCTTCAATGCACTTCCTCATGTCGATATTCAAAGGGTTTTTTACAACCTATAAGTTGAAAAAGGTCCTAATCCTTTCACTTTTTGTATGCTGGTGAGCATTACTGGCTACAGAAAATCTTGCTGAAGTTACTGGGGTCATACAAGTATTAAGGGACCTGCGGATACAGGATGGAGACAGAGGTGTATACTAAATGATGACAAACAGCTTTTGTGTGTTTTCTTCAATGGGATCCACTTATGTGACTAAAAGTTACTTTACCAGAGGATTCCTATTTATTTATCTATCTCTTAAGATTACTGTAACACTCCCCAGATCTTTGGCAGCTTTACATACTCCCTGGCTCAGGGGTGAACGTTTGCTATGACTGAATTCTGAGAGTTTGAATTAATTAATAAATAATTCTCTAGGCATCTGACTACTTGCTTCCTAAGTTGCATTTTTCACTTTAGAGTACTTTGGAAATAGCCTGCTTTGTTCAAAACACCCAAGACCTCAGGACCCTGAGAGTGTCCAAGATCACCTCTAACAAATTCAGTGTGGCTTGGGGCTACCCCTGAGCTCTGTACTCCTGTTCAAGGACTGCCTGAGCCCGCCTGGGGATGGGAGTACTTTCTGTGCTGCATTGCTGAGATGTGGGGGGAGGAGGGCAGGCAGGGACTCACCACCAGAGCCACACGTGTGGGAGCACTGGGACCAGGCTGACCATGGGGAGAGCTGGCAGTCCACCGCACACCCCACCACACACCGGCTGCTCGTCTGCACAGGCTTCTCCAGGCGGAGCTGTGAGGTGACAAGGAAACACAGGCATCAGCTTCCCCAGGCCCCAGCCACCTTCTACCACAGCCAAGCACCCAAAGAAAAATTGGCAGCAACTCCAGCAGGGCACCAGCATCGGGGAGCTTTCCCATCGGTGCAATGGGTGAAAGCAGTTTCGGTGTTGAAGCGTTACACGTCTAAGCATCTGTGCTGATTTTGGCTGGGATAGAGTTAATTTTCTTCCCAGTGGCTGGCATGGGGCTGTGTCTTGGAGTTGTGCTGAACAAGTCATGACAATTGTTATTGCTGAGCAGGGCTTACATGGAGCCAAGGCCTTTTATGCTTTTCATACTGTCATGGTGGTGAGGGGCTGGGGGTGCATGGGAGGTTGGGAGGAGACAAAGCCATGACAGGTGACTCCAACTGACCAAAGGGATATTCCATACCATACAATATCATGTTCAGTATATAGAGCTGGGGAGAGAAGGAAGAAAGGGGGATGTTTGGAGTGATAGTGTTTGTCCTCCCAAGTAACCACAGTGATGGGGCCCTGCTGTCCTGGAGGAACATCTCCCTGCCCATGGGAAGCAGTGAATTAACTCTGTTTTACTTTGCTTATGTGTGCAGCTTTTGCTTTTCCTATTAAACTGTCTTTCTCTCAACCCACAAGTTCTCCAGCTTGTACCTTTCCATTCTCTCCCTGATCTCGCTGTTGGGGAAATGAGCAAGTGGCTGTGTGGGGCTTGATTGCTGACTGGGGTTAAACTATGACAGCATCCGTCAGTCTTTGGGTCTTATTCCAAAAGGACAACCTCAAACTTCTCATAGTAGGACACTATCTCCCTAGTCACCAGCTTCCTTGAAGCCACTGGAATGGTGGAGAGTTGGTAGCCACGCCACATGCATCTGAGTCAAGGGGTGACATCACCCACTCAAACACCCTGTGGATGCGTTTGTCCCCCAAAGCACCCAGTGGCTGTGCCCCCAGCACCGAACACAACTTTTCCACCATTTATGGATGATGTCTTGGTACGGATCAGAAGGCATCATCAGCTTTCTGGAAGCACAGTGAGCCTCTGGATGTTTCCCAGCCCTCCTCACCCTCTGGCAGAGCTGCATGTTGACAGTGGCTCCATCACTGCGCTGGCAGCTCAGGAGTCGGCGCCGCTCCCCGTGTCCACACGTGGCATTGGCACCCAGCTGGCACCCACTCCAGCCTGCAGACACAAAGCAAAGGGTGCACTGCTGCAGGTCACCTTTTCACTCAACACAGTATCACAGATCACAGAATGGTTTGGGTTGGAAGGGACCTTAAAGGTTATCTCGTTCCATCCTCCCTGCTGCAGGCAGGGACACTTGACCAGGTTTCCCAAAGCCCCATCCAGCCTGGTTTTGAAGCCTTGAACAAGTGGCTTTACCTAAGGCAGCACTTCCCCAAGTCAGGGCATCCCAAACCCAAGCACAGTCTTTACAAAAGGATGTTGCTCTTAAAACCAGGCAAGTCTCAGAAGAGATACCACTCACTTTGCACTCCAATATCGTATCCCCTTAGGAAGCTGGTACACCCGAGTGCTCATGTTGAACACTGATAAAGAGTATCAGTTCAATCCAGTTGGCACACTTACAAGACTGTATTGTCTGAAGCAAAATTTAACTTTGATAAAGCAGTGGGGAAATTTCTGAAGGGGAACTCTGGTTTAACCTGTTTTTGTCTCAAGGCAAAGCTACCCATTATTTAAAACTAAACCCTAACACTCATGAAATAAAAACAGTATTTCTAGCGGAAAAAAATGAATATCTTATTACATGGCTGGCCAGAATACAACTAAACTGAAATAAGCTTTAAAACATCATTTAAAATAAACAAAAAGCCTAACACAAGCCACTAAAATTTCCATACACCACTAATAAATAAGAAGGATGAGAAGAAAACCTATTACTTTGTGTCTTCTACCTCTGATAAACATGAACACATAAATGTTCTGCATTTCTGAAATGTGATGATAAAAAAGGCATCGTCCTGCTGCCTGTGTTTCCAGGGCTTTTATTACAAACAGACTGAGTTTATATTCAGATATTTTATCTTGCTTTGTTCTCCCTTCCCACCAGCCCCCAAACTTCTCTTAGATCTCTCCTCTCTACGCGTTTCTCATTTATTTGAGCTGGTCAAAACAAAAGGAATTTTTCCTGTTTTGTTTTGTTAGTTTGTTTGCAGCAGATCCAATTGCTTCTAAGGTACTAAATAATGCATTTTGCTCTGAATATCCTATGCTCACCCAAATAACCCATACTCCCTTCAAAGCAGAGACTTCTGTTGGTACTATTGGTTTCACCGATTCTGTTGATAACCTACTGAAAATCTCATTTAACATGTTTTATTTCCAGGGCACCTGCAATGACAACTTAAATACAAAAATTGTGCATTTGTCCACTAACCTGTAAGAATGTAGGTATGTAATTAACTTCACTGAAACCAATGATGTCTACACGTAGCTCTTTTAATGCCAAGTCTTTAACCAACACCACAAGCAAACATAACTAAAAGCACATACTAAGGGTATATTGGAAAGCTGTACCTACCTGTTAGGTTGTACTGATATTGGAAGCAATTTTGGTTAAGAATACATGGTTTCATTTGTGAATCTTCAGGGCAGGGCTTTGAACTGACAGACGACCTCAGCACTTGTCGAGTTCGGGTTTGCATAACGTTGGGATCACATACCTGTATGCAAAAGGGACAGTACAGAGACCCCAGTAAATCATGCTGACACCAACAGCCCAGGGTTGTTACATGCAGCTCCACGGCCACATCGAAGCACGATACAGTCCCACGCCTGTTCCAACAACACTTAAAAGCACATGAAGGAAAAGAAAAGCAGTTCAGTGTTAGGAACCCAATATTACTTAAGGTCCTATTTTATCCACCCTGATTTGGCTATATTAGGCACTCCTATACTACTTATTTCCATGTTTCTTTGATCCTTTGTTTCTATGTTTTTAGGATCCTTGGGGGCAAAGGCATAAAGACTGTGCCCTCTTTCCAAGACCTCTAGTAAAACACCATAGTGCTGAATATTGGGACAGGATTTCTGGCACAATTAATGCATTTTTAAGTAATAACTCATGTTACAGCAAAGCTTTCATTTCTAGGAATGACACTTATAATTGCATATCAGTTACGATTCTGACAACGAGACTTTTCAAAGTATGTGATATAAATACTGATGTCCAACTGCCTATAAACCAAGATTTGCTTGTTTATATTTTCATGGGAACATGAACCAAATAAGGCAGGTTTTCATTTATGTTTGTGCATCATAGGCATGAAAACTGTTGGGTTTTAACAGCCCTCAAATCTCACTCTCTTAATATGGCATGGGACTGTTTATACTACAGTGTGAATGGGTGAGTGGACATGGTCCCAGCAAATCTAATGAAAATAAATCCCTATTAAAGGTATTCACAGCCATTTATTGGACAAGATGACCTATTTAATTCCTGATAGTCTCTCATTTGGCTTGCTCAGGAACAGCAAGGAAAAAACCCCAAACAATGCATGTAGAAATACATTTTCATAAATGCTTGGGGATTTAAAACATGATTTTCCTACAGAGTACTTTAATTACAAAAAAATAACTAACAGCTTAAAACCACGGACTTATTATCATGCAACAAACTGCCTGCAAACACTGAACCTTGCATGGGTGAAAGTGTGGATAATTCCTGTATTGTGAATATTAAAGGGAAATGGAATGGCCTTGCAGCATAAATTAGTTCTCAGATTGCTGTAAACCTGGATTAGTTGCACAGATCACAGCATAACTGAACAGAATAAATATTAGGAAAAATAGGAAAAAAGTTTGGTTTGGTCTTAAAATACATTGCCAGGGCCTATTTTCCTTATGCTTACATTATGTGAAAGAAATTCTATTACATTCTTATTGCTGACACACATCTTGTCAAATCATTTTAAATGGTAATCTTATTTGAATGCCCATAGTCAGCTAAAATACCCAACTGTTTCTAATTATCTGAAAATTAAACCTATTCTAAGTGTTTACCAATAGTTTACTGCCTTTTTCTCAACTAATCTAATTGTTCATCCTCACAACTAACACTAATAACTTAAATGATTTGCCAATAAACCAAAATGAGTACGAAAAAAATCAAAGCGGGTATCTCAGTGGCTACTCCTAATTAATGTTTCTCTGAATTATGCTACCAAAGGGAGAAAAAAAAAATCAATGGATGCTGTGACAGAAGTTGCCTGTGCCAGCTCAGAAATATCTGGTTTTGCTCCCTTCAAAACGAGAACCTGCAGACAGAAAATATGCATCATTTGTAGATAAGTAAACTCTTTTAATAAAATAGTATTTCTCCCCTGTGTAGCATGGCCCCCGCTGTGCTCGATTACAGGGCATTGATTCAGCCCAGTGCTGTCATAGAGCCCCCCAGATTTCCTGGCTGACAGGACTGTTTTCCCTCTCAGATATCCTCCTGGTGGGCAGCAGATCAGTCTAACAGGTCTGGTATTTGCCAGGATCCAAACAAACAACTGGTTTACTGCTGCTCTGAAGCCCAAATTCTCACTGCGCTGATGAGCCACAGTGTTCAGAAGCCAGAGCTGATGTGATAAGCTCCTCACTTTTACCACTTTGAAATAATAAGGAATCTCTGTAGGAAAAGCGTTCATTTAATCAAGCTGAGTACACGGGAAACATGCAGAAATTCAAAGTCGGCAAACTGTAACTAATATCCTGTAATATTATTTGTTGAATTTCTCTTAACGTCAATTGAGAAGTCAAATTAGTTTTATAATTGATTTTCTGGCCTTACTCTTTCAAGTTAACTATGTAAAAAATTGAGCCAAATACACATGGAACTGAGTAAGCAGCAGGAGGGAATGACTTGCAAAGAAAAAGATGAAAGCTGGGATTTTCAAAGGAGCAAGAGGAAGTTGAGTATCCAGCTACCCTGGAATCTCGATGGGCTTGGGTGCACAATCGCTGCAGGACCCCTCCATAAACCCAGGCTGGAAAAAAATTAAGTATTTACAACATGGCAAAGGTTGAGGAATGGCTTGGCAGACTCAGAGTCATTAGGGGATGTGAACAGTGAAAGTTAAAGAAGAGGGATTGGTTCCAGTGGGGAGATGCTGACGGTATTAACAAGCAATAATGAAGAGATGTGTGCAATCCGCACAGCAGGAGGAAGTTATTATGTCACCATTGTCACCGCTGCCATCACTACCAAAGGTGTATGCCTAGTCCTGAATTTGGAACTTATCAGGTTCTGAGAGCAAAACCAAACACCATTAACGGTAACTCACATGTTGAGGAGGTAGGACAGGAATGGCAGGCAGTAATTTATAGAAACGGCAGCAAATGAAGGAAATATTCCTTGAGTACTTAAAGTAAGAAATTATCACAGAATTAATTAAGATATGGGCAAGATCACGGAAGGTGTTGATTCTGAATATTCTCACAAATGAAGAAAATGGTAGAACAAATCTGAATGTTCAAATAATCTTCCATACAAAATAGTGAAGGTGGATCAAGACTGGACCTGCTCTAGGAATCCAAGATTCTAATTGAATGCATATATGAACCTAAAATTTTGGGTTTTTAAAATAAATAAAACCCACTGTGATTCAGCAATGCTTTACTGAGTATCTTCATTTACAACTCCTCTCTTCCCACTGAGTGGATGTTATACTTCCAAAGACGTTATTTTGCTTCCCACTGCTCTATTAGCAACTACTGCTTTCACTGATGACAGATGAAGCTTTTTTAATTATATTTCACATTAAGTCAGCCATTGCCTCCTGTAAGGCTCTCACAACTGGTTTGTGCTCAGCATTAGCCAATGCTAGAATAAAGGTTTATGGATTAAAGAAAGACAATATAGGAGAGGAAACAAGTACTATGAAATAAAGGTAGCTATGATGCATAGAGGTAGAAGGCCAGAGGCCTGGAGAACTCCATGCTCCCTCAGGGTTAGGTACCAGAT
This sequence comes from Pachyramphus minor, assembly GCA_013397135.1. Lineage (NCBI taxonomy): Eukaryota > Metazoa > Chordata > Aves > Passeriformes > Tyrannidae > Pachyramphus > Pachyramphus minor. Next base: position 856,226 of record VYXB01003342.1, on the reverse strand, counting down.
CAGTTTGGCTGTTAAGTTTTACAGACTATGCTGTTTGTCCAGATTCCTTCTTAATGACAACGAGGTGTGTAATTCTGGCATATGCATATTCTAGAATTGGTGATAGGAATGCAATTAATTTCTGGATGGCAATAATAATGGGGACCTACCTCAGGTGGCACATTAATAGCCTACAGCAGTAGGATGTCATACACAGACACAGTAAGTTTCTTTATGGGTATAACTACACTGTCCCAGCCTGCTTTACAGAATTAAATCTTACCATTTCCATTATTTTTCTTTTCCATGAAGTATGAAAACTCTGAGCTAGAGACAGGAATCTATATGTCAGATTATATAAACCACTACAGAAACAAAATATTTTTAAGCAATGAGAGGCACATAAAATGTTAAGGCAGGAGTAAAGCAAAGTTTTTCTCAAAGGACCATTTGGAAATTACAACAGCCATCATCTTGATTCTATGGGGGAATTCCTGGCACTACTGCATTTTTTAATATTTCTTCTAGCCAATCCCAGTTTTTCCATCATGACCACTTGTCACTATTTTAAGCCAACATAAAAAGTGAGGGTCAAAATCATACACAAAGGATGTACCCAGTCTTTGCTCCAGACAATAATGGAACAGATAAAGCACTGAAAGTTTGCTCTTGAAGGGAAGGGTATTAAATAAAATAAACCTGCAAAATTATGAATGCTAAGTTCCAGTGCAAGAGTGGTTAACATATCACACATTAGTATACTATTAGACCTTCTTTGTGATGCATTTTAAAAGCTGTCCATTGATCTAGGCTTTCATACACATCAAAATTGTACGGCACAAAGGCTGTAACCCATTAGAGGGCCCTTTAAGCTGTTTAATTTATCAAGCAGCTTGTACAATGCATCCTGCACTATAAATAGCTGGTTGCATTATTTTTAACTTGTTATTCATAAGGAAACATAAAACCTCAAAATAGGGTACATGCAAAGGCAGCAACAGTATTTGACTATTTTTAACAGAGCAATGAACCATTATATTGTTCATGCCAGTGTAGATGTTTAGTAACAATTTAACAAGCCATTTACAATAACACAAGCAATCTTTTGAAATGAGAATACATTTACATAAATTTTCTTTTTCAGACAGACCTAGGTTCTGAAACTTTACCTGCCTCCACACAGAACCATTGCTTTTTAAAAAATGATTGCTAATGAAGATGAATAAAAATAAAACAATGAATCTAAAAAATACAGCAGTTACCAACTTTTTTGAAAGCTATACAAAAAAATCCAAGTCACAGTTATGCTAAGGAGCAGTACATGTTCTTCCAAAAAGCCTTGGACCAGCATAATTCTCATGCTTGACCTGAATAAATGATCTCCTAGGCTAGAAACACAACTCTGTGCAAGCCTCACTCTTCAGTCCAGCCTCCACACTGCAGGTGCTCTGCCAAACTTACGTGCCAAACCCAGAGAGGTTGGTGAGTCTCCTCTGGAGATACTCAAAAGCCGTCCGGACACAATACTGAGTAATGTGCTCGAGGGAATCCTGCTGGAGCAGAGAGTTGGACTAGATGACTTCCTAGTGGTCTCTTCCAACCTTGCCCATTCTGTGATCCCGTACAAATGTGCCAGCTGTGATGAAGACTTTGGTAATGCACGTGCAGAGCTCCAGTGTCTACACGAGCCCACGATTTCCCTTCCAGCTGGCATTTCCAAACTGTAACCACTCCGACTTGCATCCACGATGAAAGCCACTGCAAGCCCGAGAGCTGGCTGCATTGCTTGGTGACACTTCTAATCCGATCAGTTGTGGCAATATCACACTCCCCCCCTCCGCAGATTCAAGGGAATAATAACTCAATTGTGGCAAGTCCTGAGCGCGGTACATCGCTATTGATCCAAGAGGAAAATGCTCGCTGAAACGGAGACAGCTGCTCTCACTCACTAGACATGCAACCTCCTATAATTAACTAATTTCAGACCTCTTGGAATTAGCTGCTAGAAATGCCAACAGCTGAGGCAAGCGAGGAGGCCACTCTGATCCGCAACGGGGGCTGCGACAGCCATCCACCCAACAGAGAGCTAACGAAATAAATTTGAGGTAATTATTTCAGGGACTTGTAGCACCACTCGCGTATTAACTCTTTTTAAGAATGCTTTGATGAATTCAATTGAAGTCAATTAATTACATTTCCAAGTCAGATGAATACAAAGTCGAGACGCCGCAGGAAGTGTGTTATTCCATCACTGAATATGGAACAGAGATGATAGGAGTTCAGTTTCCAGATTGTTTAGCTGGGTCTTTGAGCAATCAAGTGATGATGTCTGACTGAACATGCTATTGTCCCTGGAACAAATATGAAATCTCTGAACCAAAATGCAAGTCAAGCTAATTTGCCTATGATTTTATTTTTTTTTAACCAGCAAGCTTCAAATTGTTATTTTAAATGGCTTTAAAGGCTTGATATTTAAGTTACATGGATGTTACTTAGTGACAAAGAAGAAAACTTTCTGAGCCAAAAAATAGTCTTCAACAAGAGGGAAAACCATTTTGAATTTACTTCTCACAACAGAGAAAGTGAAAATACTAGGGATGCTTAAAATTAGTAACTATGAGTTTCTTGAATCCAGTACGGTCTCTAAACCTCAAAGTAACCTTGAGGTATTGTATTTCAGCTGCATTTCCGGGTCACAGCCATTAGATGAAATATTAAAATTTACCTTTGTGTAGCAGTGTTAAATAGCAGCATAATCAAGATGCAAAAATTTCAATTCAGTTGAAAAATACACATAAAAAAATTGTAGGGGCATCTGAAATTATAAAAGAACACAAATATTTAAAACTAAAGGGGAAATGCACCAAAAAAAGGTAGAGCAAATACAATGTTTTAGACAAAAAAGTATTGAAGAAAATACTTTCCATTGACAAAGCAGTCACCACCTTTATGACTCATTGATTTCAACATGATTCAAGATCATTTACTCTCCTGAAAGTGGAAAATTCACATGGGAAGAATATTGCTACAAGATAAAACCAAGTAATACCCTAAAAAGTATCCAGAGCACAATGACATATTGACAAAAGTACAACGGATAATGTAAAAGGCCTTTTTATATTCAGCTGATAAGAGTTAGTTATGCTGCTATCAGAATGAATTTATTACCAACACTATAAAACATGAGCAGAACACCAAAGCGACTGGAAAAGAATTCTCACCTGAGCAAGATCTTCGGTAAATATCTCAAATCAAAGAACTCCTCAGGCAAACATGAGGCTGAAATTGTGATTGTTCCTTTCTTACAAACTAGAATTTGTCAAGTTTCATAAATCCTCTTTATCTCTGGCAAGCCAAACATGACCAGAGCTACAGCAAGATATCCTGGAATGGTCTTTGGCAGCTGCCTCATGAGAGTGCTATGACTAGAAGAGTGCCAACTATTTTGGTATGAAATGCAAATGCACTTGAAAAAGAGCAGCCAGGATTTACAGTTTTGCTTTTTCACTGCAATATGATGTGATCTTTCAAATTTTTCGGACTACTTGGGGAAGAGAAAGGAGCCATACTTAGAAAACATGTTTTTGGTGAATATTCAAAAAGCATTTTATACAACCTCAGAAGACAGGCATTCCTTCCAATTTGGCATGTTTCAGAAACCATGCAAGATTATACCAGCTACTGACCACAGTTCCCTCAAACACAATTAAACAGACAGCCCTAACGAGCAAAAGGTTCTGTGCATGCAACCTTACTGGCTCTGTGGGAAGACATGTGAAGCAAGACTGGAGGCCCAACAGGTCTGACCAAAAGACTCAGCGTGAGATGCAGCTGCAACTCCTATATTTGGGTTTCTATATGTAGTTCACCATGCACGGTCCAGACCTAAGCTCTCAGCACTGCCACCAGTGGAGCTACTCAGCTGACCACAGGTAGCTCTTCCTTCTTACAGATGGAATGGGATCCTCCATAGGCTCCACTGGTTTTGTAACTCCCCTGACCACGTCCACTGGCTCATGGCCGTTCTCAGTGACCACCTTTCCCAGAGGTGACTCAGGAGATGAGGGTTCCATTAATCACCCTGCTGCTGGCAGTCCCTCACTCCTGACCACCACCATTCCCTCAGTTCCTGCCCCATCACACATCAAAGACACACCACTGGCACAGCACAGTTATTCTGCACTGACAGCAAAGCCCAGCGCTTGCCTTGGAGATGCTGAGCATGTGCAGCCTGGGAGGGACCGTGTTGTGTGGTTCTCTCTTAAAACCAAACACAAACAGCCAGAGTAGCTGTAAAAGGGAGACAGCACTGCTGTAAACTCATCAAAGGGAGGGTTTTATCTGCCCATAAAACTTCAAGCTGTTTATTGCCTCGTATCTGGACAGCACTATTGAAACACATGCTTCGTCGGCACACAGTTTCACAACAAAGCATTGCAGAACAGCTTGAGAAAACATATTGTTCAGTTAATTGCATTGGCATGCAGATGCCCTCACATTTATGAATTAACATCCACCGTGGCAAAAGGATGCACAAGGAGACACGGGGACTGTGGCATGAGGCCCTGTGCCTGCCAAGAGCTGTGCTGCCTGATGGAGTGCAGCCCACGAGCTCTGGGTTTCCCTTTCCTGCTTCTATGGGCTACGGAGGCTTTACCACTGGCAAAATGGAGCCTCCAGGCAAAACTTCTAGGTGTCTCAAGGATACCAGGGTGCTTGAAAGCTTCAAGGAGTCCTTCTGCTTGAACTGTCACCAAGGCACCTGAAATACACCCAATGGCCTTGAGGATCTCTGCATTAGTTCACTGCGTGCGAAAATGAGGAAAACCTATGTCTGAAAAACTCAATGGCAAAGAAACGGCCCAACCACAGTGGGACTTTGAAAGGTATCCAAGCATTTGTATGGGTTGCAAGAGTGTTATACTTCATCAAAGCTATGCTGCTCAGGAGGAGGTGAACGCAGGAAATGAAACACAGGATTTTATTTGACATGTTCTTACCGAGTATATTGATACGCTACACAAAATATTATGGAAGGAAATTACCTGTGTCAGCAGTAGTATAAATACCTGTCCAATAACCACTCAGACTTTCGATAATGGCCCTGTTAACACAGGGGCAATGAATATATGTTTGTCACTTAAATACATCAAGTAAGTCTATTAAAAAAACCCTGTGAGATTAAACCTGGCACCTATTTCAACACCCATCAGGGAGAAACAATAGGTTTGAAATCACATGCTTTGAGGCCAGAGAGCTTTCACAATACAAAATTTGCAGCTTCTTTCCATCTTGCACACTTAGGAAAACACAGAGCACTTGGCAGTGGCTTGAATTCCCGCATAATTCACAAAGTTTCATGACATGACAAATTGTTCAGGCATCTTGCTGCCATGCCCTTCTGCTGCTGTTGCCTCAAATCTTCCCTCAAGGTTTTGAGGAGGAGGAGACGCTGGACAGAAATAGTGTCTGCTGGGAGGGGAGAGCTATTATTCCCTCAGGACTAAGACCCGTCCAGAGAAGTGTCACCACCACGGTTTACCAGCAGGTTGTTATGGCAGTCATGCACCACTGACAGAGGTGCCCCCTGAAAATATTTCCTCAGACAGACAGCCCTTACTGCAGTTTGAATACTGCTCCCTTCGCCCACTCTGTTTGTGTGGGCTCTCTCCCGTAGACCAAGGGGAAGGATGTGTTGAATCAACTGTCACAGTAATAACTATGTGTTTCACTAACCAACTTTCTTTAGCTCAGTCTCTGTAGAGATATAAATATCTCCAGATTCAACCACGCTGGCAGGATCCATTAAGCCTGACATCCCTCAGAAAATAATTTACTTTCCCAGAAAATAACTATGCCATGAAATGGTTGAAGGACAAGCGAGGAGGAACATTGTCAGTGAAACAAGCAGGAGGCCTACCTGTGGACACCTGCTCCACTGGCCCCAGTCAGACACTGCACACTCACTGGGACAGTACAAGCTACACTTCTGCACTGTGTCTGGGATTTCAGCCTGATTACACAGAGCATTGGGCACAGTCTCCCCTCCGTGGTCCTCAGCAGTGCTCACACACCTACACAGAAAACAGACATTTTCATTAGAGTACCACAGATGTTATGGATATCAACAAGTCTGCTCGACCCCATACAGGATACCAGACATGACAATAGCTATGTGCCACATGGCCGGTCAAAAATCAGAACTAATCATGTTAATGCAAATCAAACCCAGCTACGTGCACAACACGCTTTTGTTACTCACAGGCTTCAGTAACAATAAACATTTTAAATAAACATTTCAAACTTCATACAGAGGGATTTTAACTTTGATCGGCTGACAGAGGAGCAAACAGAAAATGACAACCAGCACGAACAAACCTTTGTGCTCCTGCTAGGAACATCTGAACATTTGGAAATAACTCAGCATTTCCCCGTGCCTGGGGAATGAATATTCAGTAATAATGAATGCCACTCTAGTGCATGCAGTGCCATTACTTGGGGAAAATGTTAGCAAATCAGAATATGGAGGCACCTCAGGGAGCTTTATGTATACATGACATTTAGGTTGAAGAATTCTAATTTAAATATCATGCTGTCTTCCTGAAAAACCAAAGCTGCATCTCTGAGATGCTTTTCCTATAAACCATTGCACACAAACACGTTTTTTTTTTCATTGAAATACACTGGACTCAGCAACGTACTCACTGTGAGATGGTCAGATATTCCAGCTTTATTCAAGTACATATCAGCTCTTTTTGATCTGGAGTACCTGAGCTTTTGTCTTCACGCACCTGACTTTCCTCGTTTGTATTCCTTCTCCACAGTGGAGGGAATTTTGTTCGCTGTTGATTTTGCACGGAGACCACGGTTCTACTGCCCAAGAATACTGATTGCACTCGCTGTAGCATGGGACTGCCTCGTGCACCTGTCAGGAGAAAGAACAGAACTGTTCAGTTGAGCCATCCAGGTTAGCACCTCTGCAGAAACACCTCAGCCAAGCCCAGGAAAAGGCACACTGAAAAATATCCTGGATTACACTCCTTATGCTAAGGGTGTTGTAATGACTATAAGTTCATTTATTCATTATTGACTTGCCAAGGGATTTTTAAGTATATAATAAAGAGCAATATGCATGCAGCATCTTAGGAAGAAGGATAAATAACAGCTATTTCCTGCAGCCAGAAGAGGAACTCCATTACAATTTCATTTGCTCTGCCTGCTCTCAGTATAATCTATCACATGTCATTCACCAGGACTGTATGTACCACATTCTTTCATGTTTCAGGAGGTACAAACTTAAAATCAGCACCCATTTACCCTTTCTTCTAACATATCCGTGTAAATCATTTACCGTAAGAGAATGAAATTTCATGCGCCCCACAAATTTCATTTTTATATATAAAAACTGTAAATGCTTTTTTCCCACACAAGTGACTTATCTCTAACATATCTCCTAATCAAACACAGTAGTGTATTCACCTGAACTATGGTATCTACGTAGAGAGAAAAATACAGCCAAAAGCTTGATAAAAGGTGCCGGATATTCAGGTTGTTAAAAGCAGCACACTGAGATATAACGCTTCAGCAGATGTTTAGGTTTAAATATATGAATGCATCAACAGTTCTATTACAGTGATGAATAAAAGTTATTTATTTTGAATCTGGTTTGCCTGCAGAAGCTGATTTGGAGATACAGTATTCCCTGTTGCTTTGCATGAAGCATATGTGCTGCCCTGGAAAAATACAGTGCACCTAAAATTTCTTCTTCCGCACATCAAGATCTCCTCAGCCTTGCTGCTGTGGAGCCATTTCATTCTCACCATTAAAATAACTATAAATCAATAGCCTTCCTCCCAATTACCCACCCCACCCCCAAAAAAATCAGCAACAAGTTTAATAAGTTACAGCTTCATTTTAAAAGAGCAGATTATGATTATGTATGTTGTGGCCACAAGAACATAAAAGCCTCCTTTGCAACACTTTGGAGGTTGGAAGACAAAGAGATTGAGATATCAGTCCAGAAACAAAATTGGTGTCCCATCAGAAAATCACCTTCCTATCAAATAAAAGGAAGATAACTTGCAAAGGAAAACCCCTCAGGAACAGAAAATGTCAGAAACTAATTTCAGCAGTGGGTCTGCCTACACGTTGTGCATAGGTTTAGCAGAGCAGGAAGAATAAGAGATGCTGAAAAGTGAAAATACACAAAGAAGAAAAGACAGAAAAGAGAGAAACCAAAATTGGGACTGGTGAGGGCAAGGACAACATGAACTAATAGGAGCATCATGTTCCATACAGAGGAAGGGGAGGGGAACAAACTGGGCAAAGGCAGCCGTACAATTAGTACAACTTCCCCTATATATTATTAAGCACAAATTACAAACCTGGTTGGGGCTTGGAGCAACCTGAACTACTGGAAGGTGTCCCTGCCCATGATGGGGGGGTTGCAACAGGATGATCTTTAAGGTCCATTTCCAAACCACTCTATGGTTCTATGAGATCCTTTTTCATGGCCTGTGCACAGATAACACACGAGAACATGCACTACTACACCAGGGACAAATTATGCTCAGTGATGGTATTTGCTACAACAACCTTCTTGTCAGAGCAAGTGGGGTCAACCCACAGCCTTTTGGGGGAGCTCAGGGGGGGTTTCATGCTTGAAGCACCTGCTGGACCTGCACAAAGGTCTCTGAAAGATCGCAGTGCTCCTCAGACACTTGGTATGGCAAGCAGCACCACAAATGCTGCTAATTATCTGTGCAGCCAAGCTCGTTAACACTAACTCCTGTACACAGGAGCACACAGAGGAAGCACCCTCCCGCTGTGAAGCCACCATCCTGCCCATCACCTCCAGAGAGCCACTGGCTCCTGCAGCCATAGCCCTGCACACGCCGGGGACAACAGCAATCCCTCTCCAGGCACTGCGAAGCCTTTGCATTCCCCACAGACATCCATCCCGGAGATGGATGTAGAGACAGGGAGTATTTATTAGTTTCCCTGCTCCACAGGGGGAAGGAAAAACTACAGCCTGCCTATGTTGCCTGACAAAACATACTGCTGTCCGCAGGAGGCGATTAGTGAGCGGAAAATGTGTGCTTCAGGCATGATCAGTGTCTCCCTCAAAACAGAGGGGAGGCAAAACCAGAGAGAGAAAAGAGCCAAACTTGGACAAAACTGGCTGTGGGGGGCAGGGATTCTGCAGCCCAGGGAGGAGGTGCCTCAACTGGGTAGTGTCAAGGATGGTAAAACTTAGTAGGTACATTTATTAGGATCTGGTTGGCCTGTTCCTGCTCTTTAGACTTCTGGAGAGAAAGTCAGAGCTGGGAGCAGCCAGGAGGGGACGGTGTGGTGCTGCTTCCCTCCACAAGCACAGCAGGGCAGCAGGGGCAAGCCAGCACAAACAGCAGCTTTGGGGATTTAAGACTCTTTTCCTGGCTCTAATTCATAACCTTCCCGCAGGGTTAGAGGACACTGCTGTGAATCCTGCAGGTTCACAGCACTGCCAGCCTTTTCAGCACTCGTCCTGCTGCCTGCAGCCAGGATGGGGTCAAGAGCTTGGGAATCCCATGTCATTGTCTCAGTGACCTCTGATTGCTCTGCCTTAACATCTGTTAAACCTCAGACCTCTCTGAATCAGCAAAGCCCACCCGTGGATAGCAGTAGAGGCTTAACATCAGGCATTTACCACAACTGTGTTTTGGTGGTCAAAAGCTCCCGCAGCATGGACCTGATGTGGTATCTGTGTAGGAAAACCAGACAGTGTTGGGCAGGCCTGGGATGCCACATGAACTAAAATCTACCTGAGGAAACATGTGAGGTCAAAACAGAAATCCCATATTCAGTGACACAAATACACACAATGTGAAGTGAAACTTCAAATGAGCTCTTTCAAGAGCAGGCAGGATCACAATAACAAAGCCATTAATAAAGCATTACTCATCTGCTGTCTGATTGTGTCAAACTGCTATGATTACATGTGAAGTTCCATCAGTCCTCCTCCTCCTCTGACAGACATCCCTGCATGACAGACATTCTGCACTGGAGGAGAGAGGTCACACAGCACTGGCCACACATCCCTACAACACCTCTGCTGCTGACCTGTTCAGTACTTCCACTTTGGTCAGGATTCCCAGGTTACATTCACCACCAAAACTCTGACATGGAACTGTTACAAACAACCCATTTTCTTAAGTTCTTGTGTTGACACACAGCACGTCCTGCCTCTGAACAACCTCTCGCCTCTGCCCTGCATCAGCACTGAGCAATGCCATCCCTGGTATTACCTCTGGGACACTGGAGACAGGTAAACCACCTCACGTCATTGTGAGGCACAGATTTCTTCAGAACAAGTTACAACAGACATCAGTGGACACTGTTAAGCTTTTAAATGGGAATCTCAAAGAGATGCAAGATTTCCACGGGTGGAACTCTGTGAGAATGCATTCAGGAAGCTGTGAATATAATTTGTGTCTCTATTTTTGCCTTTAAAAACCACAGTGATGTGACACGTGGTCCTTTCCTCCCACAGCACAATGTTTTCCTCCTGTTTCTCTCTCCTGGTTTGCCATAATTTGTTTTTGATCACCTTCAATTCCTCTTTTCTTAATTTGTATTGGGAAAAAAATCACAACAAACCTTTCATTCCTAAGTTTTGCTAGAAACTGTGGTACTTAAGGAGGTCAGATGATGCCCTTGATTTTGCATTTTGGAAGGATTTTGCCTAAGCCTTTTTGTTCTTCGGGTCCCACCTACGAGGGCAACCTAAGTTCACTTCTTACTGCCTGGGTCCATGGGAACACCCCTGTCCTGAGCCTGGGATGGGATGTGGTGTCCTCACTCCTCACCAACCCAGGGACCCAAAGTGCCTGAGCATGGAAGGGGGTTGGGATGTGCTCCCATGGATTCCTGGATGTAACAGAGTGCATCCAAGCTTCAAATTACACACAGTCTAAGTCTCGCAGCCCACATCATGTTTGCCATCCAGTACCTCTGCTGCAGACACAGAATTTTCTTGACCAGCTATGCCACTTCACAAAGACAACAGTTCCACTGAAAATAAACTGCTTAATGCTCACCCTTCCCCAAACTTATGCAAACCCACTATTACAGTGCATTCACTGAGCCTCTCAACACATGTATGGAGCTGTAGTACCATGATCCACCTCCTGAAGGGCAGAAATGAAATTAATTCCAGGTGATAGGCACAGAGACCTGTTGTTCTGCATGGCTCAGGGGGCAGAAAGATGCTGGAAGCTGCAGACATCTGACCTTCGAGGAGATGCAGAGCTCAGCACCCAGGGGCCAGCCTGGCTCCATCCCTTACTGTCTCAAGAAATAAACACAGTCTTTTAACAGTTTAGGAAATTAACTCCTTTCCTCAATTTTTATTCATATTTACATGCTGGGTTTTGGGCTCAGTGAATCAAGGGGTGAAACAATGCCTGACTGAAGTCAAGGGGAGTTTTGCCACTGACTTTCACAGGATCATTGTATCGTTCTTTGTAGTCGCAACTGCCCTGGAATAGTACTTTAACATCTGAGTCCTAAAATCAAGTTGATGGGCACACTTCCTAGTAAATGAAAGGAAAGAAGGACATTGGAGACAGACTGCTAAAGCTTGCCCTAAGAAAAGAAGCCATTTATCATTCACTCCAATGCAAAGCTTGAGCCCTTGCTAAAGAATATTGATGTCAACAGTTACTTCAGCAAGATATACAAACGTTAATCTATTTATTTTCTATTCTAATAGCTGATACTTGCCTTTTAATGAAAAGTCCAAATACCTAACCAGCCAGGTGTTGTGGTGTGATTTATAATGTTCTCTATCTTATTTAAATGTAGGTCAGAAATAATAGAGACCTTGCAAAGGATGTATAGAAACAAGTGCACTTGCCCAGCTGATGCGATTCATTGAAAGAAATTCATACCTACACTTCAGGTAGCTTTTCTGATAAGCACCTGGAACGAGGTTCAACGCTTCTGAAAATCATAGTGACTTCATATTTCAGTGAACATCAAGATTTATTGTCCCTCAAGGTAAATATTGACTCTGGTTTTCCCCTCGGTCGATATTTTAGCTTTCATGACAGTAAATCTTGGTGTTCACTCCAACTAAGTCAATATCTGCTTATTATATTAGAACAACCAAACTGATCACTGTAGCAGTTGCCTAAGACCCTGAGGACTACCTCTGTGCTATTCATTTCTAATACAAATGGGCTAAATTCATTGCTAACGTAAGTTCATTTCACATCGTTGCCCTTATACCAAGGTTACATTAGACCCAATACATTTAAACAGCCAGAACTGAAGAAATAACAACCCATTTTTAAACTATGGAGACCACCCTGAGTAACACTAAAGCTAGAAAAGATCTTTTGTTAGGCAGGAGAGCTGACTTGCTCTGGTTTGCAAACCAACTTGCTGGTAAGGAAAATCAAGTGCAGATTTTAAAACCCCTCCTACTAAGACTGGCCAGCAATTTTCTCACTTTTAATACTGTTTGCATACTCACTTTTATTTTCCCTGCATATCCAGGCTGCAATAGGAGGGGAGGCAGCAGTGGGATGTCACAATGCAAAAGGGAACCTCTCCTCCTCTTAGAGCTTATGGTCACCACTTGGTGACATCAGGGCCACAGCCAGCAGCCCTCCTGCAACCAGCCTGACATGAATGGACCCAGAGCATGGTGGGAAATACATCTCAAAAAATGTCTATTCTTTGTAATAATCTGCAAATTTGACTTCTATGTTGACTCCATCTATTTCATACAAATCTCTTTTGTGTTTGTAAGATGTCTATACGTTAACTGAATAACTTTAATAATGTATCAACACTGCTTTCACGTTCTGTTTAATCCAAACCAGATAATTTCTAACAATGAGTTTCTATCATTTAATTCTTTAAAACTGAATTAAAGACAGAGTACTTGCTTTGTTAATTACTTAACTGCGTGTTTGATTTGGCAGATCTAAGCACGCACTTAAAAGCTTTACTGAATTAAGTGTATATCTGAAGGACAAGTACTTGCACATTAACAAACACTACATCACAGAAATTATATCATTAAAATTTCAACATTAAATAGTCCTCTTTAAAATAAAATTGATTTTATTTCATGCTAGTTTATATATTGATCACGATTGCCAGAAATATGCTAACCACTAGCTAGTATTAAAACTGGTTGAACAATTAATTTTCAAGCAATTTGGATTTTGCAAAGCAGTGGTTTCACTGATGAACACATGTCTTTGGGTATTTTCATGCTGCAAACAGCCACCAAAAAAAAAAAAATTGCTCAAAATGACTTATAGCACAAAAGTTTGAACAGATCATTATGTGGTAAAACTTCTGAAATTATCGGAATTCCTGAATTTTTTATGCCTCCAGCAGATACCTGCACAAATACTCCTGGAGCAAAATCAGCACTTTTAGTTTTCATCTACGCCCAAATCAAAGGAGTTTGTGATTTTTTCCTCCTTTGTGGTGCAGAAAAGAGAAAATCAATTAGAGCTTCGCTAAGGTTCCCAAAAGCCTTTGCTGGCATTGAATCAAGAAAACCTAGACCTGTCTAAAACTTTGTAGCTGGCAAAGGGATGGGATCCATTTTATTCTAAGAACAAAATATGAATTCAGAGTCAGGGCAGTAATTATGACAGCATAGACAGAAAGTTGCATCAATTCCCAGTGTCTGCTCTGCAGGCAATATGGAAGCCCCTACAGAAACAGACCCTTCACCACTACTCCACTACTTCAAAAACTGCTGAAAAATCACTTTCTCTGAAAGGAGTGAAAACACTTATCAAGCCTCTGAAGTTCTCCTTCTCTTGATTATCTATTTATAGCTCAATCCTCAAAACCGCTCAGCTTTAATCCTAATTTACTCAAGAGAAAACTGAGGATGAAGAGTGATTTACTACGGACAGCTTGATGAGGGAGCCCTAAGGGAGTGGGGAAATGAATCTGGAAATGCCCGATTTCCTGCACTAACTGGATGACATCTCAGATTAAAATCAGATCCTGAAAAGTTCAGATAAAGACATTTCAGGATGAAGTCAGCAAAAAAGGCAGCACTGTAAAATTCTGGCTGTAAAATCAGGAAAAGAGGAGAAATTAGGAAATCAGCAGGGTATTCCTGCTATAAAGATACCTGGATGGTCCAGTTTCCCTGACCATGGCCTTTACTGTATCTAGCCTTTTGCTGGACTTTACAAAATGCTCCTAGTAAATCCCTTACATTCTTCTAACAGGTAATTAAAAATATTCAAAGTCCAACTGCTTTATTTCAAATTCTTAAGTGCAATGGGTGGAAAATACCTTGTTTAAAAAGTTAATTGATGCGAATTCTCTCGAACTCCCGCCATTACAGCTCACTCTGACAGAACTAACATGTTGCTCAGCAAGGTTTATTAATTCATATTTATGAGTGATAAGTGGCTTTATTTTCTGTTACATTAGTGCAGGCATTAGAAACACCAAGTTGTAACATGGTAAAGCATGTTACATATATAAAATACCAAGGTGGCATCATTCAACATGAGAAAATAAGGGAGAACATGCAGCTGCTGGCCTCAAACTTGCCTCCCTGGTTTTACTGTCACTACAGCCTCCGAGGTGCAGGACACAGCACAAAGTATAACCCTGGAGTTATTGGGCATTTATTTCTACCTGAAATACTCAGGCAAGACAATTCAGTCTCAGACCTATACAAAAATTGTAGCTGTTAAATTGGGAATGGGGGATATGAGAATACAGTCACAAAAATATACCAGTTCCTCTGGCTCTGCTTTTTTACTTTATTTTTAATTCGGTTTTGTCACTATCAAGAAAATATTAAATCCAGATGAGATATTGACAAATGCCATTTTACTATGTTGCCAAGTATGGGGATCTAAAGCAAGGCAGAAACTGGTTAGTAAGAGTTTCGGTGCATTTTACAGATTTCAAGAGTTGAAGGTGCTGCAGCTGCTGCTGCCTCCCTGTCACGAAGCCAGGCAAGCATAGCAAATTTAAGTAGATATAAATAAATCAATGTTCCTTGTTTCTGAACCAGCACATTTTGCTGCAGCTGAACTTTCAGGGGTAACAAACAAATGTGGCACCTCTTTGGATGAATCTGTTATGTAGTAATAATGTTGGATCCAGTTTTGAAGAGGGGAAGGGGAAAAAAGCTGATTGATGTAGAACAACATCAAAGCCCCTTTTTACTAAATAAGAACAATAAGATGAAGACAGATTGCAACACCAACCTGAGCCTTTGTAGAGGTCCATGTTAGCAGGGCATGACAAGCAGAAAAGAAAGAAAATTATATATTCATTAGTTTAGCTGCTGTATGATAATATTGCAAAATAAATTAAAAAAAAAAAAGGGAAGAAAATCTACTTTAAACTGCCACAATTTAAGGTTGCATTCAATTCTTCGATTTCCCCATCTTAAAAAAAAAAAGGAAAAAGAATCCCTCAAGCAGAAATCAGGCATTTCTTTGTGAGTGAATGAAAAGCATGACTATGCTGAAGAATAAAGCACAGTTCATTCAGCTCCATCCAGCAATCCTCTGAAGTTCATAACTGTCTCTCACAATCAGAGTTTAGGGTAACAAAAAATAATAGAAAAAGCTGTTAAGCTTAACCTGAAATCTGGTAAGACATCCCACAATTACAGACTATCAATCATAACAGATACGAAAGGTTTTCAGACATTTAAATCTTAATTGGGTGGCTCTATCATTAATAAAGCCTAAAGGTTCCATGCTCCCACTGCTCTCATCTGACTGCAACACCCAGCAAAGCCCACACAGACATGAGCCAGGAGCCATCCAGACCTGGAGAACACAGGGCTCCTGAGCGAGTCTGCCCAGCCACCCAGTGCTCCCAGACCAAATCACAGCCTTCCAGCAGGTCAAAAACCTGCCCCGGCGGGATATGAGCAAGTAATTACTAGATCCAGAAGCCAAGTCATCTGTCACATGAAATGAAATAAATGCCAGCACTAAACACAAACAGTCCCACAGAAGCACTTTCTTTGTGGGCATCTGGACAATAGGCAATTTAAAGAAAAGACCATCAGAGCTTCCCGCTAAGTTAAAAATGATGCCTTGGAGGCAAAGTTTCAGGCCTAGTCTTTCTTTTAAGAGATTTTAAATCATTTCAAGGTCTAAAAGCTTCAAATTGATATTCTATCAGTTTATTTTCATGTCTTAAGCAACAACGAATTAGCGCGACAAGAGCAGTCAGGTTTGTCCTTACCATCGTATGATCTTGAACTGACAATTTTTCCACACGAGATTTAAAACCAGTTAGCTGACAAGAACAATTTGATTGATGGCACTGTAGACAAGAGATAGAAGAGACTGGGAAGTGCCAGGCAGTTGAAAGTTATGTTTTTTGAAACACGTTTCTCTGAGGCTACACCAAGGGCTGGAAGCAGAGAGAACTGCAAACTGCTCCCAAGGCTTCCTGCAGTCACTGCAACAGTCCAGTTTATGTTCCTGCAAAAGCAGGAACAGAAATGCAAACCAGATCAAAACCTGATTGTTTCGTTAGGATGAGACTGTCACTTTCCCCTCAGTCCACTCAGCAGCAAGTCTCATTCCTCCTCAGCTGCAACCAGACAGAAGCGGATGCTTGCAGGGAGAGCGGGACAGGCGCTGATGGATGAGTGATGGATCCCACAGCTTCAGAGCTCAGAAAGATCATCCACAGCCTGATTAGTAACTGGAGCTGGAAATATTTCCCTAGAAGAGCAAGTTCCTGCAGAAGCCAGGATATTTGACAGCCTGTTGCATCGCCTGTTTGTGGTAGCTGTCTTCCTGCCAAGACAGGCAGATGTTAGTACTGCGCTTAGACTCGGCATTAACTGGAGCAATTTTCTGCGTATAATTACAGGTAAGGCAGACCTCCCAGCAGTGCTGCACAGGCCAGCCTTGGGACCAGGCAGAGGAATTCACAGATCTGAAGGTAGCTACAACCGCACTGCTGCACACTTAGAAATCCTACAGTTGTTACAAACTGACAGTTTTTATTGGTATTTCTCATAGGCGGGTCCAGACAGAAAAGATTTAGGCACAGAAGAGCCCAGTTTTCTTTCCCAAATGCATACATTCAAGAAAAGTGATGTGCTGCAGAGAGAAATCAAGCTCCTACCTGCAAGAACATCCATATTTAATCAACTAAAAGCTCCCTTGAGCCAAAAGCTAAATTCTACCCAACCTACTTCAAACATCAGAGTGCACACATACTGTCCCTGAGCCAAAAGGTAACGGGGAAGTGCTTGCGAGCCACTACCTTGTGGGGTAGCTGATGTCTCTGTAGTTCTGGGTATCTTTCTTCTGTTCCTTTCTTTCAGAGCAGGGAATATGTATTCTCAGATTCCTACATTTCTATCACTGACCCGTAGTCAGAGGTTAAATGCTTTACATGGACCTGTACAAATCCAAGCAAATCAATGGAAAGTCTTCTACTAATTCCACTGGGTCATGCTGTGGCAAGCAAAGAATGTCTGGACATTTATAGGCACATCACTAAAATTTAGGGAGGGGAAAAAATATTGATCATGGTGAATTTTTGCTGTAGTATGTATTTATTAAGAATGTACATCAATACTGCCTATATATTGCTGATTAATGAGAAGCTATATAAAAGCCAAATAGATGGTTTTTTGAATAAATCTGACAAGGAACACATCCCTACCCATAGCAGGGGGGGTGGACTAGACAATATTTAAGGTCCCTTAAAGCCCAAAGCATTCTGTGATTCTCTGAAGGAATAATTGCATAACTCTTGGTGCACATATGCCCATGCACTGCAAACATCAGATCTAGCACATGGTTATGTTTTCTTAGTTTTAAGGAGTTTATGAGTGTCTGACTACTGGAACCTTACCAGAATCATGCACCAGTAGGTACTTCACCCTGTAATAGCCATCACCAGTGCACCAAGTCCTGCTCTGTACCACTGCAGCATTCAGTGGGGATGTCAGGGCACGAGTGATTCAGCAATTCTCACACCTCTGCCATTCCCCAGAGCACCACCTTCACGCATCCATGATTCTGGAAATAATGGAGTGAAAAAAGGCTGTTTCCCAAAACAGTAAGTAAAGGGAGCACATAGAAGGAAAATGCATATGGAGGCTACACAACACAGCTGTGCTTTGCAGTGTGTTGTACACACAAACCACTCTACCTGAAACCTTTTAGGGAATTAAATAATGCAACACAGTAAATAGCACATGATGGAAATTAGACGACACAGTAACTTAAAGATCGTGCAAATGGTCTAAAAGAAAGACTCACTCAGCCCATAGAAGATGAGAGAGGAAAATTAAGAGGCAAGAGACAAGAAACTGAAGTTTAATGACAGATCTGAAATGAACTGAAGAACCCAAGAAATAAAGGGAAACACTGCTATCTATCACAGGAGCCACAGAGAGAATGCCCAACACTAAAAATTTTTAATTTATGATAGAGGGAATGGAAGATCACCAATGGGGTGAAGGGAAAGAAAGGTGAGATAAACTTTTTATGATGAGCACTGACTCAGAAAGTTTGGCCAACAAGGAGGGCAGATTTCAAGAGACACTTGAAGTGATTTCTGTGCCAATGGAGTTACTTAGGAATGATGGAGACAACATACTCAGTATCCTTTTGAAGATGAAATGCAAGAGAGCTGGAGGAGGAAAGGGATAAAAAACAGTGACCTGCACAGCAGTCATATAAACTTTTATTCTTGGGAAACTATTTTCCTACACAACATTACCTATAAGCAGCAGAAAATAACAAGGAGATAAGTAGCAGGTAGCATGGGCTTGTCAAGAACAACCTGTGTGAAATCATTCTGATGTTCTTCAGTAACAGGATAACAGATGCTGTGGATAGGGATGAAATGGCAGGTATTCTGTTGACCTAGTAAGCCTTTCACACTACAGATCAGGCTAAGGAAATATGGTCTGGGTTAATCTAATACTCTCTAAGTACAATGCTGGAAAATCAAATTCTGAATAGTAATAGTGTAAAATGGGCAAGAAAACTCACAGATATCTCTGCAGAGCTTTATATTCTACATCCAGTCATATTCCTTGCTTTCATTAATTTGGGGCTGATGGACTGAAAATGATTCTTACTGACTCTGGATGCTGCCAAGGTGAGAGGGACAGCGAGGCAATTGGAGGACAGGAAGAGAATTCAAAGTGGGCTTTATGAATTGGTGAAATGGAATGAAAAAATAGGTTGAAAGAGAAGTACAGAACTACAGTGACAAGAGACTGACCAGATAACAGCATGAACACAGGATAAGAAACAAATGGCCCCTCTGTGGTACCACTGCCCTGGATCCAGAAATTGTAGAGAACCATAAAGAGAATGTGATTCAATGGTATTGTGAAATGAGACAAAAGCATAGTTTGTAAAACTCAGAGGTAACACTTGAACCATGGCATAGATTCAGCTCAGATGCATGCACCCAACTTAATGAGACATCTGAAGGATTTGAACCAACTGAGAGGCAACTGATGACAGTAACACTATTAAGACCAGAATCAAATTGCCAAGGTGAGTGGTGGCATTTCCTCTGTTGCTTTACAGGCAAACATTTAAAACACCAGTATAATTAGTGACAAACTACATGATGGCAGGTCTGTCAACAAAGCATGGTATCACTGTCAGATAAAACAGCAATGCTAAGCCATAAAAAGAAATAACTCTGCTGCATCATACCAGATGCAGAGCAGCAAAAAGACACCTGAGAGAGCTTTAAAGAAATCTTCCAGCAGCTTGAAACCATCTATCTGCAGCATCACTGAGCTCCGTGCTGGCTTATTCACTGCTGCCTTGCATAAATCACAGACTACCAGATTGTGTTTTGGAAACCAGGGGCTCTTATACCTCATACAGGAATAGGCTGGAGGAACTGATATTTTATTAAATATTAACAGCACTGGTGTAACACTGCCTACAGTCCTAGCTCCTCATGGTAGAAGCAACATAGATAATGACAGAGTGGTTAAAGGAAACCCAGAAAAATAACTCAAGGTCTGAAAAACTTGCTTAAAAGTAACAAAATGAAGGAACCTACCTCTTTGGTTTAGATGAGAGGTGGGGAAAAGGAGACTCAATCATTTTTGAGAATATACAAGGTGGATTTCTCTTAGAAAAGCTCCTTTGAAACTAGCAAGTAAAGAGATATGTTCCCAAGGCTGAGAGCTGTAGTTAGACAAATTCATATTCAAGTTTTAAAAAAAGAGGGAACTTTTTAAGCATGAAGGAAATTAACTACTGGATCAGTTTATCCAGGATAATTCAGCTAAAGTGTGTGGCAAGGTGGGTGCCTTTCTACAGACCTCCACAGGTAGGCATGGATTTGCCTGCACTCAAGGAGCTTATGCAGACCATCATCAAAGCAGAACATCATCATCATCATCATCTGGTCTTTCTTTGAATGAGGAATTCCACAGAAGACTTCTAAATCATATATTAATCATTAAGTGAGCAGCACATTTACTAAACCACACTATATACTTTAAATAGAAATTGTAGATTGAAGTTGAAGGGATGCTTGGGTGGATTTCACATACATTTTGAGAGGTTGTCAAAAAAACATAACTCTACATTATAGATAAGAAGCCCACTGGAGTTCAGCCAGTCCATGTATCATCCCCTAAATGTTGATCCCCCAAAGATGACAATATTTTATTTACTGCATCAGCTCTAGCTACTAAATTTTAAGCAAGAGAGGAACTGAAATTCAGCAGGAGAATACACTCTTTAGCAAGGTCATGATGACACCAGTAGCATGCAGGATGGAGGAGGAAAAGAAAAAGCAATTATTTAAATAAAGCAAACACTCTCTTGGCTACATCTGTTCGTCAGTGACTTCCGCCATTTCTCAACTGTAACTCTGAGGTGGGTGAAACAGATGGAATATTTGGAAATGCAAGTTGGAGTCTTCCTGGGTAGAGGCTTTCAGTTTTTGGTTTGCTTCTGAGACAGCTGCTTGTGCTGGTTTTTATTACTGAGACCCCTGACTTAGCAATGCATCCCTGACCCTGTTGCAGGTCAGTGCATAGCACCTGGCACATGGACAAATATATGCATGTATGCATGGACAACACTAAGCATAAATATGAGCTGATTGACAGGAAAGTGAAAAGAAAGAAAACAGAGAAAGAACAACTGGCAAAGAAGGGCAAATATTCACTGTACAGAAATGCATTGCAGGGAAAACAAGAAAAAGAGGAGAAATGTGGTAACAAGGAATACTGGCAGTGACACAGAAAGGGATAAAGGCAACAAAAAGACAAAGAGAAACACCAGAGGAAGAGCCTCGCTGTGTTTTACAAAGGCTTAGCAAAGTAAAACACAAAGCAAAACATGTCTCAGGCAACACAGAGGCGCACAGAGAGGCAATGACAAAGTTATTTGTAATAGGGAATACATGGAACCCTGCTGGGCTCGACTTCGGCTGTTTCTTTGTGGTTTGGCAAGTCCTGTAACAGCATCTGGTCATGTGAGACACGTGCAGTGGATCAGAATAGCCAGGAAAGCAGCAATGTTTAGAAGGATAGTGCCTTTATACCTATCAACTGACAGTTCAACCTTAGTGCCACCGTTTGCTCTACATACAAACAACAGGCAACACTCCCATGGTTATTTTCAGCTTATTTTACAAAGCCACTTTTGGAAATCTTTGTTTTCAGCCAGCAATGCTGGTGTTAGCATCAGGCTCCATTCACTTCATATCAAAGCCTCTCCCACAGCGCAACTCCACACCAGCATGTAGGGTCCAGACACATACATTTCACAGAGTCATGGAATCAGGGAATATGAGGTCAGTCAGGAACTCCAGGATCATCTGGTCCAACTTTTCAAGGCAAAAGCCCAGTCTAGACAAGGTAGCCCAGCACCCTGTCCAGCATCTTGAAGTACTGGGGAAGCCACCACTGCCCTGGGGAGGTTGTTCCAATGTCTGATTGGTCTCATTGTGAAAAATGTTCCTTGTGTCCAACTGGAAGGATTAACATGTACCTCTTACCTGTTGTCTTTTCCATGGGACTCCTTGTAAAAAGGGAGTCTCCATCTTCTTTGTAGCCACCCTTTAAATACTGGGACATGGTGATAAGGTCTCCATGGTTGTTTTTGGCCTGCTGAGCAAACAGATCATACCAATTCTCCTTGCCCATGCATGCTGAGCAGGGAAACAAGCCACATATCACTGCCTTTTCATTTGGACTTAGAGGGGAACACTAGACAACAGGAAAAGTAAATGCTCACTCAGAGACATTTAAAAATACTTAAGCACGGCAGTAAATCCCATTCCATGCTTATTGCATGGACACCAGACAGTTTGCAAATGACATTTTTAATTGTTGACAAAGCTAGACTGAAGGACTGACATACAATACATTGCTTCAGATGGATATAGAGAAATATACTGTAGTAGAGATCACTGAAAAATCCACTGCATTTGGCATAAATAATAGTTCATTTTTGGTTGTTTTGTTGGGGTTTTTTTTAGGTTGTCAAATAGAACAATCCATCTGACTTCTTTTACCTTCTGTTATATCAACAAAAATAATCAGAGAGGAAAAATGCCAAACAAGTTCTTTCTTTTGCACCACAGAGATGAAAAAATAATCAACTGAGTAACAACGTTATTTGTGCTTGTGTATGTTTAGACAAGGAAATATTTTTATTAATAAAAACAAAAGACATTACAATTTTGAAGAAAACAGAAACCTGAGGTAGCATGTTTCCCTTCTAAGTACAATGAAAGATGCTTCTCAAGGACAATGCCTGACGTTCTAACTCAGGCAGCTGCTGGACACCAATGGAACCAAAACATGTTTATCACCATGACAGTCAGCAAAACTCAGGACATTCAAAGCAAACAACCCAAACCACAACATTTAGGCCTCTCTGTTCCTGCCTGGCTTCCTCATGTACTGATCTGAGGGCTCTAGAGCATGATGTGCTCCCGTTAAACACAAGGAATGCAGTCAGGTAGCACTGGCAGCCAAACGGCCCTTCATGAATATCTCAGACTTGAGGTCTCCCACAGAAAAGGAAAGAGGATTTCTCTTCCTCACTCATCCAGAGAAAACAATTACAGCTGCACCTGAGCACTGCAGAGTGAAAACAAAGCAACTAAGGAAAAAGCCTTATCACACACTGGGCAGGAGCTACATGGTTGCACACAACACACAAAAGCATCAGAGACATCCCCACTGCTGGCACTTGGGATTTCCACACAAAACTGGGAATGTTTTGGGTGGAAATCCCATAAACACTGAATCTCTGGTGCAGAAAGACACCAGAGCTGCCCAGGGCAAAACCAGCAGCCCTTTGGGGGCAAAACCAGCAGCAACTCAGAGATGCTGGGACATACAGAAGAGCATGAGGGACTGCAGCATTCACCTGGTCAACTTGAGCAAAAGGCAACTCAACACTCCTACCTGCTAACTGGAAAATTTGCTTTGATGCCTCTCAAAAATTTCAGTCTTCATTTTTTTGGCATTCCTGGCATCAACAAGACACATCACCAGTGGGGAGGACTGGGGCAGAGAAAACGCTGGTAACTGAGCCCAGGGCAGGGAAAATGCCAGTAACTGATGCTATTTTAATGGCTGTGCTTTTAATACCTCCTGGGGATGAGATTAGATGCCACAGTGGGTAAAATACACCTTTCCTTGGGGGAGAATTATGGGAGGCTTAAAGAAAATTAGGTGAGGCACTGAAGGAAGCCCCTGACAGTCTCTGGCACAGATGTGTACAAAGGCAGCTGTAAAATACAGAGAACAAACCAGAATGCAGTAAGATAAGATTATCTTTGCTAGCAATACATACAGACTTCTTCACAGCACATCTACTCATAACAAATGACATTTTTAACAATTCTGATGATAAGGATGCATGCTTTTTGGGGGGATTAGCCCCCTCAGACTGAATGCTTCTGGAAGTCTATCTTTCTTGGTTTTCTCAAAGCAATGTGCTACTAACATTCAGACTTTGCTCTCACATATTGTCTTTTGGGTTGTTTTGTTCATGAAATGCCATTTAAATCTTTCCATCAGAAGAGGGTATTGTGGCATTGGTTGGTTAGCTAGGAAGATTTTTCCTTACAGTCAGCCTCTATCTCCACTCTTTTAATTCTACTCCATTACCCTTGTTACACCCCTGAGCACCATGTGGCATCTTTCTTTGATATTTATGCCCTTTATGTGTCTGGGAACTGTTATGAACCCTGCAGACACTGCTCAGCCCCAGATGCCCTTTCACACCAGTATTTGGCTCTTCCCACACCTCCAGCAGCTGTGTTAACTACAGCCCAAATTCCCATTCAGAAGCAGTCTGGGCAGCACAGAGAAGCTGTATGGCCCCAGCCCACACAAGCCCTTGGAGTCTTTAGCATAAGCACATAGAGATTTAATCCAGACTTTGATGGAAAACAGGACCATACCATTCAAACATCACATTGCTTGCTCTCCCCTGGCTTCTTGGCCCATTTACTGCACTCTTCCCAGGCATTAGAGGGGAAGGAAAGCTCTCTATCTATGTTTATTATGCAATTCAGTTTTATATCAGTGTATTTAACTTGTTTATGCGGAACTCCACTGGCTTAGCAAAGAACCATTGAGCAGAGTCTTAGGGGATTATGTTCAGTATTTTCTCTTAATTAGGCCACTCTGGCTCCTAGGATGCTCCGTGCTGCTTTTATCTGCAGCCTCCCACAGACTGGAATTGTGTATCTCAATATTGTAAAACTGTTTTTACTCTTCTCTGAGATAAACCTAAGGAGATTAGACCGGTCGGCTTCCCTCAGGTTGCTGCAGATTATCACCCACAACCTCACTGCCCTCATGTACACGTCCCTTATCTCCTTCCAACACTTTCCAGGTCTGAATGCTTCTGATTATATGATAGAGCCTGAAAAATAGCCAGGGTCTCCCTCAGTGATTTGCTCTTTATGGAAATGCACTCATTTTCTTATTCTTCCCTTCACCCCTTCCTTCATCAACAGACCATTTGGGACAATAATCTGAAAGCATTTATTGCAGTCAGGCTGGTTTTCCAGAATCACTTGGTCTGCCAACTATCAAGATTAATGACAGTATTGGATTTCAGAAACCTGGAGGCAAGGGAACATCCAAGCTTTCCTGAAAGTCAAAAGAAATCCAAGGACTAGCTTCTACTGCCTGACTCTCCTTAGGCTGCAGTACATTTCTCTGTAGAGATTATGATTATTTAATATGAACATTAAGAACAATGTGAGGCTATAAGTCATCTCAAAACCTTCAATCACACTTTCAGATGTGACTAAGCAGTGGGAATCTAAGTGTCAATGGGACTTCAGCCTGTGGACTCCTCCATGCCCAAACCACTCTCACCCTGCCTGGGCTCCACATCAGGAAGGTCATCTGGATGATCAGTATTTTAATCATGTTAAATCCTTACTCAAAACCTTCAGCCTTGTATATGTAAGGCACGGAAGTTCCTGCAGGAGAAGCAGGTCAATAGCTGGCCTTCAGTTCAGTGGGAGGTAATTTCTGAGAGCAGACACCATAATGTGAGGCAGGGAATTTATGGCTATCTCAGGACAATGCAAGCCACTGATGGAGCCTGCCAAGATCAGCTGGGGGTGCCTCTGGCACCGTGGCAATGGAGCTGTCAGGTATTGGTTCACATCAGCAGGCAAGGACTGGGACAGCTCAATCACCAACTGAGCCCAGGATCCGTGGGGATCAAGGGTCATCCTGAATTATTTATTTGGTTCAACAGGTGATCTTTGGTCTTCAGATCATCTGATTCCACTCAGCCACCTCCATAATACATATTTTTTTTCTTTTTAATCTTCTGTCCCACTCTCGCAGTGAAAATTAATTTTCTTTCTTCTTCCTTTGCTCAGCCATGTGCTGAATCCTGGATGACTGTCCTTTCTCAGAGGAATATATAATAGGTGTCCATTTTCCCAATGGCAACATCTAATAAATGCACAGCTTAGAATCACAAGTATTAGAGATAAAACATTCTTGAATAATGTCAATATAACTTTCCAACTAGTTCAATACAGTATTAGTTCCAGTATGACAATGTCTTATTTTCAAACAAAATTTATAGGGCTTTCATCAAGTTACCTGGGATTTATTTTTTTTTCCTATGTGTAGCTCTCTTCTCCTTAATATTCAGTCTAAAACACCTCTGAAATCAAAGCTGAAAAACCTCCTGGTTAATTTGATGTTTCAAGTGTCAGTGCAATTTCCAGAAAGTACAAGAATTACAGAGGTTGAAAGAATCATTCCAACTTACACCTCAATGCTCATTCACAGTTTCAAGATAACCTTTGAGGACAAAACGTTCTAGCCCCAGCTTCAATAATTGTAACTTTGAATTTGGGTGGCCACTCATGATTACCTGAGCTGCTGTTTGAGCAGCTTAAGTGACCATCACCATGGTACTGGATGCTGCTCAATGGTCTGCTCCTGGCAGTGGCAATAGTCTGTTCCTCGTTGTGCAGTGATTTACAACACCCCTTTCCCACTCTGAGCTGTGAACAGGAGCGCGCGCACCACCAGCAGCACACCCCCCAGGAGCAAAGAGCTAACAGCTGAAGACTGGTGGGTCTGCAGACCCTCTCTAGACAGTCACCTACAGCACATCCCTGATATGCTCTGAGTGCTGTAACTTCAGAGGCAGAAGAAAAGGAAGCAGTTCCAAAACTGGCGCGGGGGCTAAAAACCACCTTCATCGTGATTTTCACTGTGGGAGCACGGAGTTATGGAGGAACCAGTAATTACCAACTTATGTGAGACATCATTTGTTTTGTAACTGCTAACTTATCATCCTGAGTGGACTTCTGCCTGTGCAGTCTCCAAGAGACACCCACCGTAAGCTCCGCTAATTGGTCAAGTGCCAGAACGGCTGTCAAAAATGTGCTCCGTCGGCATTTCCTTATGAAATCTATCAGGATGTCAGCGAGGAGTTTAGCCCTCGGAGATAAAAAAGAATGGGAAAGGCATTTATGAGTTTGACAGGATTTTAGTGTAAAAGTTAAGGGAAGAGATGATGGTTTTGGAGAGACACACAAGAGGACAATGAATTGCTGCAGGTCCAACACAATTATATTGGGGTCAGTCACCACTGAGGCACCTGTCTGAGGTTTAGCATTGCACTAATGGAAGACAATGATTTTCCAGACATTGCTATGACATATTTTAACACAACAGAAAATGGTCAAACTGTATTTGGATGCCTCTGCAAGGATTTTTCTATTTCCCGCAGACTGTCTATGAAAAATGAATTCAGACATATTAAACACTTAATACACTTGCAAAGTTTTCTAAGTTGCCAAGAACTGAAAGCTGTGTTTGGGTGTGCAAATTTTTCTGCCATGTGTTAAAAAATACCAGATGTTCAGTAATGCAAAAATATGAGAAACTGCAGCTGCTCTTATTAAAGTTATGTGGCCAGTAAAGACAGCACTGTACTTGTTCAAAAAATCATAGTTAAACAGCTCAAAAAAATGTTTTTGGCTGCAGACCCTTTAATGTATTAATCCACACTTGAGGACACATCTTTAACAAGCAATAAACACACATAAAAAGGTTCATGCATTAATACAAGAAACTGTATTATAGAGATCAAGCCACCTCTGCAAGAGAAAGAACATGCAGTCAAATTTATTTCCAAAATCAGTTTCATGCTAAGCTGCAATCTCATTTACCTAAAAATAATGAAAGAGGAAGGGGAAAAAACCACCCAAAATTATTATTAAAATGAACAGAACAGAACATTTACCAGATGTTCAGGCTCTCCACCTACCCTTTATCCTTCCTGATGTCTGACACTTTCTTTCATTTTAAAAATGCATTAATAAGATCATGGATCATAACAATAAAACAGGTGGCATTAAAACCCTCTAATTTAGGCTTCTAGTTAAGGCATGTTATAGACATTCACCTCCTTCCATTGACTATGTATGGATGTCAGCCTCCCAGCTTTGAGGATTGATGGGAATATCACTACAATTTTTCTTTAACCTCCAACTATTTATACCCTAGATGCTAAACCCTTCCCATTTCTTCTTTCCTTGTCATGCTCAAGGGGAGCAAGTGGGTGGTCGGGGCTGTTGTGGGGATGTAGCACAACCCCACAGCACATCCAGAGCAACACCAGGGGCTCACACTGGAAGGAGACAGAGGTGAGGATGAGTTTAAAGGGCTGATGTGGCCATGGAGAGGCAGAGCCCGTGGGGCTGTGTGGGAGCGCTGTAACTCCTGCAAGAGGTGATCGTACACAAAATATTCTCTTAGACAAATTGCCAACGCCCTCGCAGCGCGCTCTGCAAGCCCCCGTGCAGAGACGCTTCTCTGCGCCTCACAGCGGTCCTGCACAGGCTCTGGGGAAATCTTCTTTTCAAGGGGAGGTTTGAGTTCACACTCCTCTGACTCTTTAACACAGTTTACAAAACGACAACTGAGTATTTTTCCCTGATACGGAGAACCAAAAGCAAAAGAATTACAAGCTGGGCGAAGCGAAAACTAAGTACTGCATGCAAGATACCACCTCTGAGGCCAGAGAGGGGAAATATATGCAAATATTTCTTGTTTCTGCCAAGGATCAGCCAGATTTGCAGAGTGGGAGCCTGCTCTCATTTTTATTGGATTTTTTTGTAATTCTATTAGAAAACCCCTGACTTCCAATGGTGTGAGATATTGCAGAATCAGATCTAAAATATGCTAATGTCACCAGAATAATGATTACAAATCTTGGAGCATGCTTTGTATTTTGCACAGATATGTCTCGGATTACAGGTATCCTGAATCTGAATTTGTTTTCTGATTCTGATGCTTTTCTGGTACATATTCTACTATATTTTCTAACTGAAATTATTGCAGTAGCTCCTTTAACAAATTTTAGTCTTTTGCTTTGATTTATTTACGTAAGACTTCTTTTTTAATAAAGTTCTTAGAACTTGCTGCCAAGGACTTTGAAATTTAAGGATTTGATTTAAGCTACCAGAGAATGGCATTCATGATCACATTGGGATCCTGGTTTCTTCTTTTCACCACCAAAGCGCAATTATATCTCTGTAATAGTTATGCTGAATATTAAAAGGAGCAATTATTATGGGGCATTTTAACTATCTGAACATTAAAAACCTAAAAGCACTAATCGTAATTCTTTTGCCATATTAAAACATCACAAGTAAAGCAGGAGCCGCACTAAAGCAACAGTCATTAATCGGTATTTAAAATAAGACTTTTGCCAAATTATCTCTTAGGCTTAATTTCTTTGAGCAGTATCATCCCACAGAGAGAAGTCTGGAGTATGACCCGACATATTACTGTTCTTCAAGAGACTAGTCCACCACTGGCAATTGCTCACCTGCATTAGCTGGCCCCCACGACACTGCCAGAACCTCCAGTGCACAGAGGCACAAATGCCACATTAAACACCCACCCGCCTTCTGAGGCAGCCCAAGGCTGCTCAGTAACATAGACAAAACTTGATCAGTTATTTTTCCCTAACTCTATAGGTAGAAAAACTGAATTTGGTGCCAGCAGCAGAGCTAGATCCAGTGGAGGGCACAGAGGACTGGCAGAGCCAGTGAGAGTTCCAGGAGGCAAGGCTGAAAGGTGGGGAACAAACTGTATGTTAGAGGCCACTGATTTTGGGCAGCTGGAGGAAGAGAGCATCTGTTCTTCCATACACCAGTTCTGGTTCTTTGCAGGGCCTCTCCTGCCTGACCCTCACGCAACACTATCTTGGTGTTCCACACCCAAGTGGCTGGTTCCTGCTCCCAAGGGCACAGGGAAAGCCCTTGTAGACTGATTCTGTCGAGAACAACCCCTCTCTTATGTCTGCAGCTTGCTCATCAGCCTCATGTTCTCACTTCTCTCCACACTCCATACTAATGAATAACCTGGCAAGAAAACACTTAATAAAGCATAATTAATCTAACCATTCTAATAAGAAAAGCTTCACCGAGACTTAGAGGGCACAACGCTATAAGGGACAGCATATGGTCATGACATGGGGCTCTGCCAGCTTGGGTCAAACCTCCTGAAGTTATGAGCTAAGTGCCAGTAGCAAAATTTCCCACCTGCTGGCAATGATGAACTTCTTCCCCCCCCTCCTCCTTGTAGCTGGAAACATTCCCTGTGGAGGTACTTCCATCTGCAAAGGCAGAAGCCATGCAACCCTGCCTGCTGGAGAACACTCCAGAGTGTAATATTATCAACAGGCCCAAACTACAATCCAAAATTGCCATGCCAGGCTGACCAGTCAGGCAAGAGCATGTGCACTACTCACCATCTAGATGTAGTGCTCCTGCCAGAGCACGTCACAGGTGATTTGTGTTTGTAAGGTGTTAAAAGCCTCAGGTTCAAACAAGGAACAAAAATACCTGGTTCTAATGCAAAGACCTTACATCCTATTTTATATATATATACTGCACCAAGGAGTAACTCTATCGAGAACAGGAGTTAGCTGTCTCTTTGCTATGCCTTTCATAAGTTTGCTCCCTCCACTTATCCTCCTTTTTATGGGGCACAGGAGAGCTATTCCTCAGCTCGCCCGCTCTTCCTTCTCCCTCTCTTGTCCACAGCTAATTTTACCTCCCCCATGGCTTCAACTTTCATTTCCAACTAGCACTTACACTGTCATATCTGAAGCGTTCCTCTCCAGTCAACACATTATTTTAGCTCATCTCGCTCTCACTTCAGTTGTCCCCACTTCACTCCATCAATGGCACCACTGAGGAGCACTCATGTCTGAACTTCTGTTATACCTTTCTTTATGCCGCCCTCCTGGAATACTTAACTGGAATTAATGTGAAATAGCATTCCCTTTCCCAGCTCTCTGCATTTTCTCAGGATCTGCTTTGGCTGGAAGCCTCATCTCTCCCTCCCAAAACCAGCCAGACACGACATCTCAGTTGCACAACTCTTGGTAATACTGGCTGCTATTTGTACTTGCTCTATCAAAAAATAACCTTGCAAAAATAGCATCACCATCCCAATATGTCTACAGTTAACCTGCATCACAAACAATCTCTGCAGTATGACCCCTTTCATTGTTCTTTGATCCTTTCTCATTGTTCTGTGATTTTTTTTAATTTTTTTTCCATTTGGTTCAATAAGAATAGGCTTTCCCGCTTTTGAGAACAAAATGTCTTCTGTGTGCATACAGCAACTACATCAGTGAAGACATTACCATAAAAGTGATAAGAAATAGTGCTAAGAGCTAGTTTGACTTTAATCCATTTATCCCACTGTGCCTTCCAGTAGTCAAAACGAAGATATGTCCATGGGACCCAGCAAAGAATCAAATTTACATACCACAATAAGACATGAAATAGTTACAACTTCAAT
Organism: Pachyramphus minor; assembly: GCA_013397135.1. NCBI lineage: Eukaryota > Metazoa > Chordata > Aves > Passeriformes > Tyrannidae > Pachyramphus > Pachyramphus minor. Next base: position 824,884 of record VYXB01003342.1, on the reverse strand, counting down.
TGCTTAAGGATAATTCAGCCTATTATCCTGTGATGTGCTATGGTGAAGTCTGGGCTATTGGTAAGAGCTGAAGCACATTTTAAAAAAAATGGATTTTATGTGACAAACAGAAGCATGCTTCTTTAATTTTGAAGAGTCACGAAGAATGAAAGGAATTGCAAATTAAAAAAAGAATGCAGTTATCCAGGGAATTTGGATATTTGTACTGGGACCAAAACAATGCTACTTTTAATAAAACTGCCATCATTGCATATCATATAAAAGGCCACTTTTCAGCCCAAAGCACCAGACAAACAATGAACCCAGTCTGGCAGTCATTACTTAAGCTTCATGCTCATTAGTTTTTATCTAAACCAGCCTGAGCTGATCAGATTTTCTCATGTGCTGTTTAGGTAAGGATCTGAATGCATTTTATCAGGGTATATCTGTCAGCTTTGCAAAATAGTTTACTGTCTCTCTAATACTCAGTATAAAGAGCATCACAACACATGGGTTCTGTCTTCTAAAGGAGAGAATATTCCTCTGAAAAAATGGCTTAAAGGAGAAATAAGTCCTACAAAACACCTTTGAAGTGAGGAATAGAAGAAGTGTAACTCTTAGATTGCACATTGACAGCACCTTCATAACCATGATCTCTCCTATTTCAAACTTCTTATCCGATCTGGAGCACTCACTTCAGGAATGTCACTGCTATTTAGCAGAGAAATGCTGTCTGAGTGTAGCTAAAATTCAATGTGTCTTTACTGAAAACCCATCACTCTACCAAATGACTGGGCTGTCTAATGACAATCTGAGGTAGAAGAGCAGAGGTGAAATGAATATGCAGACAGGAGCACTGTTCCAGCTGCAGATGATTTGTCATTTATTTGGGACAGAGAGGAAGGTGAGGCAGAACAGAGACACCTCCACTGACAGAGTCCACTTTGTACTACTCTGACACCACATATTCCCAAATGAGTCCATCAGGCCTGACCTTTCAACATTCAACAGCTTGAGGGACAAGTGGGGAAAAAAATGACAGTGGTATTTTCCAACAGGAAAAAAAGAGTTCTTTTCCTAGATTTGCACTATTGACAAATGAAGACCTTTTTGAAACTGTTTGTGTGGGTCTTTGTCTTTATCTTTGAACTCACAGCTATCACCCCCAAAGACAAATGTTTCTAGCAAACAAACAGGACAAACTAATGGCTGAAAGATTCTCTTAAACTTTTCTAGACTGTCATAAATCTATATATTTATATTTGCTTGCTATAAACTGCATTCAGTAATTGCATCCAGGCCACTAACTTTGAAGTAAAGCTAATTTTTCCATGTTACCTCTAAAATTTTTTCATAATTAATTTTCTCAACGACCTGCTGGACAGTATCATACATTCCTACTTATTTTTCTTGCGATCAAATATTCACTGATAACATTTCATTACAAGGCAAAAAACATCAAGCACACATTAAACATCCCTGCATCTCCCATGGGACACTTCCAGTCTTAAACTTCTGTTTAATTTAAGGCTGAAGAGTGGCAAGGTTCAACCCTGGCTAAGTGAATGCAGGACCAAATCCTTGGAAAAGGGCAGCACCACACAGCCAGAGAAGGAAGGGATTTTCAGCTTCTTCAGAGCCCTCCATGCAGTGAAACCAAACCAAACTGCTCCACTGTTTTCTGCAGATTTCGACAGGATTTAAGTCATCTCTACCTTACATGGGTATTTCCTTCCAACTGACCAAAGGAAGTTCTTACTGAATTTATAACAATTTTTAAGTGAGTATTAAGGACAATCAAAACAAGTACAGAGCGTATGCTCAACTTAGCTCACTATTTCATTTTTTTCTGTGGTATCTTTTCCGTGTATATCCATGTACATCCTAATGCACACACATCGTAAGTCAAAATTTATATTAAAGTACTTCTTTAGTTTTTCTACTGAAATATCTAAACTCTTCCCCGAAGATTACAATTCACGCATCAGGAAACAAATACAAACATTTGCATTACCTGCTGAGAAGCAGCACAGTGCAGCTCTATAAGGCTTCAAATAAAGATGATACTTAGCTACCTTAAATTTCTTCTTACAGACTTATAAATCAGAACCTGATGTCACAAAGATTCACCAGTGTGAGAGGTAAACAAGACTCAGTGTATTAAATTATTGAAGAAGTTTATCAAAACCAGGCTGAAATTGTCTGGGGCCCAGAAGGTAACACTGGGATGGCTCCACTGTGATGGTGCTGGCAGGCAACACACCACAGACCTCCAGAGAGGGATTTTAATATAAAACCAGTGGTTTTAGACCACTATTTTTTAGCAAGATTTCTCTTTTATTGCAGAACAAATGCTGCTAATAATAGTATTAGAACCAGATATTCCCAAAAGCAGTCACTGACAGGTTCATTCAGCCACTGAAATGAGGTGATGCCATTCCAGATTTGTTTTTCCTACGAGGAATGAAAGAACTGGTTATAAAAATAAATTTGGAGTATGTGATTATATGAAAATTCTAAATTACAGTAGAAGCCTTAGAAAAGGAAGGTTGGCATTTTCAGTCACAGCTCTTGGATTCAAAAGGGTGACTTGTGCACAGTGAGGGGACCAGTTGGGAAGCCCCTAATCACAGGGAGCCAAAGGATCTGCCAGGGGAAGGAGGTCAGAGGTTTTGAGTCAGAGAAGCCAATACTTACAGGGATCCACACCTCAAGTAAGAACTGAAACCTTGAAGGCAGCATGCCTGGCCCTCACTTGTCAAGGAGATCAGAACAAGCCCTGCAGGGATAACTGAGTGGACATGGAGATGAGGGAAGCACCAAAGGGAATCCCACCTTAGAGTTTGGAAACGGCAGAGGAGACAATGAGGGGCAGCTGCCACAGCCCAGATAAGTGAGTTGCTTCAGAAGACACTAAAAGAAGTGACAAAAAATGACAAATGCTACATGAAGAGATAACCCGCAAAGAAGAGGAGCTAATACACAGTGAAGCTGGAGCAGTGGAGTACAGATTAAAGGCAGTAGTAACTCCAAATTACATGAACACATGCTTCAATTCTCATTGATGTCAATGATAATAACCACGCAGAAAGTATCAGAGTTGAGATGAACACGTAGCTCAAGAAACAAAATGTCCAAAAATGAGAAATTTCCATCCAGACTAGTGAAAGAGCTGGCAGACGAAATTTCACATGGGGTAGCAAGTTTAATAAATCAAGCAAGACATGAACAATACCATGTAGTCAGAAATAATATAAGCCACATATACATTTAATGAGGAAAAAAAATTATCAGAGCAACTAGAAGCCCTTTCTTCTATGCTTAGCAGCAAAGCCTTACAACAATTTTAAGGGAAGAATAATCCAAGCCAGCGAAGCTAACAGAATCTGGGGGGAAACAACACATGGATTTAATACAGGTAAGACACACGGATCTGACATCTTTCTCAGAGAAAAAAACCTCAATTTCCAGAGAAAGGAAATGAAATTGATCTTGGCAGTCAGATTTTGGGAAAGCTTTAACACCGTGTCACCTGGGAAGTTATTAGTTAAATTGAAGAAGATGGGGGATTAGTACAAAAATTTTAAATTGGCCTGAAACTGCTAGAGGTAGGACAGCAATAGCAGCATGAAATGGGGAACATCAGGCTGGAGGGAAGTTATTAGCATCACTGCTGAGGGACTGGTCTGACAGCCAGTCTTGGTTAGTATTGCACTAATTATACCAGCACACAAATAGGTACAGCCCTGTTAAAATTTTACTGAACAAAAGGAGCTAAATGACATCTTTATGAAGAGAAGGGTGGGATGGTGTGGAGCAAGATCCACATGGCCCTGGACTGAAGCATTGGAGAGAGGTGGCAGTTCAGTAGTAGAGAGCACAGATCATGCATTTGGAGACTAAAAAAACTCCAAAATGTTGGTTTTCTTGGGAAACCACAGGGGGCATCACAAGATGAAACATTATGTGATGTGGCTGCCTAACAAACCAGAAGAAAATGGAATCCAGGAAGGTTTTAGCTTAGAATTTCCCTACAAGACGGAATGCAATTACTGGTGTTCTACAAAGCTGGCTAAGACCGTCCCTTGTGTGCTGTGTCTGGACACTTAGCTTCCCAAATTCAAACACAAAGAAATACAGAAGAGAAACAACAGGGTAATTTTGAGAATGAAGCTCCTGTCTTACAAGGAGAGGCTAAGAGGTTTAAATACGTCTGGAGATGGGAAGCTGCAAGGGATGGCTCTCTCTTATCATTAGAAAATAGAGATGTTTTCTTCCTATAAAGTCTGTGGGGCAAGAAAATACCAGAGAGCAGAGCTTTTAGTACTAATGGAAACTTTAGCAAAGATGAGACAGAAGAAAACACCCATCCACTCAACCTGTGAATGACAAGAATTTTCAACAGGAGAGGATGGGCCAGGCTTTTTTACCAGAGTAGTGCAGATCATCTGCCTAATGCCAAGGCAAAATTTAATAATGTTTTCAACTGGCCAGTACAGCTCCCTGCAATTTCTGTGACTATAACAGAGAAATAAGTCCCATGTCCTGTGAAAATATCATGAGTGTTCCATGTGTGAAGCTGGAATACAGCAGTGTGACACCTGCTGCACCTCCCCTCTCCCTCGGGTGATCGCACATTAATTTCCCTGCAAACCTTCAATTACAGAAGTGAACCAACAGACAATTATCCTAATGAAACCTCAAATTAAATGCAAATTAAATTCAAGACCACTGAAAAAGTGATCTTTGATTGGAAGTAGGTAATGAATTGGATTTTGTCTTTAGCAGTTGTTAGCAGGGTTTAGGTAGTTCTGAGGTATCAAAGAAAAGATAAATTGGCTTAAGCAATGACTAATGTAAAGCTATTAAGGTAGACACTCATTTTTTACATTTTGTTACAAAAAATAATTAAAAATATAATCTAAAACCCCACATCAAACCTCTGACAACACTTTTACTTTACTTTGATTAGAATTATATTATCTCAAGTTATTCTGGTTCTGCTGTTATCCATTTCTGGGAAGCATACTCCTTTCCCTTAGATGCTTGCAATACAGTCCTGAGAGCATGTAACATTTGTGTGACATTGAGACATTTGTATTTTTCCCATTTGCAGCACATTAAAAAAACAAATGCTCCTGATTTCACCATTTAAGCTATGCTCCAATAGTGCTGCAAATACTATTGGACACATTTCAGGGAAGCATGTGGAGACTGATTGTTCCTTTATTTATTAACTCCATTGATAAACATTAGCTCGAGCCAAAAAATTATCTTTTGGTTTTTTGAATCAAACATCATCTGTTTTCCAGTCTACAAATTGGAGCACAATTCAGCAAAAACATGCAAACTCCTGATATATGAAATGATTGACTATTCTACAGGGAGGCCACTTTGCAGGGCTTCACATCTAACTCTGACCAAAGGTCTCACCCTCACTGAAGAGGTAGAAAAAAGAGAAATATTGTGTAAATTAATATCGCTGTATGAAAAAAAGCCTAGCCAATTCCAGGTGTCTTAAAAGTTAATTGGAATTTCCCTGTATTTAAATAAATGATGAGAGTCGGGCCAGAGACATTTGGTTAGAACAACACAGTCGTTAGAAAAACACGAGGTGCAAGAGAGGACATAAAACTGGTGTTTGCATCTGCTGTCACACAGTATGCCAGGGATTTATGGGCACGCTCCAGAAGTGAAGGTGTGCCATAAAGTGCCTCCCTGACGGGCAGCACAACCACCAGGCACGTGGAGCAGCTGGAGTGCACGTCCCGTCACTCACCAGCTACTGGTCAGTGGTTCAGGCACACACAGTTTACTGTGGATTATGGGGAGGGAAGCACAGATAGGCCATGTAGAGCCTGAATCCATTCCCAGACTTCTGACAGCTGAGTGTCAAGGGCAACCTTTTGGTACAGGATGCTTCAAGACGAACTACTGCCTGATGCTGCCCTGCACAGCTGGGCATGGAGATCATAGAATCATAGGATCGACCAGGTTGAAAAAGACCTCCGAGATCATCAAGTCCAACACCTGATCCACTACTGCCACAGTTACTAGACCATGGCACTAAATGCCACCTCCAGACTCATCTAAAAGCCTCCAGGGATGGCGAATCCACAACTTCCCTGGGAAGCCCATTCCTATGCCTGATTACCCTCTCTGTAAACTTCCCCTGGCAGAGCTTAAGACCATGCCCTCTTGTCCTACTGCCTGGGAGAAGAGACTGACACCCACCTGCCCACAACCTCCTTTCAGATAGAGAAGAAGGAACTCCCTTAACACCATTAGGAACTGAAAGAAAAGTGTCCCATCCTCAGTTTTAAACCAATACCTGTCAGGCACTGATTATTCTTTGGATCCGATTACAAATGAATTTTCATTCAGGTGTACAGAAATTGGGTGTGTAGAATCAGTGTTGTGAGGACTCTGCAGCTGCACAGGTGGTGTGACCCGTTAGAAAGGATTGTTTTGTTTAATTAAATAAAAAGTTACGACATATAGACCTGTCTAATATGAACATTTCACTCCAAAACAAGTAAATACTTTAGTCTTATCTGAGAAATTTCCGAAGTCATCTGGGTTCCCTTCCCTTGCCAAGCTCTCAGGTACTGTGATATGCTACATTATTATGACAGGGTGAAAACAAGGAAATGAAAGTAAAGAAAAACATTTACACTCCCTCTAGCTGGGATTAATTTCTGAGGTTAGCATGCAGATATGACCCAAATACAAGCTGTACTTCGAATTTGCTGTGTGATAACTAACTATGCTGAAATGCTGCTGTTTGCATACAACTCCTGAGAGGGTTCTTATTATGCAAAAACCAAGACGTGAGAACGCTGATGAAAATCTGCGAGTCATTTATCAAACACTGACCTGGAATGAATATTAAGAAAAAGCTCTTTTATATGCAAATGCTTAATCCAATTGAGTTTAATCATGACTTTCCTTTCTCAGGACCGATGAGTTGTGCATGTACTGTGCTCTGTAAGATACAATCTTACATATCTCACTCTCAAAAAAACCCAGTTGTTTTGTCAATGGTTGCTCTGGGAACACACAGCATAGAAAATGAGCCTTTTCTTATTATTTTACTCACCTGTGAGACTATCCATAAAGCCTGTTTTGTCTGCCCACCTGCTGATCACTGGAGTAAAATCTGGTTTACACAGACCAAGTACTTCCATTCTCTCAACAAGACAAACTCAAAGTATAATTGATTTCTCCAATGGATTTTCTAATGAATATCTACTGTTACTCTAGTTGCAAAAGTACTCACTGGTGTTTGTGTTCCAACAAAATACAAATCGGTTTATTTACTGCCCAACTTCACAACCAGCTACAAACTGGGGAAAAGCAACACGAATAAAAACATCAATACCCACAGAGTTAGAAATATTGGGCTCCAAACTGGCACACACACAAATATATGTTCCGCATGGGCACTTGAGAATACAAGGAATTTAAATTAAAGCAACAGACTGGCTTTATTTTAAGAAATTTCAAAAAAATTTTGCACAGTAATAAAGGGCCACATGTTGGACTTAGTGACTAAGCACTAAGCATTCCCCACGAAACCAAAGCCAAGAGAGGTGCCTCAGGAACATCCAATTGAAAGCATGGACCAGGTTGCATAGCTCTGCTAAGACTGAATGAAAGACCTGAACTCCATGTATTAAATGGAGCACTGCACAACAGCATTGGCAAACATATGTTAATTCATGTCACCAGTTAAATACATATATAATAAGACATTACAAAAGTGACATATGACTAGATCTTCATTACTTTTCAAAGTCTTGCTTAGAAGAGGCCTCTAAACCCTACAGTTTTCCAACATTGCTCTTTTTTACTGACTCTTCAGAACAAGAATGAAATATCTTTACACGTGGTAGTTAAACAGAAAGTTCATGAACCTCCCTTAAATAAGTAAAAATTCTCACTTTTACTTAGTAAAGTAATAATTTAAAAATCAAACTCATAATTTAAAACTAACTTATAAGAGCATAAAGGACACCTAAACTTAACAGATATTGGAATAAACTGTTGAATGTAGATTGACCTGCAAGGCTGATAGACATTATTTGGTTTAGCATTCTAATGGCCAAAGTTCATACTAATTAATAATAATTATCTGATTCTCAAACTCCTACATAATAGACTGGAAAAACATCTTCCTGACTATCCAAAAGATATCTACAGTTTTTGTCTAACATGGCATAAGACATTTTGTGCATGATTTTATAGGAAAACATTTTAATGGTCTTTATTTATGATTTTTTAAATATTATTTCAAAGAAAAGGGTCTAAAAAAATCGAGGAACAATTTTTTAAGACACAATTAAGACTGTTCAATGACAGCACTGTAACTACAAGTCAAGTTATGTAGGAAATCCAAAATTTAAAAAAAAGGTTGAGAGAAGTTGAGTGTTTTCAGTGATTACACCTGACAAGGAGTAGAGGGGGGTTACTGGAAGGACACCACTGATTTCAAACAGGGCTGGTAGGCGGGACTTGGGGAAGGCTCTTCCCATCCATCCCACCAGAAGTCACAAGAATCACAAATGAAATCGCAGCCAAGCTGAACTAACCAACAGAGGGCAGCTGACTCACAGGTATAGGGAATCCCTATTCCCGATGAAACCCACAGCAAAACTCCTGTGCCATCAATGAAATCCAAACTGACATCAAAACGTTTTACCTGAAATCTATAATGCCAGGACTGGACAAAGTTTTGCTAGTGAAACTAGCAAGTGTTTTCAAATAATGAAGATATTTGAGAAAGGAAGAGATAAACCTACATCAGTGAGTGCTCTGTCTCAAGCCAACCACCTCTGCTATCACTATAAAAATTGAATTTTGCATAATATATTTATTCTTCAATAGTAACTCATATGGAGAAAAAAAAAATCTGTTTTCATAATGCATGATAAGTTTAATTAAGGAAAAAACACAGCAGTAACCTACCAACTAAACAAAATGATCACCCAATGACCAAACTAAAACAAAACACAAAACTGGTTGTTTTATTGTTTTGACAACAGCATGTGGTTCAGCACGAGAGCCAAATTAATCCTCCATTAAAACCTAAATAACCATTTTAAGCCTGCTTTTTAAATTATTAAAGTGTGGCTAACATCTGTTCATTGTGAAACCACAACTGAGTCTCATCCTTTTTAAAATTAATCTGTAACTCTAGAAAAACATGTAGACTACATTTGCCATCAAACTATAATCGATGCTGGGTAAACTTTATTAAGTGCACTAATATTTAATTATCTTTGATTCTGAGTCTGAACTCCAAAGTCAATCTGGAACATCTGAGACACCATCATGGGCCACATCTGTTAGTGAATCCAAGAGCCCACAAAATGCTCCCTTCACAAAAGGATGCCAGTTTCCTGGTTAAGTTACAATATGGGAAACAGCTGACTCAAAAATAATATAAATTATAGGGGGATTAAAAGCCCTCATAACTTTTAATTAAGCAATAAATCACAACAGACTGCACAGGACTGCTGATTTATGCACTCCGCAAGTGAGAAGCAGTAAATAAAATGAGACAGGACAGAATATACATCTTATTGGAGAAGAAGAATCTATCCTTTGGTGTTTCATTCATATAAAAAAATCTGTTCACCTTTAGTTTTTTTACTGTTGGATATAACCTGCAACACATTTATAACTCAAAGACGTGCCACGATCTATAGATAATGAGGAAGGATTAGCTGAATTTGCGCAGCTCATATTTACAACTCTCTTTTCTTGGTGTCCCTGCTAAAACAAACACTTCAGGAAGCAAGGAGAGCCCCAGACAGGTGTACAGGGGAGACATCTTTAATTTCTCCCTTCTCTCCCTAAAGCTATCAGCACATGACTGGAATGAATTTTGACTCTGGGAAAACAGCCTTTGCAAACAACAGCCCTCCCTGACACAGGGGTTGTGTTTGACAACCACTCGGAAAGCTGTAATTGGGCCTTGAAATCTGAAATATCTAAGTGGTTTATATTCCAGCCAGCAATCTGGTGATGCTCATGATCCTGATGCTGTCACTTAAGAAAGATGCAAAATTCATGTATTCAACTTGTGGTTCAAATGCACACATTTAGCTGACGGCAAGCCTGGCACCATCCTTCCAGTCATGTGGGGGGAGATCAAGAGGAATAGAGAAGGTCATTTGCACTTTTATTCTGCTGTCTTGGAGGAAGAAACCAATTAAACAACATAAAAAGAAAATAAAGTCCATTCCTGAATCTATCAATCAGCTACAGAGCACAAAACAAAGGGAACCCAACAAATGAAATGGTTATAATTTCTGAGAAATGGCCACAAGAAATGTCTGCACCAGAAAAAATATTAACACTTGTTAAGCATTAATCAAGGAGAACTGCTGTAGACAGAACAACACAGTAATATTAAATACTTTAAAAAGAGGCAAGACCAGGGTTATTTTAAAGATCAGGGTCATTTTAATGACCATTAGGCAAGTGGTGTCTGAGAGTTCCTGGGCTGCTCAGGAGCTCTGACAGATGAATTCACACAGCACATACATCTTCATGTCTGTTCTCCCTCTTTGAGCAGCAACTTCATTTCCAATTATTCTCTCTTACTCATAAAGGAGAGTCAGAAGAGTAGAAATTTTCTGCCCTGAATGTTCAGGGTATGTTCACAGAATGCAGGTGAGTCAGACCATGTTTAGAAAACTCCTATTCCTCTTAGGAATAAAGTCATCCACTGAAATGTGGTTGACTTAAAACTGGGGACACACAGAGTCTGCTACATATTTATAAGAAAATTCAGTCCTTCTAAAGACTGTTGTCCACTGAGAAAATTTAAAAAGTGACCAAAATCTTCATTAGTAACCAAGCTAGAGCTACATATCCAGCCAAGAAAATGCAGAAGACCCCCATACAGAGACCTGTATGAGAGAAATCCAGACTGCTATTTGACTGGTCAAAGGATACATTAGATACTCTGTCATAAGGAGAGGAAACTCATGTCTTTACTGCAGTCTTTCCAACATCAGAGCTGGGAGCAGACTGACAGCACATCCTTTCCTAAAGTGCTTCCTAGAACAGCCTCATGCTGGTTTCTGATGGTAGCAGATGCTAAATCAGGCCAATGCCAGCACCTAATTTACCAAATCGAGCCAACTCAACCTTTGTTCATGTTGGATGCTCTCTCACCATGATTGTGACTCACACACCAGCTCCCTGTGTTGGACAGATCTGGGCTGCCTTCTGCTTAATGCCCTCCTGAGTCCAACATCTTGGCAATATCTTGTTGCATTCACACTTCAAAAAGTTTTGAAGTCATTTTGTGGCAGGTTCTTAGAATATTAAATTACTGTCATGAATTTCATGACTTGACTTAGAATCTATTTCAGAAGAAATTTCCACACTCATGTCTTCCATCATAGCAAACAGTGTTTTGCAATCAACAAGATCGTATTTTGGAAATTAATTTTGTACAGAAAGGAGTTATAAAAGAGAGTAAAGAAAAGGAAAATGTGTCAAAATGTTCATTTAACTTGCCAAAAGCCAGAGAAGGGATACTTCTGTGTAATTCACTCTTTCTGAAGACTGAGTCACATGTCATAAAATGCATGCCAAGTAACTGTTTTTCACATCTACTATATGAAAAGGTGAAGACGTACCGACATTTTCTATTCAGAATATTCTTGGGTTTGTTCCAATTAGAACAGAAGCTAGGTCCCTATTTTAACTGTTATGTAGCATCTCCCCTTCCTTAACGATTGCAAACCTAAAACTGAGAACAAATTGCACTGCAAAACTTTGCAGAAAAGAAATAGAAAGCTTTTTAAAAGGAGGAAGAAGCGGAAAAAAGCAAGCAAGATTAAATCTGCTGCCAAGGAATAACCAAGGCATCAATCCTTCATGTTCTTCTGCTCCTAAGACAAAGACAAGCAAGAGTAAGTTCAGTCTCAGTGTTAGATGCTGTCAGGCTGATTTATGACACGCACTGTGTGCTGGTCCTCCAACGTGACATATTGTCCACGAGAGATTCAGCACAAACCAGACTTCTTGCCTCAAAAAAATATTGCCCAAAACCAATTGAACTGCAGTTCCTTAGGTGAAATGCTAATGCTTTCTCCACTGGGCCACCCGACCATCTATGGCTGATTTTCCATTTAATTCCATCTTTTCTGCAGAGAAATCAACATCACTTCGGGTATAATCCCTGTCTCTCACTGTATTTTGCAGTATGTTGTTGTATTAAACAATATACATTCCTTTCAACAACAAATGTAGGAACTGCATTTGAATCAGAAATAATTACAGGTACATTCTCAGTTCCAGAGATGCAAACATATCAATTTCTTTTACAGCAAAAATTCCTTCTCTGATACACACTTCATTAAGAATTTGGTAGTGGCTGTAGTAGGCAGAAAAAAGTGTAGTTGAACCAATTAGCAAAAGGCTGCTGATTTTTGTGGATTCAAAAGTAATTCCAGGAAGGAGACTGGCATTGTAGCATATTTAACTCAACAAAGTGCAAATGTTCTCTCACAATTGCAGAAAAACAGCATTACACCATATAGTGAGTTTCTTTGTTATTAAAGAGAAGTTTAAAGAAGCTATGTAGAAAAAAAAAAGTAAAGTGAAAAATACTGTTGAGGAAGTTGTTAAACGGCTCCATTTTTGCAAGGTTAAAGCTTTTCATGAGTGGCAATTGTGAAAATATGTTTATATGACTCTTTATTCAACAGAAAACCTACAGGACAAATGAAAATCAAGTGTGGACAGTTATTGAAGCTGAATATAAATTTAATATATACCGGCAATTAGAGCAGGCACTAGAGGGTTATTATCCTGAAGGATAAAATGGGAAGTAGCTGTATTTCCCTTAGGAAGTGAAGTAACACCCACCCACATGTTGGACTCCCAGACACTCTCTTCAGGCAGGTGAGACAGTGCTCAGGCTACACAGATTTGGCTGCTACTTTTGCTCACTTAGCCAACTAAATTACTGTTTAGTATAAAAACTTTCAGTCACAGCAAGAAAAGTGTAAGGGAAACAGGAGGTGCTCGCTATTTTTTGACACTGAGAATTCTCCCACATTAGTGTAGCAGGCAAAAAAACTTGTCATTTTTATGATACTGTAAAACTGCACTAGAATCAGAGGAAAAACATGTTTTATGCTGTAATTCCTTCCTTTAAGGCAGAGTGGGAGGAAATCAGACCTTCTGAAGGTAAAACTGAGATTAAAGATACGATTTTTTTTTTCCCCACAAGTTGCAAATGAAGCAAATGATTGTTGATAGAGCCAGAGGAAACTGTTTCCCTGCGTGGCACAGGATGGGATCTTACACAGCCAATGGACTGATACAGCAGGACTGGGCTCAGAAATAAACTCAGAAATAAATCCATGAGAGGAAGAGATTTTGAGTGCCTCAAAAAAGTTCAGTTCTGCTGACAATTAGAAATCTGTATTATAAAAGAAGTGATTTAAGCAGGAGCTATTTCTAGGTAGTACACTGATAATGATATTCTTGAAGACCAATTTCTAATACTGGAAGGTGAGGGTTATACATGCAACTCACCAGCCAGGGACTGCATGTCAGCTAATTCAGTGACAGCAATTAAAGGTGTTGGGTTCAAACTTAGCTTCTAAACCAAGAGCCTAAAAGTTTTGAAAGGGCTTTATACAACACATATATCTATACATATGTATGGATAAAAGATATATTGATGTAAAGGAAGAGCATGACCAGGTACCACACAAAACCAAAACATGAACATAAACTCTTCTGTAGTCAGCCACAGGTAAAATTATGAAAATAAAAACTATTTTAGTAATCCACAGACAGGTAAGAGACAAAGATAAATGGAAGAGGTTACAAATATATTGCAAGTAAGTAAGGACAAGAACATAAATTGAAGAAAAGCAGGTAAAATACAGTAGTGTTAAATGTTGTTTATTCAGAAACTGTACTGGATACAAAATTTTTGCTTTGAGAACAGTTACCTAACTAAAAAAGGGAACCTTGTTTTATTGCAGTGTCCTGGGATAAGCCATGCTATGCTGCCTTTTCTTTGGCAGAGTTTCCCTGACATGGTCTAAGGGCATTTTTGGATCACAGAAACTTACCTTGCCAAATGTCAGCCCAAAATTGCCTACAGAAACAGCTACTCAATGTGAGCAAGACAAACTTTAGTCTGCATACTGGTGTGTTGGTTTTCTTTGAGGGTTTATTTGAGGAATTAGAGTATGAAAAGCCCTAACAGTTAGAAAAGGGGAGAGATCACACACACACACTCCCATCACACACCTCTCCACCTCCAGCCAAAGCCCAGCTCTGCCTCCAAGAGACAGTGACTTCTACAGTCCACCCAACCTTGTACATTCCAATGGTGAGTTTTAAGAGCCAATAATTTTTTAAGATTTTCGTTTTTGAAAAGAAATTTGTCACATTGTTTGCTGATTCAGAAAAAAACTATTTTCTTTTAAGGTGCAAGTAGGACTAAACCAGTCACTTTCTATGCAAAGGTTCCAGAAAGTCACACACCTTCACACCTGCTTCTGAGAGATCTGGTCTGTAAATGCACCACTGCCTGCTCCTTTTCCCTTTCCTTAAACTCCTGGATGCAATTTCAGGGGAAGTACTTGCAATTCTAATGTGCAAAGTGTGTGTATTTCTCATATTCTAGGGTGAACAGCAGAAAATGTCATTAAGAATAAAATATTCATTTTAATGAAAGCAGTAAGTTTACATTCTAAATACATTACATCTTCTTCCTGCTATGCCTGCCATAACAAATACTCCCAATCCTTTAAAAATGTTTGCTTAAATATACACAGCATATATAAAGGGGATAAGCTACTTGCTACAATATTTGTCCTTTAGAGGACTGGGTAAGAGAGAGAGGGGGAGGAAGGAGAAGGAGGGAAAATCTTGACAAGAATATGTATGAGAGCAATCAATAAAAAAATAATCCCTGGAATTCATGAGTCTTGAAAATAAGATGCATTTTCTTGTAGTAATCCTAAAAACCTATAAAAGAATATTCAAGCAATAAACCCCCCTTAACTCATATTTAACCTTTCATCATGTAGAACTACATATTAAATAGCTTAGCAACTGCATGCTGTGTAAGTGCATTCAAATAGGAGCAGAAATAGAAAAATGTAAATGCTACACCTCTTTTAACATGCACTGCACAGCCAAGAACATCTGCCAGCTGACCCCCTAATCCAATCGGCTGTTCAGAAGCAATCACATCCTCAGATAAGAGCTGCACAGCTCCTACATGCAAAGCCCATTTTCTTTAAGAGATGGAGCAAAATGTAGTTAGCCAGCTCTCCAACGATTTCCGAACAGAGGTACAAGGCGAAAGTAATTCTGCAAATTACAAGGAGCTGCATTAAAATACTGTCATCTCTCCCGCCAAATATTGTAATTTATCCCTTAATTTCACAGGGCAACAGCACAGACAGAGTTTGGGGCTGAAGTGACTACATCAAATGGAGTGACTGTATCAGAATACCAAGCGCATACAGTCCACACAAATGTTTGTCACTTCTATCAGGAAATAGCCTGGATAAAATCTGGGGCTCAACCTAGTCCATTGACTATAATGAGAAGGAGAAATAAAAAAAAAAAAAGCTGAATTAATTCTCCTAACTCTGAGTTTACTTCTCACATCTACTGCAAAAAGAGTGGGTTGCTTGAGAGGCTTCACAGGCAGATGAAGCCATTTAAAGAATGGCTTCAAGATACTCCACAAGAGTCAAACACTCTGTGGAATTAAGAGCATAAACCCCATGGAACATTTTGCAGTAATAGGACATGTCATTATTTCTGTATAAAATCAAACTCCTACTAAAAAGTTCTGTCCTAAACACACAAGCAAGCTGCACTACAGTGACCAAACTGACTCCAGGAGGACAGTCTTTTATGGAACAGTTTATGTAACTCAAACAACTACTTATATTCATAAAATAAATTGTTTGATCATACAAACTGCCTGTCTCTCCAAAGCAGTAGCTTTGCTAAATATCTGTATTGGCAAAGCCCTGGACACGGTAAGAAAGAATTGATAGAACAGTATTTCAAGTAACATTCTCTGCAGTTAAATTTATGTCAAATATTTGAAAGGCGTTGAAAAAAAAAGACATACAGGGGTCTGCCAAAAAGCCTAGACAACACCCTGCACAAGGAGAAGGTGAAAAGATTATATGGTTTAATAAAAAACACCACACAAACTGAGTGATTTAATTATAAGACACTGGAAAAATGGAGGGTTCTCCAAAGTAACTGATTAAGCAACAGCAAGACCCAACCTCAGAAGCAATAATAAAAAAAAAAAAAACCTACAAATACTGGAGGAAATAATAAGAAAATCATAAGTGAATTCTATTGGCACCTGGAGGAATTCATTATTGGTTCTAAGTTATCTCAAGTCTTATCAACTGCACAAAACACAATATAACACAGTCTCCAGTGAAAAGTAAAACTCAGCACCATGGTGATTTAGCTTTCCCATTTCTGATATCGAACGAAAGCAAGTATTTACTGCAGGTATTTAATCCAGATTATATAAAATAACGAGGATGTCACATTTTTATACCTAATGAATCCATAGAGCTTTGCTCTAGGATTTAACCACTGCCCAGACCAGAGGAAAGAGCAGACAATCTGCCTGGCAGCGGATTAACGATATGTGTCCAGCTCAGCTAAACAGCAGTGCCATCAGCTAATTTCATTTACCATCTGGGCAGACAACTTGTACATGCTGCAGCATGCCCAAGGACCTCAGTGTCTTAAATCTGGGCTGGAAGGCCAATTCCAGTGGGTGCAGAGCAAAACTCCCTCTGAACTGCATGAAGAATTGAGAAGTGTTGGGAGAGGTGATGAACTGACAGACACAATGTGTGTGTGTGTGCATATCTAACTGTACATACATATATAGGTATAAAAACACACTTTCCTTATTAGGACAACAAGTTCTTCTTACCTTAAAAGCCCCAAAAAATATATAGAGAGAGGATCAATCCTATAAATCTAAGATTTGTGCGCTAAACCAGCTAGAAATAGCTTCTGTTCCACCCTAAAAAAACCCCTCAAACTCAAAGAAACAAAAACCCCCCAAAAAACCCCAACCAACCAACCAACCAACCAAAAAAAACAAACCCCAAACCTGAAAGACACGAAGTCATAAACCTAAGGAAACAGACTTTAATGCAATTCTACTACAGTGTCACTCCTACAGCCCTCAAGAGAAAGCCTCTAATAAATTCAGTGGGTTTCAGATCATGATGTGTGTTCCTGGTAAAGAGGCAAAAAGCACCAACCACTTTTATATTAATACCAGCCATGGCACTTTGCAAGCACCATGCACTGATAAACTGTACAAAGACATAACTTCCAAGTTTAAACAATTTCTTCCCTTTAATATCTTCTGAAAGGCTTTTGAAACTAGCAGCTCTAATGTGTGTGGGAATAGGCAACACATGATAGCAGTAAGTTTGCTTTTAATGGAAAGAGTCTGCTGTGTCTATGGCTAACAAACCCCAGTATCTTTTCATTACAAAGGAGCTTATTGTTACCATATGACTTACTGTGGGATTTCACTTTGCCTCTCTGGTGATCTGTCTGATCTATTAAGGAAAGCACTGAGCTATGGACAACATACACTTTATTACAGTTTTATACTTTCGTAGTCCCTGCTGCTTCTGTCAGCCTACTTCCGATGAATTCCAAATAGTAACAAGGAAAAAGAAAAAGAAAGGATCAAAAAAAAAAAAAAAGGAACATTTACCAAGTTTCTCACAGGGGAAAAAAATTAACTGTGAACAAAATGAGTCAAGCTCATAATAAGGAAGTGCTGCTGCATCCCAGGACATGACTCCTACAGCAATGGTTGTGCAGAAAAACAACTGGATCCACCAGCTCTGGCACCTACCAACCACTACACAAATAAATCTCTGCATGAATACCATTGAAGTACTTCTACATGACACATATTTTATACATATACATATTCATAACATACATATGAATTTCTTTCAGCATGACTGTTTCTGCCCTATTAATTAATTTTCATGGCTGAATCTGAAATATAGGACAGGCAAAACTAAACAGTACTTCATCAGTGTTAATTGGTGTTGAGAATTAATCAGCAAATGTAGGAAATCACTATTCACTTGGCAGAAATGCATACAGCATTAAGTAGCATTAAGTAGATGCTGATCTTTCTTTAAGAGTAGCAATTCAAAGATTATTTTCCTCTGATGGGATGCTTCAATATTGAATATACTGAGATTAACGTTCAAGGGAACTGGTGCTGTGTTGAAGGGAAATGTTGCTAAAAATAGCAATATATATTTAACAAATGTTTCTACAGCAACCATAGTCTTAGAAAGAATTAAAAAGTTTTAAAATAGCCATGACATCTGAGCTCTCTGATGTCTACACACTGTCCAGGTGGGATTATTAATCCAGGGCTTCCTGTGCTCTGGGAGATAAGAATTTTTTCATGTAAGAAATATAGTGTTTCAGGTAAAATTCTGAGCATCTCTCCCTCAATGCTTTAGAAGTTGGAGGATTGGCTACAAAATGTGACACAAGGTGTGGTCCCAGAGATACCTCCTGTTTTTAATTTCTTCACCAGCACAGTACCTTTGCATCACAATTCAAAACACAGCAAGCACAGAGGGATTTCTGTTGGTTGTTCAAACACCACTCACCTGATTCTTGAGATCCAGCTTTGGGCAGGGACGGCCCCCATTGTACGGCTTCTCCTTGAGCCACTTGGATCGGACTTTCACCCCTGGTCCACAGGAAGAGCTGCAAGGAGACCAACTGGACCAGTCGCTCAGTTTGCAATCAAACGGGCAAGGGACCGTGCAAGGTTCTTCAATGTAACCTAAACCAAAAATTTGAGACAGGTTTTAATCGCCGTGACCGATGAACTCCGACCCTCTGACGGGACCTGTGCAATCAACACAAAATGAGACCTTCTGAAAGAGAAGACATTTGGCACACTGACAATGCCATCCCAGCACGAGGCTATGGCGTTATTTTTAAAGAACAGCAGTGACTTAAATTAATTTCTACTTGGTTTAGTCCAATAAAGGCAGTGATAAAACTCACTGATGTAAAGGACACACAGCGGTGAAATAACTGATGTGATGCTGGTTTCACCACCAACACGTGGTGATTTTCTTCCCTATGAGACTGTGGCCATAATAAATTCTAAGTGCACAGCCCAGTTCCATACTCCTTTAGTATTACACTAGTCATCTTCAGAGCTGGCACAGGCAGGAGTCAGACAGAGTCTCTCTTCCCAGCAGAGGGAACCAGAGGATGCTGGAGGCAACAGAGTTCCTGGCAGCTCCCAAAAGACATGTGAGGGATCTGCCTGCCAGCTGGAGCAGTGTGGAATCCGTTCCTGGGAGAAGCAGATGAAACCTGCATCCCACATCTTACTAGTAGTTCTCTTTGTACACCTTTCCAACTGCTTTGCTTACAAAGGGTTTCATAAATGGCATCTTAAAGCTTTTATGTCAAACCAGGTTAAGGTGAAAGCAAAGTCCTCAAAAGATCATCACCTCTTAAAATCACAATACCAGGTATCTGCAGTAGCAACACCTTCTGAATTAAAAACCAACAGGTTCCTCCACAAAGGCAAAAACCCATAGCTGTTTTAGGAGCTGGCATATGGGAAGAGAGATGTTGCAGAGCCCAGCCTGGCTGTGGAGCTCTTGCTGCACAGAAGGGCAGAGGGTGGAGTGTGGCCAAACCCTGGAGATGTCCAGGGAATTACTAGGACCAGTCTTGGGTTGGCAGTGTGGAATAATTCCTACACCTTCCTGCTTACCATGCTGCATTCGTTCTCCTCCAGTTCCTATTATCTGCTTGTCATGTCTGTATGTATTATTTTAATTTAAACAAAAAAGAGATTTCATGTTAGACCATGAAAGGCACTGCCTGCTCAGATCAGCCTTTATTAGAGGCAGCTTCGTCCCTCTGACAGCTGTGGCAATGATGGTCATGGAAATAACTGAATTTCATCCCTACCACATTTCTGATGTTTCTCATTTTTATGCCCTTCCTTTCTCTTTGGTTTTCATCACATGAACACTCCCTCTCTATTCCCTACCCACAGAATACCAAATTAGCTCATTTATTGACTCTTTAAGGAAGGGTTTCCCCACTCCATCCAGGTGATAAGTCACTGCAGCATGAAGGGAAAAAACACCCAAACAACAAAACCCAACCCAGCAGCAGCTGTTGTCCAGAACCCTCAGACAACAGCCCCTGACAACCATGAAACACCAGGCTGAGGCACAGAGGGTTTTCTGGTTAGAGCTGGATTTACTAGCCAAACTGTGCCTGAACTGCTGCTCACTCCAAACCAGGACTGTATTACAGCCAGAGCATTCACCCACAGCCACAACACGCTGCCTCACTGCCGCTCATGACACTGAAGTCAATGCCAAGAAAGGTTCCAGGCTTATTTAGGCATCCATTCCCCGGAAAATATCTCCCTTCCAGAAGTACAAGAAATACTGACGTTGCTTTTGTAAACAGTGCCTTAAAAAACGCTGGTAGCAGCAGCAGTTCCCTCCTTCAGTGATGCTCCATTTCTCCTCTCGTCATCCTCCGTGATGGTGCTGTTCCCTCTTTCTTTACGGCGGCCACCCCGCAGCCTGACAGCTGCAATCACTTCCCCCATAACTCATGCTGTAACTCTTCCCTAAAGCTGCAGACCCGCTCCCATACAGTGTGCTCTGGTTTTCTTTGCCCCTCTGATCTCTGTGTGTTGCGGTGCCTTTCCATTTGCAGCTCCAAAGCCACTGAAATTGGGCATCTTAATTATTTCTGACTGAATCTGTTGCAGTGGAGTTGACATGTTTGAGACATTTCAACTTTGCATGCTCTGCGTGCTCACCTTGGTGAGGTGACACCCATGCATACACATGCACAAATATTTTCAAAATAGACTCGTTCCCCCCCCCAAATAAAACTCCCAAATATCCCACTAATATTCTATTCCACCTGCTCTGGTTGCCACTCAAAGTAATTCATAATACATTATGATAAGTAAAAGAAATTTTCTCATGATAGATTTATGAGAAGCATTTCTTAGGCAGTTCTCCAAAGACTTCTCTTCCACCACCGTATGAAATATCATTTTTCCTTGGGCTGTGTGACAGCCTGAGTAATTAACTCTCAACAGAAACAAAGAAAGTGCCTTGTTTCAAAGTAGGATTAGTCAGAGGGGTTATCAACTTATCAGAAAAGGCAAAATGGGCTAAGTCTTTTGGCAGTTGAAGATCTAACTCTATAATAAAAAAAAAATAAGACAAAAAAGAAAGGAATACCAAAAAAAAAAAAAAAAGGAAGATTAAGGAAAAGTGATAATAACTCATCTTTCTTAGATACAAGAAAGAAGTCTTTTACAACGGGGGTGGCAAAGCACTGGCACAGGTTGCCCAGAGAAGCTGTGGATGCCCCATTCCTGGAAACATTCATGGCCACATTGGATGTTGCTGGGAGCAACTCAGTCCAGCTCATTGCAGGAGGCTGGACATGATGATTTTTAAAAGGTCCCTCCCAACACAAACTATTCTATGACATTATGGAAATTAAAGAAACCTGTTGTATTCCATCCCGAGGAAGTGCTGTGAGTGATCCCTCAGTGAAACACAGAATTTCTAAAGACATTCTGTTTCTTAGGGGCCAGCTCATTCCTTTTTGAGTTTCCTCACCCTTAATTTTAAACTACATTAAGTATAAACAAACAATGGCCTGCTAATAGAGTATTAAATTTCCATACTGCCCAGAGGAAGCCAATTCCCCACGCTGAACAAAGCTAAGGAATCAAAATGGGATCATAACTTTCCTCCAGGCTCTTCTCACAGACTGCCATTACTCTTCCATCAATCACTTGAGGTTAATTCTAGGCTGAGATATTCATAGAGCAGAGATTTCATTCAACCAAAACTTCTCTCCAAAAACGTTCCTGTGATGTACCCTCTCTGCTCAGACAGAGAATGCCTTTATGGTTATCTTTTTATGGTAATTAGTAAATAACTTGTACTCAGCTCACCCATTGCCTGTGAGAACAAGGTATTTGTTTTTCTCTGAAGGAGCCAAGCAATGACTTGCTGTTGTCAGACCCACAATAATCCTAGTTTTGGCATCCCTAGAAAACTTGTAGGATTGGCATGGTGCACAACACCAAACAAACAAAAAACCCCAAGGGAGACATGAATTAAAACAATCCATTAATAAAGAATTCTACGTTCAGGCTATTATCGAGAGAAATATTCTTACCATAACAAAATATGAATAAAGGAGCATAAACACATTTCTGAGCTATTGCTGCTCGGCTTGGGGAGACTAACTCAAGGCTGAGTTTACACAGCTGGTTTTGTCAGTGTCATCCTCACACTTCTCACTCATCTATCACATCCCCATTTTTCTCTCCTCTGCAGAACGTGTTACCAAACACTTGTTAAGTTTCAAAATCTTCTGCAGAAAAAGATATTCTCTTCTCCACAGCCCTGCTCATCCCTGCCATGTGTTTTTAGATTATTTCTTGAAGCCTCCTTTAACTTCTTTTTTTTTATTATTATTACTTGTCAAAATTTCAAACACTGTTAAAATAAAGCTCATTTAATTAAGACAGAGCAGATGAGAGCCTCTGTCCTACCTAAACCAACAGCAGGCACCTGAACACCACAGAGCTAGAGCTGCACATACAGATGTCACAGGAGGCAGTGGCAGGAACACCAGGATATTTAAGCAGGTATTTTGAAACATACTCCTGGGAATTGGCAGAAAAAAATTGATCTGGATGATCGAATAAGTCTTCTATGCTTAAGTGCTATTGTTTTTTTACTGAGACACTGTCAATGTAATGGGATGAACAAATGCATTTACCCAGGCTGCA
Organism: Pachyramphus minor; assembly: GCA_013397135.1. NCBI lineage: Eukaryota > Metazoa > Chordata > Aves > Passeriformes > Tyrannidae > Pachyramphus > Pachyramphus minor. The sequence continues at coordinate 801,978 of VYXB01003342.1, read as the reverse complement.
CAGTTCATTTTACTATGATTTATTCATAAGAACAATGTGCTTGCTGCTGAAGAAGCCACAAATGGAGTCTCGTCTCTAAAGTGTCTGTAACAAACAAAGCACCCACAGATTATACAGGATGTACTGGGAAGGCTGGAACACACCATGTAGCAGCCACTGCTCATCTCCTTTCTCCTGTGCAACCCAGAGCCAAAGCAGTGGCAGGCAGATAAAACAAAGTGAGGACAATGGTTTAGCAGGAGTCACAGAATCACAGATTGGTGTGGGTTGGAAAGGACCTTAAGACCATCTTGTTCCAAATCCTGCCATGGGCAGGGACACCTTCCACCAGACCACGTTGCTCCAAGCCACATCCAACCTGGCCTTGAACACTTCCAGGGATGGGGCAGCCACAGCTTCTCTGGACAATCTCCAACATCAGAAGTTAAGGCACAAACACATGGCACAAAAACTGTAATTGTCTCATTTTTTCAGTGCAACCCAGCAGAGCCAAGACAGGAGGAGGTGTTCCAAATCCTGCCATGGGCAGGGACACCTTCCACCAGACCACGTTGCTCCAAGCCACATCCAACCTGGCCTTGAACACTTCCAGGGATGGGGCAGCCACAGCTTCTCTGGACAATCTCCAACATCAGAAGTTAAGGCACAAACACATGGCACAAAAACTGTAATTGTCTCATTTTTTCAGTGCAACCCAGCAGAGCCAAGACAGGAGGAGGCAGCTGGAGGATGGGCTGGGGGGTGTCAGTGATGCAGAAGGACCACGAGGCTGTGGATGGCACTGCAGCACTGTGGGGGCAGGTTTGTAGTAGGACCATTTCTTTCCCATATACACAAGATGCGGATGTATCACGGCAGCACAGCCAGCGAGGGGCTGCAGTGTCCTTCCATGTCCCCTCCATAGGCACAAATGGGAGAAGCAGGAGATTAGTAGCTTTACAAGCTAACATAGGATACTGGCACCCACCTGACTGTTGCACTTCCAAAAGATAAATTTGCTGTGGGTGTAAGGTCTGCACAGAGCGTTAAACAACAGTGCCAACAGCATTCCAAGAGGCTGACTTAAAAGTGATGTGAAAATAAACAACATTTCTCCAGCAGCTTTGAAAACAGATGCACCTCTAATTGAATTGGCTTTAAACTCATTTGTATCCTCTCTAACATATTTCATGGTTTCAATTAACAAACTTCAAGCGGTTCTACCCTTGTTAGTAAACCTTGAGGTGGTTCATAAAACTCAAGGTCATTACTTGAGAGGGACAATTCTGTGCATCACCGCAGCTGCCACTGGTAATAACACTGCTAATTTCCCCTGGAGTCTGTGGGACAGGACAGATCACCCTTTAACAAACAAGGGAGCAGCAGAGTGGACAGCGACACAGGAGAAATGTTTCTAATTACACACACCAAAGGTAGAGGGGGAAAAAAATTGATTCATTTTGCAATTAATATTTACATTCATTCGGTTACTGTGAAGAATCATAGATTATCACCAGTAAATCCATGCAGTACTAAAAATCTAATAACTAAAAGGCTTTATAAGGGAGACCTGGTGGACCACATTCTGTTCAGCTGAAGCTTTGGGATCTCCTACAAAGCAAAGCTCTTGTTTTAACTCACATTAAAACTCAGCATGGAGCACAGACTGCAGTGAAGAGACTTAACTCCACCAGCTGACCCTAGTTCTATGGCTGGGGCTTTCCCAATGTGCCATGAATAAGGCAGCCACTGGCCATGGGCCACCCAGCATGACTGAAGGCTCCAGTACCTTGTGACAGGCAAGGGGAGCACCTCGTCCTAAGCAACCTTGGTTCAAAACCTAAGTCCTGCTTCAAGGGAGAAAATTATTAACTCAAGGGAACTAAGCAGAATAAGTCTGGGAGTCTTAAAGTTGCTAACAACTTGAGTTGCAGCTGAAAAGGATGTAATCTTGCCACAGAACAAATGTTTAATCTTCTTTCTTTTATAGCATGCAAGGATTTGAGAGATTTTATGCAATATTAGTTTGCTGAGAAATTTAAGAGATAATCTAATGAATACATTCAGTGAAGGCACAGCCAAAAAACCCAGCAAAAATAACTTTCACATCAAATGTTTTGCAAAGCTTAAATAATGGACCCTTAGCTAATTTATTCCCACTTGCTCAACAAAGAGGCACATGCTCATGTTATCTTGTAGCAGACTGATTAGAGATTCTAAATAGACCAGAGAGGACTTGTAAAAAAGGCTGGTAAGTTTAACTCAACATTATTGTTATTGAAATTCATCCAAAGGTTGGTTTTATTGCTCAATTTCACAGTCTCTATAAATCCCGACGAGGCAGTTGGGTTGGTGCTGACTTTGCACTATGATTCCTAATTTCTTTTGATTTTGCATTACAGTTTTCTTCCTTAAAGAACTTGCAAGCTTATGCTTTGAGTTACATACAAACAATAGTAGTTGATACATTTAACCTTTTAACTCAATAAGGAAATCTCCATTAATTAGCACATTCCCTGTAACAGATTGCAGAACAAGCTGAGAACTCTTCCGGAGAAGGAGGCTCATCTGCTGCCTTCAGAGTGCAAATAAATAGAGCAAATAAATAGGACTTCACAGTGTACATTTATCTCATAGGGAACTTTTGATTTTTCTGCCCCTGCAGGAGGGCAGAAATCCACTGCACAAATCTGTCCCGGCTCCAAAACCAACTGTGGGAATGATTCTCCCTTCTCCCAGGGCTCCTACCCCACAGCGAAGGGCTGCTTGGGAGCCCTGATGTCTTAACAAAGTCCTTACTCAAATAAAAAATCATCCACTGGGATCAATAGCAGTTAGGGGAGTAGCTCAGCTGTGTTTTTCTATAGACTTTGCTCATCACTCTCCACTGGAAAAATCATCTGCTTTGTCCAAATAATGCTGAGTAGCTTTTTTTTTTTTTTCCTTATCAGTGTTGTCATTGTCCATATATCAGGAAAGAAACTCAGCCCACTGTACTTTCTTATGGATTGTTTAGCATATATAATTTTTTCAGGCTACTCCATTCACAGTAAAAGTAGGTTTTTAAAATAAACCTGAGACTGTCTTTATTTTTTATGATGATGATGAGATTTATATAAGAAAACAAGACCTTTTTTGGAGGCTGCACACACTTCAGCAGTACATCACAGAGACAATTAAACTGTCCACAGACCATCAAATTCCCCCTTTCTCCTACACCTGACTTCTCTCAGAGGCCCAATTGCACAGCAGCTCTGAAAATAGATGTGCACTGCAGAGTGCTGTGAAGATCAATATAGACTTGGGCAATTTGGACCAGACAGGAAGCACCTTCCAGAGCCAAGGGTCCATCACTGGGAGAAAGCTGCCGCCAAATGTCACCAAAAATATCTACCCCCCTCAGTAAATCTTGTACGACCTGAAGGTCAATGGTTTCAGGCTCTGCTGGAGCACACTAAGAAACTCAATTTCAGAGTTTGGGGCCCTCCATGGAGAGCATCTTTTTGCCAGTTTCTAAAGTCACGACATTAGGCACTGTCAACACAATATGCCACCTCATTTCAGCTGCCAAGATGTGACCCCAAGACACAGACAAGCCTCATTTAGACGACTTGCCTCGGACAACAAGGTGACAGTTTCCATTCCACAGGATGGGAACTGCTGATGCATCTCCTGTATCCTGATAATTAGCACGTATTGTGCAGTGTAATACTGCTCTTATTTCAGACAAAACAAATCACCAGACGACAGTGTAGAAGACAGGAACATTAATTAGGCTAATGCGCAACTAATATTATAAAGAAGGCTCATAACAACATGAAAAAAAACCCCACCTTTTTTTCTTTAAATGTACATTTCTAGTTCTTCAATTTACAAACCTGAGCGGTTTTACCAAGGGCAAGGGCCTTTGTTCACAAGCAGGTCACACAGGTACTGGAAAGGCAGGGGCAGGTTCTGAGCCTGCAGTGACCTCCAAGGCCCCCTCCCAGTGTCAGGGGAGGTGAATGACACAGTGACCCCTCACTGTTACAGGAGTGACACAGTGACCCCCAAGATCAATACATTTAAATCAATACACGGCCTCAATTCCTTCTCCTCTCATCAACACTAACTGAGAAACACAACTGCACGCTTTAATTACACTGATGCAGTTTTAAGGATGCCACTAACCACTACCAGAAGCAGGAAGATCTTTTCCAAATGCCAGGTCCCACCTGCCTGGATAAGGAGTTTCACTCTTCCTATTAGAGGTCACCCTGCTGCAGAAGTAGGGATGCAAAGGCATCTGACCTTCTTAAATAAACCTGTACTATAAAAAACATCTGATGGAAACAGGATTTTAAGAAAGGCAACAGTTCTGGCTTTCCACAGCTCAGGCACAGGGAGAGCAGCAACTCATTTAGATGATGGAAAACCTTGAGAGGGAAACAGGACGTTTCTGTGACGTTAGCAGGCCCCAGCACAGAGTACTGATGTACTGAATTCCTGATAGACTTTTGTTTCAATTTCGCAGTGTGACTTTGAGCTCTCTGGTTGTGTAGCTCAATCTCCTGTGCTGGAGGACTTCAGTGAATTCAGAATCAGAAAGCGATGCAATCTTGTTAAATAATGCCATTTTTAGTGGTCACTCCTTCATGTTACCAAACGCAAAAGGGATCCAAGATTTCACAGTGGGAATCTCTGTCTGTAGCGAGGAATATTAGAAGATTTGCAAACCAGGCTCTCAGTAATTTGCTTTGCACCATCCTCATTTGAAAACCTGGGAGGAACAGAGAGTTATCAAAGTGTATCTCAGGCCCAGGCATGGACTAAGGTAGGATAAATGCTCAGTTACTCATCAATATCATTGGGATAATCCTTAGTGCAGACTGAGCTGAGGTTTAATTTCATTTATATTTCCTAGCTCATGCTCATTTCCTCAAATCTTCTAAATTCACCTGTCGCTGTGTCTCCACAGTTGGTCTCCCAAACTCTGTGATCAAGCAGACTACATCAGGCACCTTACAGAGATGTCCACTATGTGCCCATCTACCCCATCATGCTAATTCTATTTCTGTTTCAAGTTTTCCTCCACTGACCTCATCACTGATCATTTTATTCAGACGCTGGCCTGCGTCCAAAACCTGGAATTCTTATTTTTATAGGATCCTTGCCCCATACAAGTAGAAAAACAAGAAGTTGCTTCTGAAAATCTTCAGAATATGGCAAGACACGAAACCCTTTAATGCTCACTGAACTACACTGCAACACCTACAGCTCTACCCAGCTTCCACAGGGCTCCCCTCCAGGGCTAAAGATATGGAACTGTCACTCCCATCTCCAAAATTATTTGTCAACCATTTATTTGACTGAAAGTCGCTCAAACAGGCTAAAAAACATTGCAAAAAACCCATGTAAGACATGAGAGGAATCCTGTGAATTACCACCAGTACATGTCACTTCCCAGTACAGCTACACATCTCAAAGGGATCATGTGAGCTCTCCATGAGCATTAGAAGTGTAGAGGTCTTAAGACCAGAGCACATAATTCATGAATAGGATTAGGCTAAAAGGTTATTTCTTCATACTTCCAATATAACAAATTAAATGGAATGACACATAGGGAGAGAAAAATGTTAATTCTAAGTCTATCTCTGTATGGTAACATTTTATTAGAGCCTTGCTTCATAACAGGCTGTATTTGTGACAAATGTGTTATTAAGGCAGAAGAGATGGGCCACATTTCAAAGAGATTCTCTTTCCATTGCCCACTGCGGGAGTCAGGGCAGGAGATCACCCAGTGCATTAACTTGCTATCACAGCTCTCCTAAACCTCCCATAGACTATTTCCACACTGAGTTACAATTTCTACACTAGAAACACTCCTGACTCCCATGCAAGAGCTTTAATCAATCTGTCAAAAACTGACTGAGCCCAATAACAGAAAGCAAAGGGAATGAACCTGAGCAAGGGTGGGCAGAGGTGGTCCAGCAAGAGGAGGCTAAGGGTGAGTGTCAAACAAGAGAAAGTCTGTTTGAGGTCAGTAAAAAGCCATTCCTTCACATGGTCTGGTACTGCTGCCTCTTCAAAAGGGTCATTTTATGGAATGCAGCAAAAAGCATAAAAGAAATCTGGGCAAAAAGATAAGCAATAAAGATTTGTATTTAGAGCCAAGGAATAACAAGAGACATCACTATGACTAAATGCAGCACTTACAGAGGTTGCTGCTCAAATAGCCAATTCTCTGAACGTTTCCCTGCAAGATGCATGTTTCCTTTCTGTAAGAAGATAAAGACTTAGAAGAATGTACATTTCTATGTACTAATGCCTCAGGGGAAGTCCTACCTTGCTTTAAACAAGCTTATTTGATAGCCAGTTTGACCCATTCAGAAATAACTTTTTTGATGGCTGTTTATCTTTGATACTGTTGCCAGGAAAACACAGAGAACTCAATGTCTGAGCAGTTGTCCTGTGATCCAATTTCATTTGATAAGTCTTTTAACATCCACAAAGGAAGAAACACAGCCAAGTTTTCTTATGGTGAACTGATGGGGGGGGTGGGGGGGAGAAAGGAGAAGATAGGGAATAAATCAATGCTCTTTGAGCACTGTTATGAGAGCAATATGTAAAAATCCTGTAGTCAAACAAGAAATGGAGGGCAGGTCCTTCCTATGGCTCTGTGTCTGTGCTTACAGCTCCCCTGGCAGCCACAGCTGTAATTAAAAGTGTCACCACATACCCAAGGAGACATGTAGAAATGTCAGAGAGAGTCCAGGGGACAACAGAGTCAGGATTTCAGGGCTAAATTAAGAAGCTATTTAGCTGTGAGAGAGCCGGAAACCAGTCAAAGGCGGTCGTGGCTTTGAAGAAACGGGGACTCAAGGGTAGGACAGTTCTGTCTGCAGCTCGCAACACCTTTCATCCACCTTAATTCCCATGCCAGGGGGTGGGATGGGCAGAAAACAAGGTGAATTTTTAGCTGAAACTTTTTCCTGAAGCAGTCTTTGAAAAGTTTTGTCCTAATAGTAATACAGCCATTAATAAAATACAGCCATGCAATAAAAAGGCCACAGCAACAGATTGTGCTGGTTTGGGCTGGGGCAGAGTTAATTTTCTTCACAGTAGCTGGTACAGGGCTGTGTTTTGGATTTGTGTTGAAGTGTTGATAACACAGTGATGTCTTCATTATCACTGGGCAGTGATTACAGAAAGCCAAGACCTAGATGGATTTTGAAATTAATGGATCGTACTAAAAAATGAAATTTCAATATAAAATTTCATTTGGACCAAGAATGAAATTAAATACTTTGGAATATTTTCAAAAACAGAGAAACTTCTGTTCATAAAATCTTCTATTGCTGAAGATTTTCGAAACAAAGGGAGTTCTGCAACAATTTCATTTTTCAAAATAAAATTTACCAGTCATGGAAAAATGTGTAGCACAGCAATTACCAGAAATCATACACTTTCAAAAAAAAAACCAGGCATCTATTCAATGCTGCATTTTCAACCTTTTTGTCCCCCAAAATTACTACCTTGTAGGAGCAGTAGGTTTGCTATCAGGCCAGGATAGGCTTGGCCCACATTTCCTTAACCTTTTAAGCTCTGCTTACAGCTTTTTGAGCCACACCAATACAAATTTGCAGAATGATTATTAGAATCTAGGGATTAAAAACTACCTGAAAACAGCTAATTTTCTCCTAAAACGAAAATGCTGGGCCTGACACCCCGCAGGGTTTCAGAGCAGGTCCCTCTGTCAGGTCACAGGTAGGTCGTGCAACATCTATCAGGCTGGTGGCCAGAATTTCCACATATAGGAGCACAAACCCCAGAGGAACATCCCAGGTAGAAATACAGCATTACTCTGAGATGGCATTTCAGAAAATCAAACTTCATGACACTTGATACTGCCTGGTTTTCAGCAGTAGGAGTTGATATTCCCGATCTCTGACCTTTGTATACTGTCCTAAATCTCTCAGCACTGGGGACACGGCTGATCAGGACAGAAGCAGCTCTGTCACTGCTGGCACACGCTGCCCTGATGTGCCTTGGAGCAGGGAACATCCCTCCAGCAAACACAAAAACTGGTTTTCTCACCACCAAAGTTTTTACCTCCTCCTGGTGCATCTGTTTGTTAATACCACCCGTGTGGGACTAAAACTGGCATTTTCAAGGAGTGCCCTTGCCAGCAGCACTCCCACTTGCAGTCTTACATCAACCTGGCCTGGGAGGAACCAAGTGACACCCCTGCATCTGCAAGTGCCAAGGAACCTTTAAGCAATGCCACTTCTCTTCGATTTGTCCACCAGCAACTAGAACACACACAAGAAAACTCTGCACTGTTGAGAATAAGGAGGTGTATGAGCACACCTGCCGTGCCCTTCATAAATTTAGAGATAATTAAAGCTTTTTAAGGTGACTGCAGGCTGAAGTTAACCAGTCTGTGATTTAAAGCCAGGATCTATTTGTCTGTTGTGTCTTTCTTCCAGGTTCCTCTTGTTGTGAGCACAGCAGAATTTGAATAGTATAGGCACTCTTCATAAATTCCTGCTTTCCATAAATTGCCTGTCGGATCAAAAGCAGAACCTTCATGCAAGAGCACAGAAATCTCCAGTCTTTGATTTGGAACAGATGAGGCACCCTATGTTCCTCCAAGATTAAAAAAACCCTGTTGGCACAGAATACAAGAGAGAGAAGCAAAGGGACGACATGAAATCTTTCAAAACAAAGGAGATAGAAATTCAAAAATAGTACAAGCAACTCAGATGACAGATTGAGAAAAGGAATGAACTCCAATTAAAAGGACAATTTCATGTCCAAAGAGGATGCTCCAGACACCAGCTAGAAAATTGAGACTCTGGACTAGTAGTGAGCTGAACACAATATAATCCAGTCTTCTGATAGGAAGGGAAATTGAGACAAACTATCAATTCAATTTTTGTAATGTAGTTGAAGATAGTTACCTCTATCCATTATTTCATAAGTGCATTTCCAAAATAAAGGAAGGAAACTAAGTGTGAACCAAATCCAGGAGAAAATAACTAGCTCAACTGGAAACTGCAGGTCTCTCATTTCTTGAGCTTACTGAATGGGTGATCAAGGAAAATGGTGACACCACTAAAATAAAGGGGCAGTCTAATCACAAAAGCCAGTCATGAAAAAAAGAAGTGTACTTTTTTCTAGATATTGGAGAAAAGGTTTGCTACAGAAAGGAATAAAATTCAGAAAAGTCTGTAATTTGTATTTTTAAGCTTGTCATATCAAATTATCATGAGCTAATAGAAGATTAAATAGCAGTGAGGAAAGGTAAATTAGTCGAGGCATGACCTGTGTGCCCACTAGAGCTGACCCAAAGTAATGACACAAGCCATGCTCAGCTGTGCAGGGTCAGGACAGAGGCCCCTCTAACCCAGGCTTCAGGTCTTGAAAGAAGAAACTGTGGACACCAGGCAAGTAGAAAGCACATTTCCATTAAGGAACAGCTAGAATGCTTCTGTCTTCACTGTTTTTTGACCTTGGATGCTCTGGATGTGGTAACTACACCAAAGTGGAGAAAATCCATTTCCCGCTGAGAAGGTATGTTTAAAGGGTTAATATATTTGCAGATAATAGGCTTAGGACAGTTCAAGTCTAGACTGCTGGCAAATACAGATGAAAGGACTTTAACTGAGGTTCTGGTTAGGGTTTCTTTTTCCCCCTCAAGTTGCAGAATCACACACAAAGGTCAGTGTAAGATCAGGGCCTCAGACCCCAAACCCCTCTGAGCAGTGATTCATCTCTCCATTAGACTCAAATTCACAGTACATTTATTTGACAACTTTGATACACTCACATAATAGGTCACATTGACACAACTGAACCAAACCCTACTGAACTGTAAGTTCAACAAGCAGGTTTCAGTTAGGGAAAGTGAAAATCACTGCAGAGAGAAGGCAAAAGCCCAGAATTTGCTCTCTAGAGAAGCTACAAACTGATCAATACCACTTTTTTGTCCCATACCATGTCCTGAGGACATTATCAAGTCTAGGACAAACTTAAATCTACTCTTGAGGCACAAATTTGCATCCTTACATCCGTCTTTCTACATTTTGTAGAAGTCCTTGGTCCTTTAAAAGGACCCAGCAAAGAACTGAGGTCTAAGTCTTAAAACTTTCCCTTCTATCCCGGTTCAAGAGAAAGGAAGGAAAAGCACTGTCCTGCAAAAGGAAAAGAGCAGGAAACAAAGAGAAGTCAGAAGACCTAAAGGACACAAAAGAAGAGCACACTTACACCTTCATCTCATAAAGCAAGAACAGATATCACAGTGATTGGCATTCATTATATAAAGAAATGGCTTAATTAGCCATAATCATGGTCAGCTACCAAATGTCAAAAGGTCACTTGATACTAATTGTGAACAAGACAAACTGAGCTGCTTAAAAAAGACACTGTCATGAATAATTTCTCAGGGCTTAGCAATTCTGCATGCTTCTGTAAATTGCTCTTCTCTATTATGGTTGAAAAGCATTCTCCTAATTATTAATTGGATAATGATTTGTTTCTATCATTAATTCAATAATGTGTTCAGAAGTGCATTTTGAAAGTTCCCAGCTCTAGAGACTATAAATATCAGACTTATCTTGACATAACTGCTCTGGTTGGAAGGCTTGTCCCAAGTGATGGAAGTGGAGCCTATGGAGCTTTCTGCCCATTTCTAGGCACTTTGCACCAAAGTCACTGAAACGTCCATGTCCTCTAGACATGGTCTAGAGACCAAGGGAATGCTGCTGCAGGGAACAGAAGGTGTTCAACACCAGGTAGCTTATGCATCCCAGGTATTAAACAGGGTTTGATGAGCAGGAGATCAATAGTTCACCCTTAGCACGGTATTCAAAAGGTAGAAACATCTCACTCCTCCTTTACATCTCACTTCCAAACCTAGAGGTCTTCAGAGCACTGTGTAAACAGAGTGCAGGAGGAAGGGCATAGGAGAGGACTCTGCTGTACAGCACTGACCACCCCTTTGTCCTATGACATGGGCCCTGTGCCAGGGTGGTGTTGCAATCATTTCTGCTCACATAAAACGCTGAAGGCAAGAAAGCCAACAATAATCCTTTGGAGCTACCACTCCCTACTACCTCCCTAAGAGAAGCCAGACCATTAAAAATGCCACATAAATATCACTGACAGAAAACAGGCTTCAAGGTTATTCAGAAAAGCCCCACGCATAGACAACCTCCCCTTTTTAGTACTGATAAAAACCCTGAGTTTCTCAAAAGAGCAAGTCAAGCCACAGGCAAACCCACCTTTCAAAACCCAGCAGCTCCCTTTTTTGTAGAAGAAAAGGTAATGTGGGGGAAAGGTATAGCACTGCTCCTTCATGGGCCACAGAGGCATAATCAATTGGCACAAAAGCACATTGTTGAAACACAAACCATGGAAAGCTGCTTTATGAACCCGTGCAGCCAGCTGGAACTCCCATCAACAGCTGCGAGAGGAGTTCACTCCAGGACTGAATCACTTCATTAGGTGGAGGTTTTTTTCTTTTATTACATGCAGCTCAGGCTGCTGATCCTCATGCTGAAGACCCTCCACAGAGCAGCCCCACTGCTTTCTCTGCTCTCTGAATGTTCATGGTTCACACTGTATTAGCTAATCTTGTCCTGAGACATCATTTGTCCCTCTCCCATCATAAGCAGCCTTCCAACCTACTACATTCCACTGTGTGGTGTCCCAAGCCTTCTGACTGTAAGTCAGAGAGCAGTAGTGGTTTGGGGCCGCACAGGTATAGAATCTGCTCATGTCTGTGACAGGACAAGGGGGAAGGGCTTCAAAATGACACAGGGCAGGTTTAGATTAGATATTAGGAAGAAATTCTTTACTGTGAGGGTTGTGAGGCCCCGGCACAGGTTGCCCAGAGAAGCTGTGGGTGCCCCATCCTTGGAAGTGTTCAAGGCCAGGTTGGAGGGGCTTGGAGCAACCTGGTTTAGTAAAAGGTGTCTCTGCCCATGGCAAAGGGGTTGGAATTAGATAACCTTTAAGGTCACTTCCAACCCAAACCATTCTATGACTGCAATGAATTGCAAATCACGGAAACTGGAAGAAAATATCCAAATGGAATGGCATTTCCTGCTTGCTCTGCTTTTAATTCTGCCCGCTTTCTACTTGATATATGCAATTGGATTATATATGAAACACAGGTGGACAGAACCCCAGCACTCAGTGACATGAAAATACACATTGTGTATCCATCTCAGCTTAAGACTGGAACATAGTTGCAAGGAGGAGACCACTGGCTGCCAGGTGTGCTTGGAATGAAGGACAGCAGGTGACATCACAGGGATTTTGTAATTTAATATAATTATCTCAAGGAAAGTCCTAATTCCTTCATTGAAAACAACCATACAAGCCTATAAACTTAGTGAAAGGGAATAAAAATTTCTAAAAAAGTAAAAACTGGTGTAGGAACTATCTTCAAACAAAATGCTGATTGAAATATACCTTCTCCTAAGCTTATACTTCTATGGGACTCTCAGAGAAATAAAAGAAATGCCTCTGCTATTCTGACAGCGTAGCCGACTTCAGCCCTCTTGTACTTCATTTCCATTGTAGAAATGTCAGTGGACCCTCATATTGAGGAAAACCTCAGTATTAAAGAGCAACAACAAGATACTCGAAGCACTGTGTTCAACAGTCGTGGGAAACTTGTGAGAGCTACTCCAGCAAGTCACACCTACGAGAAGCTCCACCTATGAGCCGTGGAGGGCTCAGCACTGGGGCTATTTACATGTGTGGGAACTGTTTTAAATCTTCTTACCTGAACTGCTACAGCGAGATGGTTCCACGAGTCTCCCGGTCCCATCGTAGCAGGCGATAGCTCGCAGCCGCACGCCCTCACCACACTCCTTGGACACTCCATGGAATGGCATTCCCAGCTGCAGCTCGGATGGGCCTCCTCTGATAATGCAGTCGGACCAATTTCCGTGGGGCTGGGAGGTAAACACCTCGCAAGGGCACGGCTCTGTTTCAACTTGAGGATAAACTTCTGTGTTGTGGCATTTGTCTCGCTTTCTGCTTCGCCCTGTTCCAACCACAGAAATCTGTTTGTTAGCTTAACATCTGCTACTCTCGATAACAACACGTCATATTATTTATACTTGCATGAATTCAACACATTAGAACCAAGACAATCTGAATGTTAATATCCAGGAATGTTCCTGAAGCATCTATTAGCTGCCGCCAGTGCTCTGGTGAGCAAGGACAACGTATTTATCTCCAGGGGCAACCAGAGAACTTGGAAATAGTGTTTTGATGGGTAGGTCAAGGAGCAAAATATGAAGTCTTACTCTAGGAATAGTCTGCCCAGAAACTAGTTTACAATTTCATATAATACAGTTTTCCCCTAATTATCTGATGAAAATAAATTGATTGTTTTGTCTCTATTTGCTCACAATCAATGGTTGCCAGGACAACTTCCAGAGGCCTCTACATCAGCCACAACTTCCTCTTTGAGGTTTCTTTACAAATTAGTTGAAGATGTGCTGTGCACACAAACTGTGCTTTGACGAAAACAGAAGAAGATAATCCTCAGTAAATTATTAGGGCTGGAAAGCATTTCAATGGTTACATTTGCTTTTATGTTTTCCTTTGGTCTATTCCTTCAACAGGTTTTAAAAAAGGCTCTTTCAATAGTTTCAGGAAGCAGCAGCATCCGAATAAATCTCGGTACAGCTCTCTGGAACTGCATTCTCCATGCCCTGCTCCTGCAGGACTTCAAGGCACGAGAAGGGATCCCCAGCATAAAAGGAAATAATGCAAAGCAGAGAGTTCATGCTCCCTGCATCCCTACAACTGCTCCAGGGAACAAATGTTGGTATACAGCCTCTAAAGACAAAATCAATGCTTTCCTTGGCACAGGTCAGCCAATGTGCCGTGGAGTGATCTCGATGCTGGCTGAGCTCAGGAATGTCTCTGCATTTGGCATCTGCACAGAAGGGAGAAGTCATCTTCAGTAACAAAGTGCATCTGCATCCCACCCTCAGAATGTTCCTCGGGGATCTTGGACGCACTAAAAACACTTCTGCAGAAGGTTTTTAAAGCTTTGATCCCAAAAGAAATGTTTTCTCTTTGATACTGCACACAAATAAAATAGTAAGAACAACAAAAATAAGTTATATAACCCAACAACCCTTTTCATAGTCTGGAACTAAGAATAATTTCACCACACACAATCTGGGTCTCATCAGTACCAGTTTGCATACAAACATATACATCCAAAGTAAAGGCCACGGCTGCAGACCCTTCATATCAATGTCATTCAAGCCAAAGCTCTTTCAAAATTGTATTGCCAGAGTGCTGGAGAGTGTAAAATTTGCCACCACAGAGGGATATTAAACACAAAGAAACCAAACTGTGCCAGCATCTTTATAGTTTTTACGTAAACATATGTTTACATTTTTATGTAGGTATTTATGAGCAAATTCAGGTACAATTCCTCATACTTTAAGGAAAGTCTTTTAAAAGGCTTTAAATAGATTGGGAGCTCCCTAGTGGCATTTCCAGCATTTTATGTTTGACAAGCTGACAGGGGCCACAAACTCAGGCTACATGTACAGTTGTATGTTCTCCACTGTATAAGTAAACATGGGAATTCGGGATTTGCCGTTGTTTTGTCATCATGGCATGAAGCACATCAGACCCAGGTAAGGATATTAATAATCTCACACTTGTATGACTCTTCTATTCCAACTTGCCCTGCCATCTGTTTTGCTGGATTCTTCCCTCTAAATAAGTTGCTATGAAAGCCCTACTTTGAGGGCAAAAGTGACACTGATCTCATACTCCTCACAAAGAAATAGTTTTCAAATTAGTGGCAGTAATACTTTTATCATCTTCACAAACTGCTTTAAAAATTACTGTTAAAAAATACCATCTCCAAAATTTTTGAGGACAGAAACCCCTCAACTAATTAGTTTTTTTTTTTAACATTTCGTTTCTGAACACTAACAAATATTATATACAGTAAATATTATCAGGTAGCGCATACTGTACATAAAAATTATAGGAAACATTTTAAAAAGTCTATAACTACCTGAAGGGAAGTTATAGCCAGGTGGGGATTGGTCTCTTCTCCCAGGCAGTTAGCAATAGGACAAGGGGGTATGGGCTTAAGCTCTGCCAGGGGAAACTTAGGCTGGATATTAGAAAGAAATTCTTTACAGAGAGAGTGGTCAGGCATTGGAATGGCCTGCCCAGGGAGGTGGTGGATTCACCGTTCCTGGAGGTTTTTAAACTGAGATTGGACATGGCACTGAGTGCCATGATCTAGTAAATGGATTGGAGTTGGACCAAGGGTTGGACTCGATGATCTCTGAGGTCTTTTCCAACCCAATCGATTCTATTCTAAAGAGAGAAAATGCTTTGTACCCCTAACACAGTGAATTAACAGTATTCATCAACTGAAAACTCACCTAAAAACTGTGTTTTCATTATAGTGACTTTGAATTTTGATATGTTCTGTAATAAGTCTTTCGCTTCTTAAGTAATGACTAATTTTATATGTAGAGTCGATGATGACTTACAAGGTAAAATAAGTAATACTGTTAAAAACCGAGTGGAAGGCAAGCAAATACTTATCGGATAATTAGCAGATTCCCACTAAATGACATTGTTAATGAACTCTCATAATGAAGCCAAAGCATTCACTTGAGCATAGACACACACAGTGATGAACAAGAAGTACAATCCATGCATGCTTAGAGGGGTGAAATGCAAATGGATAAAGGACTCTCTTAACACCACAAAATACTTCCTAAAATAGCACTTTCCTTAAATCTTTGGACAGAGTTCCTGTGGATGATATCTCTTCGAGACTTTTGGCTACCTCCAATTTTCATAAAGTTTTCATGCAAATACAAGTCAGCACTAATCTCATTGACTTTCCCTTTTGAAATGTGGCCAAACCAACCCCGACGCCTGATTTTGTCCTCCCTTGCTGTTTTCTGGGGTGTTGTGCTGTCCCCACCCTGGACACCCACCACATGTTCACCACCTCCTTTCCAGGACACCTTTGCTGGGCACAGGCTGAGACCACAAGCTCCATCCCTGCAGGAGAAATGGAATCCAGCAAGGTCGTATAGGGAGAGACTGGTGGTGTTTGGGCACAAGTGCAGTGAAGGTGAGGAGACAAGCCATTAGAAACCTTTTTTGGTCCACTTACTTGAACAGATCTATATCTGATGTAGAACAGAGTAAGGAAGGGAATAAACAGGATCACAGAGTTTTGTAACTTGCACAGATGGTCAAAGAGAAAATTCAGATTTAAAACTACTGGAAGTAAGTATCCACTTAATTCTTACATATTTCCTATTATATCAGGCACCTATTATTCTGCCAGGGATCAAAGATTTCTCCTACTACAAACATACAGGCATTGACATAGAGAACATTTTAGAATATATTCCTTGCCAGAAACAACAGAGCATTATATTATACTGGTTTTTATGTAAAAGAGAAATCTTTATCCTTTAATGAGCCCCACTGAAGAATGGCAGCTTGAAACCATTATATATGTATGCTGTAATTATTAGGTACTAAAAACTAGGAACAATCCAGCAGTACCACACCAAGACATCTATGCAGGCAAGGACAAGGGGAGTACAGAAAAAAGGAGCAGTGGTGGCCACCATACTTTGCTGCCACTCATTTCCCAGGCTTTATCCCAGCAGATATTCTTACAGCAACATTAACATTCTACTCCAGAGCAGAAATCTTTGAAGTTTCACCTCTATTAATGGAGCAAACTCAAGCCAGCTACACCATAGCTCTCAAACACAACAGAGAAACACGAAAAGGTGTGAGTGTTGAGGGTAATAATAAGAGCCAAATTTCTTGTAAACCTTCTAAGAACATTATAATTCATTTTCATTTTATTTAACAATGTACGTGGGGGAAGACAATTCTCAGCAAAACAAGCAGTTCCAAGCTATTAATGCTAAGGAGTTTTAAAGCTTTTCAGTTTGGTCAGCATTCAAATAGCATAATAACAAACCACGACAGCAAATATGGGAGACTGCTCCGTGAAATGGTTTGAACTGGTGAGTTTAATGAATACATAGAAAATTTTGAACAAAACTGTTCTAATGGTACTGTTTTTTCTTTACTCATGGTATTAATTTGCCCTGTTGAACTACAGAATACTGCTGAGCACAAAACAGCCAGTTTTAAACCTCCTTCAGATTTCAATGGTCTTAAACAGAAAATCACACTGATTTGTACTCTTGTATAGGTGTTTGCTGCATGTTTCCCAGATTAACAGGTCACAATTGCACAAAGAGTGGTCACTGTTTCATTTGGTTTATGTCTAAAACCAGCTTTCCACCAGTGAGTGAGTTTTCCTGCATTATCCTCCTACCAAAATGTGTGTGCAAAAGGCAGGCAATGACCACTGTCAAAAATCAATTAAGAGTGATAACTACTCTGGGTTTTCCCACAACCCCACCATCAGTCCAACAACACCTGAGAGCATTAATCACAAGTATCACCATCAGATAAATATTATAAAATATATCACCTGTGAGCGACCGTCTCCTGCTTCTAGTTGTCTCACAGTCAGATGAGCATACTGTAAATTTGGACCAGGGGGTAAATGTGCAATCATCTCTGCAGGGAATGAAGCACTTCTGGACAGGGGATGGCACAGCTCCTGCCCACCGCACGCAGTCACCGACATTGGCAGGGCCCTCCTGCTCCGACAGGCACGTCACAGCTGAAAGGAAAGGTACAGAAATCTTTGTATTCTTGTATATATTGTATCATACCCTGTGCTCTATGTGAGATTCACTCTCCTGGATGAACAGAATAAGGCTGATTTGTTTGTAGTCATTATTCACGGGTCACTCAAAGATGTGCTAGGAGCTCCACAAAACCATAAAGACACTTCCTTATGTGAGCAGTGTGTTATCAGAACGGTGATATAAATTCAGTATTTTCAAGGAGGAGGTCATTTTAAGGGATGTGGCAACACCCTAACCAATGATACATTGTACAACCAAGCAAGAAAACATATAATACTGTGGTTATGTGTGAGAACACATATTTTGGTCGAGGCCAGAATTCACAAGCTCTGATGCACATGCTACTCCTGGAATGGAAACTGCTTCAAAGTAAGAAAAAAAAAAATTAAAAACTATAAAAGAAAGCTTCCTTCTCCAAAATTGTCATCTTTTCCTAATTTCAGGCTAAGGGAATGACTGAGCAGCAGTAGCTACAGCTAAATGCTTCTTGCAGCAAGGTGTAAATATAAGGTCTGGTCTCTCCAAAATGAGCTCCCTAAATATTGTGCTACCTCTTCCACTCTCCCATTCTCTGTCTATTGTCCTTTTTGGGGCTGTAATGGTTAATTTTTCAGGGTCAATATTGGCACTGTATAGCCATGACGGAGAAAAGAAGTATATAATGTACAAATTTGAGTCACAGGAAGCTTAGGATAAAACTTGCTAAAGTTTCAGTGAATTTATAATAAGTAATTACAATAAATAAAAATAGCCTGCACATCATGGAGTCTTTCATTTCATTAATAATAATTGGTTCTCACAAAATCTTCAAGATTATAGGCTATTTATACCCTACAGTGTAGGTTAAACAAAGCAAAGGAAGGTCGGGACTTGATTAAAGTAATGAACCAAGGGACAGAACAAGGAACTGAATCTGGCCACAAGACTTTAGTCATGTCAGGCTCTCTGATTTCAGGCAAGTCCACCCATTGTATCATAAAGGCACTGAAGATGAAATTATTTAACCCAGATTTTAATATTTAACTTTAACAACCTGTGATATTATTTTATGATGATTGCTAAATAATTCAGGTTTCTGAGGCTGCATATAGTTTTCCTTGTTGCCAGCACTTAATGTGACTAGGAGTGCATGAAGAGAAAGGGAAAAAGAACTCTGTTTTCTTGCAGTTAAAGGACTTACTGGGGTGTAACTCTGCAATGAATACACATGATTTTGGGGTTTTAACTACAGGACTGTATGGGAGAAAGGGGTGGGTTGGCAACCATCTGGAAATAAAAAACCATCTTATTAAAATGTAATTAGATTTCTATGGAAAAAAAAAATCAGCATTTTGAAGAGCATGCAAAAGGCAAGCAATTGTTAAAAGTCTCTTTAGACTCAAGTGACAGCAAATCAGCATATTAATAACTACCTCTAAATTGCTGATCCCTGCCTTTCACTTTCAATCCCATGACCCTTCCCAGCTCCCAACTCCAGCAGTCAGACTCGGAGCCGTTCCCCTTCTCAATTATGGGAGGGTAAGGACGGAGGTCAGGGCTCTGTACGGGGATGTGGTGTAATTGCCCTCTTCAGGAAGGTTAAACAAGTAATAGACTCTGATGCCCAAGGTCTCTGTAGCCTCATTACCTTCAGCAAGGACACCACAGATTTGGCAACACAGACGTGTCCACGTGAAGTCTGCCCAAGGATATGCAAACCACCTTCTCGGTATCGCTGCAGCTGTTGGCAGGGAACGTGAACACCACCCTGCACTGCCAGCCCCATGCAGCCACACTTGTGATTGCACAGCAAATAAAAAAACTGTTTTTCACGGTTTTCAGCATACAAATAATTCACTGAGTTCGCTGAGCCTATCTGGATGCTAAAATAGATGGATATATCAGGACACACAGGATCACGGCAAATCTTTGCCAGAGGTCACGGAGCTTAAAGAAATTGGTGACAATAGACACATGGGTAGAGCAAAGTTGAATTAAAACAGCAAATAATATAGTGCATTATAGATGTATAAGCACACATAATAATAATGGATAGACTAGTAAGAGACATAACACCTAAAGGAGAATCTCCTGTGAGGTGATTAGGGATGGGCAGGTGGTTGAAAATACAGAAATACTTCTCTTCTCTACCTCAGGAATTTTTGTAAGTGCGGATCATGTAACTCCATCCAGTCATTCCTGACAGAGCAACAAAGCCTCTGTGCCAGCAAGAAGGCAGCAGCCAGAGAGCAAGGGATCCAAAAAGTTCTTCTTGATGCCTAAAATACTGGCTCTGGAGAGCAAACACTTCACTTGCTTCCCACACTCCTGGACTTCTGCACTTCCCAATGGCATCAGTGTTATTACTGAGCTGGTGGGCACCTCTGTGGTGACCTGACCTGCATCCATGTCACTCTGTGGGGAGAACAGGGACTCCTCACTTCACAAAACATCATAAAATGCCAGCCACAGGCATCTGGTACCCTTACATACCCCACACCTCCTCAGAAGCAACACAGGGCACTTCAGTCATATTAGGAGGCAATTCATTTCCACCCAAGAGCCTGCAAACATCTTCAAAACTATGCCAAGGCATGACTTCTTCCATCTAAACTAAATTATCTTCAAAAGCATGAGCTTAATTGTCCTGACTTTTGCAGCATGTCAGTCATAAGTGATAGCAGCATTTCTACTACATGCTTACAACCATGCGCTTGAGGTGAGCAGCAGGAACTGCTAAAATAAATTAAATAATAAAACAAAAGCCCATTTAGGGCATTCTAATGGATTGAGAAGGGGCAGGCAGGAAGCAGCAGAGATGATGGAGCCATTCCAGTGGTTCAGTTGGGAACTATTCGCCTCATTTCTGCCTGCTGCAAACTCACTTCCCAATTTAGTTAGCTTTAACTTCTATGAGAAAAATATTTTCATATACAGGCACTTCTGGAAAGAGAATGAGAGAAATTTGTTTTCAGTGAACCTCCAGGAAAGTAAAATTATTTATCCTCAGTGGTTTCGAACTACTGATTGGTTTGGCTCATATGTGGTTTATGTTGCATAAAAAATATTTCCCCTTAATCCTCAGTTCTGTCAGAATGGTTTTGAATAAACTCACACCGCAAAGCCATATCTGCTATGTCAACATCTGTTTTGGTTTTTTAAGGGGGATACCACTGGAGAGTAAATGCAGTCCATTTGCAGCCCTGTGCACTGAGGGGAAAAAAAAAAAAAAATCAGAGTAATAAATCCCTCCTAGACATAATGTGTGATTTCTACTCTGCAGTATTTAAAATGGACACAAATGTATGAATAAAACAGCTAATAACAGGACACTGCCAGATAAAGGCTTTCAAATTATCATATTGATTCCCACAAAGAGGGGAAATGCAGGATTTCCTTTTCAACTCCCGCTATTCTTTTTTATTACCACCAGTCAACACCACCAAACTGGAATTAAACACTTGGGGCCAAACTGTGGGATGACATTTTAATGCAGTTCTGTTGATATAAAAAGAACTGCTGGCACAAAAATAAAAAAAAGTACACCTTCTCTTGCAATGATAAACACAAGATCATGAATGAAATTGAAAGGTAGGCAGGTTTAAGAGGCTAAAAGAAAATAACTTTTTTGCAGGGAAGGGCTGGAATTGTTCAACAGATCATGTGGATACATCTGTGAAGGTGCCAACAAAACTCAGCAATTAATATGAGCAATGAAAATACTGCAGATGCAACTGCTCTGCTTCAAGGCATCAGTCAAGCATTAACTGTATGGCCTAGGGAGGAAATTTCCCTTTCTGCTGCTACAGGGTCCTGTTGGGAGACTGAACAAGGACTGTTAACAGGATATTCAGTGCAACAGTCTCTGTTTTCTGGCTTTAGATTTCCACCCACAAGAGCATGTCTGTATCCCAGCACCTCGGCATATGGCACACAGAAGCATATGGAAGCTATATTCTTTAACTACATTTCTCTCAAATTGAAAGTAAATAGCAGACACTTGTTCTATAAACTTTTAGATGGTGAAATCAAATGTTTGTACGCTGTCAAATTGCAGAGGCGCTGAAGGCATCCTTCCTTACATCATCACCAAAGAGGAATGTCAGCATCAAACTGGGGTAACTCAGGGGCCCTCAGGTGCACAGGCCTGACTTAGAAGAGCACTAGAGATGGTCCTAACAAAAGGAAGTGTATTGAAAATGAAATATTACAGGCACAGCATTGCATCCAATAAGGAAAGATAACATAAATACAGTTCCTCTTAAGTAAAAATCCAATTACAGACAGCCGCTGCAATCATATTCATTTACCAAAGTTATAATCAATTCTCTTTAAAAATGCATTTCAACAGATCCCAAAGAGTAAAAAGCTAAAGAGTGAGAGTATCAAACGCAAACCAGTAAAATTATATTGTACCGCGGCACTTTCAATTTGTGAAAACTAAATTAGTGTTTCCAAAACTCTGGAATTAAATGTCATTAGAACATCTGAAAACCATGACTGATAATTCCGGGAAGGTACACTCAGGCCAAACAAGCCAAAGCTATGCAGCAGTGCAAATCAAATGGCTGGAATTAGTACAGGAACAACAGGATGAGCTACGAGGTTAGACAAGAGCTCTAACACCCGAGAGCTGTAGGCACAACAAGGCAACAATCTTCCCTGGCTTCAAATTCCAAGCACGTGTGAAAGATCAAAGCCAGCACGTAAAGCCAAAGAAATTATTTTAATATAGCTTTTTTTCCTTCTCATTGTTCAGAATAAATCTCATTTTGTGTTGCATAAGTATTCTAGGTATCCCAATATATAATTTTTTACACATATCACTAACGATAAGTGAAAAAAAAGTTAAGGGGTAATACATACAAAAAAAAAAGAAATAATTTAAGAGTTCAGACCTGCTGACTATAAGATTAGTCTTGTAACTCACAGTGACCTCATTCATTTTCTATATTGATGCTCCTTTACAGTTACAACGAGTTGCTTCAAAACCCCAGGTGGTACATTTGTGTTTTTCTTGTTATGTTAACACAACCCTAATTATAGGAGACCAGAAGCAGACATAATAGAAGATGTAACATCAGGCTCTGCTGAGACTCAGGTTTAAGTCTAAGGCCCTGAGTCTGTAAGGACATAAATATACACTCAACCCCAGCCCTTGGATGCAGCAGCACATCCTGTATGGAAATGTGTCTGACGTCTGGACTTACAGAAGCAAACCACAAGATAAATCTTAAAAGTAAATCTGAAGAACAAATGATTCCAGGAAGGACATCACAGACACAAATCTAGTAAAAATAGCTGAGGAAGAGCTGGAACAACTACTTATGCATGAGGAAAACTTTGAGGTCACCAGTTTCCCATTTTGTAATTATTAATGATATTGACAGTAGTGCTAAAGGGCTAACAAATGCCACCAAGCAAACAGAGTGCTGAATAAACACAGATCCCCACCAACCTGCTCTATAAACAAACAAGAGGAGCCGAAGATGAGGTTGGGATGCAATAAGGTGGTAAATACCAGCTCAAAAGATAAAGGAAAGCAACTGAAATTATTTGCATGAAAAGAAGTGGCAGAAGAAGTGGGCAGAAAAGTTACTTGCAGAGCATTAGCACGGAGAAGAAATTGTAACAGGGGAAAGGGGAGAAGTTTGGGATAGAAGTGAAGGGAAAAAAGCATGCACAACTGTGAAGATCCTTCTCAAGTTAAAGGTCCGTGTTTCACCTGCTCTTTAGGCTGGTTTCTCCCTGCAGCCTTTCCACAGTAAGACGTGGACATGGGGAAAAAAACCCGAGGTTAATGCAGGCACAGGAGCCTCAGAAGGAGTCCCAGCTGCAGGTCTCTGGGGGCCACCTCCAGTGCAGCCTCTGTCACTTAATGCCTTCAGCTGGACTCACCTCTGTTCCATCTAAAATAACTCCTTAAAGTGCAGCTTTTCTTTGATACTTATGAATGAGGTGAGTGATCATTTGCTTTGGAATATAGGACTAGAACTACTGCGAGAGCTGAGCTGTACATGTCAGTTTTGCCAGGCTGTGTGACTTGATGTTTTATTCTTCCTCATCTGTGAACTGAACCACTGTCTGAGGAGAAGCAGGAGAAAAATACATTGCTATAAAGCCCATTCCTCCTCCCACCCACACAATGAATGCAGAATACAGGATTGATACATTAATGTTGAGCACTATTTTCATACAAGGGTTTACTTATTCTAAGTGGTTCACACTCTGCCTGGCCAGAAAGACAAAATAATATGGGTTTTTAATGTTTCAAATTTACTTCGGCCAGAGAATAACTGCAATCTGAGTGCTTCTACATTATGCAATCAGTCTAAAGAATCTTTCACAATTTTTCCCTTTTTTTCCTAACATTATTATAGGTTTCGAATTGCTTTTACTTTCATTTTCCATTAAAAAGAAAATCAATGGAAGTGCATAAGATGATTAATGATAGAAATTATGCTCCTTTCAGAGAACATAAAATACAAAAATATGCTTATATTTTTCCTCTTTCTGTGGCCCACAATTACTAAAATTACTCGAGTTCAATTTCTTTGTAGCTGCTATCATCAAGTTATATTTAAGATAAATTATTTATTGCACACTTGAAAATAAAACTAAGACATCCTGTTATAAATACACACACTGAGATGACAGTAGATAGAGAAAATCAAGCATGCCAAATAACACAAGAGAGAGGAATTGGAAAACAAAAACAACATTTACAGTACTTCTAGTAACTCAAGTTGGAAAAAATCGCTGATTAAGCAAGCACTGACCTTCTTTTGAAAGCTCTTCCTCAGTTATGCATTCCCTAGACATGTTTTTTAGTGGTGGCTGGATGAACTTAGAATCTCATGCAGCCTGTTTTATTCCAGCCACATCCAGTTTTTGGTAGCACCCCATGGTCATCTCTCACAAAGGCAGCAGAGAGTTGAACACTGCAGCCAACTCCCACGGCAAACCCAGCCTTGGGAAGTCTCAGAAGACAGATCTGTAAACTTGCCCATTTCATTTCGAATTTTTTTTGCATTGGTTTTGATAAAATTTAAAGTTATCCACTTGCATCAACTTTCAGGTAGTAAGGCATTCAAAACATTGGTTTATGTGGGTTTAGGAGAATACATGTGGAATCCTGCTCTGGAAAGCAGACTCCATCTCTCCCTTTACAGTAAAGCACATATATCCAGAACATAACATAACATACCAGCATACTCATAACTGCCCCAACATTATATTTAAAACACTGTGGTCCAAGGTAACACCTAAAGACATGAATCTACCCTCTCTCCTCAGCTCCCCAATCCCCAGCTCTGGCTCTTCTTATTTTGGTATTCAAAACTCTCACTGCCCTTGGCCCCTTCTCAGGGACCAGCACTGCAGACATACATTGGCCCCTCAACAACTTTTCAGCTCATCCTCATCCATATTCCTCTCACAGAAACTGCTCTCAAAGTTTTCTTAAGTACCAATGGATTTTGCAGATGTGGTCCTGCACAAAACTTTGCACTTCAACTATCACTTTTCTAAAGAACAGATAAGAATACTAAATGCTTTGAGGTCTGAAGTCTGGCTACTCATCTCCAGCCTAAAACTGATAAAACAACTAAAATTACTTTAACTGAAGCTAACAGAAATACTCAATGCTCAAATATGCTCAAATGCTCAAATAATTCATGTTATCTAAATTAAGTATCTTTCAGCCATCATATAATATTGTCCACCTCATGAGAGAAAATAAAGATGCCGGACTTGAGATTGAAGGATCAGCACAGCCTAAGTACAGTAAAGACACTGTAGTTTGATTAAAGGTGAGAGAGGCAGAAAGAGATTGTGAAAAGTTTCCCACCCACAACCTTGAAAAATTAAATGTTTGAGGTCTTTCAGAAGATCTACCCAGTGGGAAAACTAAGTAGGCAGACTGGAATCCCTGTAAGAGCAAAGTCACACTCTGATGTGTGGGAGTTCCATACATGTATACATAATGTACAAATTATACACTCAGAAAGGCTTTTTATACTTCTTTCTAAACATTCCTACTGTGCAGGGGAAATGTGTCTTACAGTAACCCCACCTCAGGGCATCCTTTCTCAAATATGCTCAAAAAAAAAAAAGAGAAGGCAAACAAAACCAAAAAAGACACCCAAATTTGCCAAAGGAGACTAACAGTCCAAGACAGTGAAGGGTATATTTCTAAACTGAGCATAGAAAAGACACTGATTCCCATAAGTGTAAGAAGTGGTATTTCCCCTGGGTCATGCTAAATGAACTTTGTGTGTGTGTGTGTGTGTGTGTGTAGCAGATCCAATAGGTTTGCCTCTTCAGAATAACAAAAATAATTACACCCCTCTTTCCTCGTGTTTGCTCTTCAGACCATTCTCACTGCTAGTACGTTCCTTTTTACTCTCCTTTTGAAGCTAACAGATCTTAAGGGACTATTTGCTTTCTCCTTCTAGTCTCTTAAAAACAAGGCAGAAGATCAGAGAAGATGCAAAGGTAGATATCTTACAGCATGTTATGTTTTCCATACAGTGATCTTCTCTTCCTTTCTAACAGGCAGGAAAAAAAGAAACGTTTCTTATTTAGCTGCTGCTACTTATCTTAAATTTGCACTAAATTTTTATAATTGAAAGGGGTTTATAAAGCAGATTGTATTCCTGCTGAAACAATGGGAAAACTCACATTTATTTCAATAGGAAAACAGATCCTATTACACTTTCCTTTTAATGATTCTTCTATGAACGAAGCATTTGTTTGCAAACATTTGTTTCTAAAGCAATTACATAATCCAAACACTGACTGATCACAATAGGATTGTTCATCTATAACAGATACAATATTTGGACACAAAAAATTCTCTTTCGTGGTTTCTTTACCATTGGTTCAGATCATATAATTTATGATTTATTTAACTGAAAAATGCAATCCAATGCAATAAAAACAAATTAATACAACAGAAACTAAATTGCATCAGACCTGGAAATGCTTTCCATCCTACTGGAATACTGTTAGTATTTTTAGCTAATCTTCATGTGCTTCATTCTAGTCAACCCCAGGGTAGAGCTGGCTAGGACACTACACTGCATTTCCTTTTATTACAGTCTTTCCAGTAAAAACCATTTGAATCTTGGCTATAATAAAATTATCAGTTTGATTCTCATCTTATACACTCTTTTCACCTGTGAAGCTTTGTTCATCTTTGCTGGAGCTCAGAGCCATTTCTTCTATAAAATTGCTCTGTGCGTGAATCTGGATGCAGAAGGTTTCTGCCAACTGTCATTACAACATCAAAGGTTTAAATTGAGGAGCACTTAAAGCAAGGGAAGGTCATCTTTGGAAATTAACTTGGAATAAAATTTCACAGAAGTGGAGGTGGTTGTTCATACTCTGCCAGTGCAGCAACAGTGGACCCACCATTTAGTTCACATGCCTCTCCTGGCTCATTTATCATCAGCTTCCTCCTCCTGTAAGGGCAGAAACACCCCCCACATCCCTGGGAAGTCCTCAGTGTCCACACAGAGCATCAGGAGCTGTGCTCAGCCCTGGAGAGGCAGGACCCAGCCATGGAGGGCATCATTAAGAAGCACATCAGTGACTCAGACCTGAGGTTGCCTCAGTGACACGAAGCCCAGAGGAACATCTGATCCTTTCTTCCCTAAAGAGGGAACAAAGTCTATGTCCAATTATGCCCAGCACCACCATGTCCCTTAAAACCAAGAGGACATAACCAGAGGGACTTCCAGAATTTCCCTAAGTGGTAATTCTTTCATTTTAGAATAAGTTATTTGGAAATAAAATTCAATGCAGAACCAACTCAATACTTTGAAGATTCATCAAGATTCACATCACATTCCTTTTTCAGAGGCGAGAACTGATATTTGGAATTTTAAGTGTGTATTTCAAAGAAACAGTAAATAGCAGCTTTTTAATTCATCAGAAGCCCAAAGGAAAGGGAACTTTTCATACAAATGTGCTGCACTTGGGAGACTAAGTCTTGCTGTTGCTATAATCAAAGTGTAAATACAGCATAGCAAGAACTCATAGTAATTTGTGTCTACGAGCAAGTTTGATGTGGCAGGGCCAAATAAATTCAGACTGTACAGCTCTGCAGAACTGGGAGATTCCCTGAGCTACTGCACTGGCATTTTGCCCTTCCCAGATCATTCGTTGCATCAGACCTTTGTCTCAATTTCTCTTTAAAACTCTGTCTTGTCCTATTTGAAGGCCCACGCTCCAGGGTTATACCTTATCAGTTAATTAACTTTTAGAATAGAAACAGCAGAAATGACTATATAAACTTTGGCTCATATATATCAAAGCCAATGTCAGCCAGTGTGGTTCCTGTGTACCTAATCCAGGAGACTTATAATAAAACCTCATCTTCCATTTACAGCCTGAGGCAATAGTAGGTCTTGCAGAGAGACGGGCGAAGCGAGGAGGTTTAGTAGAGCAATAATGTTGCTCAACAGTTTAAATATTGGTCTAGCTACTAAACTTTATGCCGGGAGGTTCTGGCATTACATTATTAAATGCCAATATTTCATCCACGGTTTTCACTTACTCAGAATAATGCATAATTCATTTCAGGAAAAAAAAAAAAAAAGGCAATTTATTATATTTCTCCCTCCCCCCGCCTCAAGAAAAAAAACCCTTAAGGTAACACTACTCTTCAGTGGATCAAGGCCACACTAAGGAGGAAGTATGGGGATGGTGTGTGTAATATGTCAGTTCTTCACTTAATGAACAATTCAGCAACAACATACTAGAAGCTATGAAAACCATTGCCTTCATTCAGGTCTATAAGGTGACTGGAACAAGGAATAAAGGAGATATTGATTAAGCTGGAAAGCTTGAATCAACAAATAAGAAAGAGGAGGATCCTTGGAAGCAACTTTGATTTTTATTTTACTGGCTCTTCACCTAACATCAGCAGATCTTACTGATGTGTATTAAAAAAAAAAAAAAAAATGGGGTAAGAGGGAATTGAACAAGAGCCATGTTTGAAAATTATTTTGCCCACAGTTCAAAATGACCCAGCAGTGAAAAGGATGAAACACAGAAAAAGGATAAAGAATCTGAAGGAGAATTGTAGCCTGAGAGGCTGGGAGTGTCCAGCAGCCCCTCACTCAACTCCAAGCACACCTCTGTCCCCAGGAAAGCCCTCGGGCTCCTAACTCCTGTCATTCCAGAGAAGTTGTGTGATCTGGCACCTGTAGATAGATAGTTAGATAGATGGATGGATGTTATTATTTACTGCCACTCGTAATTTTTTTAATTTTTTTTTTAAGTGCAGGGTTAAATCCACATAGGTTTATTAAGACACTTTCTCAAGAAAGTTTCACTAAGAACAGTTTTTAAAAGTCAAGAAAACTTCTTATCATTTTGTTTCTATAAAATGCAAGAGAACACACTGTAGATTGAGATTACTATATCAGTACTTTTGATTTACTCACCTTTTCAACACAAGACAGGCAATTCCCGTATTTAACTTTATTCCAAAGCTGCGACCTTGACTTCTACCAAAAGTTCAATTGCATGGATATTGTTTTTGAGGCAGGATGAAGGAAGAAAGGAATTCTCACAGATAAGATAATGAACTGTCAAATGCAGCTTAAGAAATACAACTGTTTCAAACAGATGATCTGATTTAATATGTGCTGACCATCAATTCAAACAATTGTGAGTAGGTCATTATGTAGCACAGTGACTACAAAGCTTGAATTACTTATTTGTTTGCCTCATAAAGCATTAGGTGTGTGAACCAAAGACATCTTCAAAGCCTTCCATGTCAGGATCAAAACCACCAATATAATACTAAATTAAATACCATGTACTGAATGTGTATGGTGAACAACGTACACAAAATTTGACTTTTTCAAAAGAAAAAGATGTTGAAAAGTACTATTGATAAATTACAAGATCTGATTACAACAAGAATTTTTAAAAAAAGGTGTTCTCTAGTTTTTGAAAATAATAAAGAAATGCATAAAATGGCTATTTTAGCTATTAACCCACTGGCCTAGGTAATCATACAACTGTAAAAACACAGTGAAGCTTAGAAAAACTACCCCAAACCACGGTGTTATGTCCTGTGATGAGAATTGTGTAACCACATAAAAAAGAAAATATTATTTTTTTTCTCCACTCAATAAATGCAGTAAGTTTTTTCTAATAAAAAGAAAAAAAAGATGAGCTGCCAATACTGATGTGTCTGCTATCAATAAATGAGAAGTCTTGATGAGACTACAATCTTTTCCAATACAATAAACACAAAATAAAAAAACCTGAGAATCATATGGTGCTTTGCACAGATTCTTGGATTCTACATTGTCCAGTATAACAGAAGCTCATTTCACATTGCCATATAAAACTATTCCAGAAAAAATAAGTGTACACTGGAGTGTACATGGGTTACATTTAAGTTAAAAGATGCAAGATTGACAGTTCTCTCAAAAAAAAAAAGAATGAGCAAAGATTGTGAAGAAGTGAGGAAATGCTTAACTCTAATGTTTCAAATGTTTATCTACCTTTCTATCATATATTTAAAATTAAGTATAATACACTTTCCATTATGGTTACAGTGGGACTCTTCAGTAACAACTTTAAACAAACATGTTATATGGAATCACCTTCCAAAATCAAATTATTCTTTATCAACACAACATCTGCTACACCCACAAAAACACTGAACAAATAGCAAACAATAGACACCTGCTGCAAGTATTAAACAATTCTTTTCAGAGTAACTTACATAAGGACTGGAATAGTAACGTAAAAGGGGTACAGCTCTTCTGAAAGAACATGTAAATGCTGGGAACATTTTTATATTTTATCTACAAATTATACCTTTTCCATCTCTGGAATAGTCTATAAAGGACAACTGGTAAAATCTGGTCTGTCAGGGTGGAGACAGAGTAAACTCCACTTAGATAGAGCAAAAGCCATGAGGAGGAACCAATGGAGAACAGCTGGGACAGACAGGGAGATTAATACATTCCTATAAATATATCTGCATTAAAGCTAAGTAAGGTGTCCTGAAAGGCTGGTCTGGTAGGGAAAAGAAAATGGAAGAAGGGTGCAGTTCAGAAAAAAAGGAGAAAAGTGAAAGCTCCTCTATCAGGGAATGGGCACAACCATGGTGGGGATATGGAGTATGAGAGATCAGCTAAGCTCAATCAAAAGCTATTCACTGCCCTCAAACAAAAAACAAGGTGAAAATTAGGTCAGGTTCCTAAGGATTAGAAGAAGGCTGCAGCACATTAGAAACAGGCATTAAAGGCAACAAAGGATCCTCCTGCAAATGTGGTAAAAACCAGGCACTGTCCCCTCTCCCAAGCACCTCCTCAAAAACCGGCCCAAGTTTGCACCACCCTTCACTGCGAGGGTCAGCTGCAATCCCAGGAGTGGGTTTCCTTTCAGGGAAAGGGCTATCAGGGATAAGCTGGCTATTTCAAATGTCTGTCCTAATGAATTCTAGCTCCAGCAAACTTAGAGAAACTGATCTTGATGTGCCAGAAGTGAGCATCAGCTTGTTTTTGATTTGCACCAAGATACTGGGCCAAATCATCATTGAGCAGAGACAGCTAGTAAAAAAAAAAAAAAAAAAAAAAGAAAAGTTAAGTACATCTACTTTCTTTCTGTTACAGATTGATGGACACAGGGGAAGAAAATTAAGAACAGTAGCCTCATTTCAGAATAGTTTGTTTCCTCGAGGACAAAAATCCTAAAAATGCTCAGCACCGTGAAACCTAAAAGACTCTCTTAATAATTAAATTATATTGCATCAAAAAGCACATCCCTCCAGCAGTTTGATTTGGATGTGTGCACTCTAAACATGAGCAACTGGGTAAGCAAAGACTGGGTGGAGTTGACATAAAAACATATAGTACACTTAGCACTAAAGAAAACCTCTGAAATTGAATAGAGCCTTTTGCTTTATGATAATCTCTAGGACTGATTCACCACTGTTTTATTACTGACTTTTGTTATTGTATCTGAATACAATTTGATTTTATGAGCTCTTAAATATTACCTTTATAAACATTTCATGGGATGTTGACTCTCTATCTGCAAATTGCTTATTTGCTTATTGTATCTGCTCATTGATGCCATTGCAATAGCTTATTTTTGCATTAACTTCTTTGTTGAGTCTAGTTTATCTTCTGAGAAAACCCTGAGATGAAATTTTTAATAAGAAATCCTTAAAAAAAACCCAAAAACACCAAAAAACCCCCTGTAACTGGTAAAGGCATTTTCCCTTATAGTGTTCTCTTTGCCACATAATTCAATCAGGGAGTTTATGCCAGTAACTGTGAGATTTCAAGAAAGTACTTTGTTTATCATTTAATCAATATGATTTGAGCAACCCAGAAAGATTTTTAAATAGTAAACCAAATTCTGCACACTCCTCCTGCAACTTTACCCGCGTTTCAGACTTTTGCTCAATAAATGCTCTTCACATTTCATTTCTTTTGCTTCCACCATTCTGACTAGGCAAACTCAACAACAAAAACCTGTAGCTGAACTCCATCCATACAACACATTAACTGGTTTGCAAGCAGTGGAAGCAGATGATGACTGCACTGGGAGAAAATACAACAGGATTATTAAGCTCTCCTCATCAACCTACTTGACAGGTTAGTGCTAATTGACAGCTGCACTCAAATACCCTTCACTTCTTCCACTGCAAACCTGAACATTTACATTCCACAAAGCATATAATCAAATTTTACTCAACTAAAGCCCAAGAGTTAAGTGTATTTAACTTCTGAAAACACATCAGATGATTATTTCACTCACAGGAAAAATGTAATACTTGCAAAACCACAGAAACAACTGCAAATTGCTAATAAGTTTCATTATTATTAAGTTTGCCCCTTGGAAACACTAGCAATTAAGGTCAAATGAAACTCCGTAATCCGTCTAAATTTTTTTCCTGGTTACTTTCACTATTTATATTTACCTGTGATATTGATCTCACTAGGAAAGAAAGGCATCTTTGAAAGGCTTCAGATAAGACAATTTGAGCAGACACATTTTGCCCCGTTTCTCATCAAAGCACTTAAAATTGGAAAGTTTATGCTTTCATTTCGGATTTGCAGAGTATTAACATTTAAATAAGCTTAAGAAAAAGGCCAGATACATGATTTAAAACCAAAAATTAACAAAAAGCAGCCATCTTCCTATAAATGCTACAATTAATCACTATGATGAACAGAGAGAAAGTAATCCATCTCACCACACCATAGAGCTGATGTAGCTTTTCTTTTCACACACCACACAAGTTAGTTATTATGAGCAGATGTGCTTAGATTACATGAAAATTTATACCCCGTGAAAGTAGGCATTGAAGATATCTATTTATTTTAAAACACAAATTTGTCCCTGTTTGTTTGGAGGTTTGTTCACGTGCAACTACATCCCCAAAGCAGCCCTCACAAAACCCATCCATCTCACAGGCAGTGCTTTTTATGTGTTCCACTAAACAAACGTTTCAAAGTGGTCCTGGAAAAGCACCTGCTGGTCAAAGCAACTTCTTACAAACAGGGTGCTTCTGATTTGTCCCACAGGTTCCTCAGTGCACCCCGAACAACACCTGCTGTGATCACATCGTATGTTCTGGGGGTTAAAACGTGACAGAACAGGTGAATCCCCCAAACTCTCCGAAGAGTTCATGTCTGCACGTAGCTGCTCAGTTCTGCAGCCCAATTTCTGCTCGATTTTCTCAGATATTGTTAATAAGACCTATTATTAAGATGCCCTCCAAGAGCACAAGGAAAAAAAAACAAGCCAGCAGCGGAGGCTCGTGGTCAGCGAGGGCAGTGGCTGTGGAAGCCCCGTATCCCAGGCACACAGCAGAGTCTGGGAACGCTGCCCTGGCACGTCCCACATCCCCTGAGGATGTGCTGATCTCCTTCACCCTGAATTAAATGGATGCTGAAGTAGATGGCCTTCGACAAGCCTATTACATTTTAATAGGTCTGTTAGAATCCCTCGCACTGCCTGCCTCGAGTTCAGGCGCTTCCTTTACCTACGCAAAGACTGGGATAAAAAACAAAGATGCAGAAAGTTAATATCAAAAAGACAGTGGAGAAGACATAACTCAGAGAAATTTCAATCACCCTGGGGCACATCGCAAAAAAGCCAAATATATGATTGCAGGGTTGAAACTTCAGTGAACTGTCAAACAGAAACAACAGCACTGACCGGAATTGATCAGAAAAGCGGTAAAAAGTAACATTTGCTACAAGGCTTCACATCCAAGATCCAAATTTGACATTACAAAATACCCTACTTCGGGAAAACTCTGTCAAATATCAGAATATATTATTCCAAACTTCCCTTATTTCACAAAGCCAATATCAGCAATCCTTTAATAAATGATGCACGCACCTGGCAAACCCAGCGGCTGCCAGCAAAAAAATTGACTTTAGAAAAATCTTTGTTAGAAGGTGACATTTTTTTCATTACTATCTATTGCCATCAAGGTACAGAGATGGCTTTTTCTTGTGTAGTAATTTTATTCCAGGGGAATTCCAATTTTTTGGATGAAGTTTCACGTGATTTATTATAAATAAAGAAGACAGAATCTTCTCCTGAGTCTTTTCAGAAGCAAATAAATGACAATAGTGTTAAGGAAAGTGGAGAAGGGGTGTTTCTAACAGGAAAAATGTTTGGAAGTATTACAACTGTGATCATCAGATTTGTTTCAGAACGTGCTAAAGACACTGCTCAGTATTTTTAGTATTTCTGAACATACTTAGAAACAGTGCCAACAGAAAAGAGCACCACTGGGCACCCAAAGCAAATGTAATATTGACCAGTTCACAGTCACATGCTGTATTCTTACAAGTGCAAACACTTCATAAGCATCCCTGTCACTTCCAGTTATTCTACTGTCACTTTAGTGCACCTGTTTGAAAGAAAGATGCTGGGAATTTTGAAAGACAGTTTGAGTCAAGGTTACTCATTTATTCTGAAATTGAAATCTCATGTCTAAAACCTCTGCTGGAGACATAAAGGGATTGGAGCAACATTAATATACAAATTCAGAATCAATGAACATGACATCAGGACTCCTTTTGCACCTTTCTGGCATGCCTCATTTAAAAAATAAATCTTGTGCTTGAAGATTTACAGTAAGCCATACTGATGAGCTCTGCCATTTAGGATGCTAATATTCATGTTGAGTATTAGTTCCCACTTATTGAAAGAAACCTGACTCAAAAATTTCCAGTAAGAAGTGCTTTCTAACTAATGAAGAATAAGGGAAAATGCAAACTGCAACTTTTATCAAGCTCCTCTGAAGGGAACTGCCCAGACAGGCCAAACCTTAGCAGTCTGACAACGAACAATACATGCTATAAATCAAGCTCTGCATTCCTTTCAACATCTCCATTTCCCTTTCACCAGCAGTTGGGTTTGTTCGTGGGTTGGTTTTCCTGTTTGTTGTTTTTGGAGGGTTTTTTTGTTTGTTCACTTGGGTTTGTTGATTTTTTTGGGGGGGAGGTGGGGCAGGGGGGAGCCCAAACAAGTAACTGAGTCCTTTAACATTTCATTGATTTAAGCAGGATCAGCATTTCAACACAGAATTGTCCATTTCTCAAACTAAATCCCTTTGGTACTACAGTAGTGTAAGAATAAATGACTAGTCTTCATCCTTCCAGTTGATGAGGTCATTATGGACAAGAAAGAGGTTATTTGGGTAAAGACTGTGAGAGTAACATCTCTAGTGTTCTCCTGATAACTAATACTATAAAAGCTTTTTAATAAACTTGCTTATTTTTGGCCGTGCTTCAAGCTTTCCCATTTAAAATGTCTGTTTGAAGAAAAGTTCTCCTTAAGGCCATTTTCCAGGGAACCTGGATCTTGTCCTGCTCAGCTCAGATGAATTTTTAACAATTTCCCTATGAACCACAGCGGCTTTGGCATGAATTGTCTTTGGAGTTGTAAACAGCACAACTGTGACAAGGAGGAAATTAAAATTTTATAAAAGCAAAAGTAGATCTAAATCAGTACTGAATGGTCCTGCCTGCACACAGAGAGGTGCACAAGAGGGATGTGAAAGTGTTATATTAAATAGCAAACAAAAAAGGAGATCAACCAGGACACAAATGTCTCAAGAACAAAGGATGATGCGATTAAATTGGAAATCATAAAGAAACTAAAACAGTTTACTCACTGCAGGGTTAACCCATTCAACTGAAGTATGCCAGACACACACAGGAGCCAAAAGATTAGAAAGAACATGAAAAAATTAGATATTTTTTATAGCTAGTTACAGTGACAGTTACATTAGCTCATATAAAATATTAAGGATTAGAAACCCTTGTGTTTCAGTTTCCAAGTGAACAAAACACAGAGTTTCAGGACGAAGTGGCTCCTGTGTTTCTGATAAAGAGCACACAAGGCTGTGTGATCAGGTCTGCTTACAACCCACCAGAAGAGATTCTGTTACAGTCTGTAACATCCTGTGCACAAACCATGACGTGTGACCACCCAGGCCTACTGCTCACATAATACAAATTTCTCAAGATTTGTATGAAAAATCTAAATCAACTGCTCATAACTAGGATTTTAAATCACTGGAAATTGGTGGTAAAAACAAGTCATAATTGGAAGGGCCTGTCTCCAGTTTGAGGGAAAGATTGCTCTTCATTATGTCTCTCATTATGCCTTTCATCCTCCTCAGTCACAGCACAGTTTGGTTCTCCTTGGACCTCTTTCATCTACTATACTCTGTTTAATGACAGTCCATCATTTAAAAAAGAACCCCAAAAATTACTTTCACCAACGATAGTTGCTTAGATCATACAGACTACACACTAGATAAAAGAAAACTT
This sequence comes from Pachyramphus minor, assembly GCA_013397135.1. NCBI lineage: Eukaryota > Metazoa > Chordata > Aves > Passeriformes > Tyrannidae > Pachyramphus > Pachyramphus minor. The sequence goes on along the minus strand of VYXB01003342.1, from coordinate 765,425 downwards.
GGGAGGACCAAAGAGAGCTGAACTTAATCAGAGGGATGAAAGACAAAATGAAAATCTATCTACCCTTACATTTAAAAAGGAGTTTCCTTCAGATAAGATGATCTCGACTCTCTCTCTGTACCTGTTAAATACGGTGTGAGTACTGTCAGATCCTGTGGGACTTTTATGATTGAGATGCTCCAGCAACTCCTGTAAATTGTACACATTTGGATGGTGCTGTCTTTGACTTTGAGGTGACTGGGGCACTTCCTATTGATCTAAAACCTTCTTTCCCCCCTTCTTCCCTCTTTCCTCCTAATCAAGGCAGAAATATATAATGTGGAAAGCTTTGATGTTCTTCTGCTTTACTTCTCATTATTTTGATCTTTTAACAATCCCTCTATTGGTACAAGCCCATAGCATGCATTTTCAGTGTTCCTGCCTTCTGGCTTCAAAAGGCTATTCTACTCAATTAAGGCTTTCTATTTGCCCCCAGAAAACAAATGTTGTGTGTGGTATTAAGATGCTGATATTTGTTTTGTTTATCAGATAAGAACAGTATGTTGTTAAGCTAGAGAGCCTTCTTACTTCTTGCTTCTTAGAGCCTGCCTTCTTCAGAGTGGAATATACTGTCCTGGTTTTGAGGGAAATCAAATATATGTAATTTATCTGATGCAGTCTTCATCATCTTTATTTTACGGGAAGTCTACAGATCATTGAGTTGCCTTTGGATAAAATGCTGCACTGTAACTTGCTGTCAGGACAAATTCTCTGAGAGTCTCCTCAATTTTTATGTTGCTGGCATAAGGCTACAGTGACAGAAATGACTTGGAGTATCTCTTGCTATTAGTGTCTATGAAGCAATGTCATGCCAATTCTCCTACCACCTATGAAATACTTTTAGAGTAGCTCCATCTGGGGTGGAAGCTGGGCAGACCCAGGCAGAAATATAGTTTTAAGCATCCTGTGCTGCCTGCTGACATCCCCCATTAAAAACAGAAGGGCAGTCCACCATCACTCTTCTGTGAACAACCTGTCACTGGAAAATCAGTATCAATCTTTCTTCCCCCTGTCCTATCAACTACACACCCAAAGAAAGAAAAATTGCCCTATGGGAACACATTACCTGGAGATCAGTGGGATGTAATACAATATGAGGATGAATTTCCATGCCTCAAAGCAGTGCCCAGCTGCAGACTCCAGCCACGCACATATTTACATAGACACCTCTGCTACAGCACCAGGTTTTAAGAAATTGGCCCAGGATGATTTCTATACAAGCAGGTGATTTTATTTCTCGTCAATTAAACTGAAAGAATATCAAAGGTAGCCGAAATGCTCAGAGAGATTGATCCAACACATCTCACACAGCCTCATCTGTCCCTTCCCCTGCCCTTCCCTCTTGCTCCTGGGTCAATTCTAAAGTTACAAAACTAAATTAATCCCATGGAAAATCTGCCTGGGTGAGGATATCTTCCTCATGTCACTGGTGCAGGGAAGGCTAAGAATGCATACACGATATTAGTATTACATTTTTGTTTACTCCTCCTTAATTTTTCCTTGTTCTCCCCTTTGTGAAACACTTTCACACATTTTTGCATGAAACCAATCTACTATCAAATCTACAGTTAAACCCAGGCTTTGGGAAGTAAAGATCAAAGCCTACAGCTAAACTGATAAACACTATCCAGACTCGTGTAATCACACATCCATACTGCAGTGATCAGTCTCTGCAGATCTGCCTGTGCAGATATACAGAGCTCACCGAGAAGGAAGATGCAAAATCAAGGGTAAAGTTTCATTAAGTTCAAGAGATTTTAATTTGTTCACTGCTGTTCACCCGAGTTAGACTCCTAAATACCTTATTTCTTTCTGTTAATGAAATTTGGGTATATTGCAAAAAGGTTCCTAATCTATTCTAAATCTATTGGCAAAGCAGGAATTGGAATTACCCAAGAGAAAGTTTTGGTGCTTTTATTTGATCTTAATTGTTTGTCATTACTTACAGAGGCAGAAGGTGTTATAGAACAAAAAGTAAAAGGGAGGATTACCTGCTAAACATATTCCATTTTAGGAAACAGAAGAATAAATTTCAGGAACTTGGAGATGAAGAGAAAAACGTAAGTATAACATGATTTCACGATGGGTGCTTTTTTACAACAGTATAATGTCTCTCACACATAGTCCATAATTCCAGACTTCCCTCCACAGTACCATTGCCCACTTTCTACAGTGCAAGTGCTCCACATTTTTTTCTTTGATGCAAATTTCACTTTTCTGATTTCAGAGCATGCTGAAATTTATCCAACACGTATTTTTGGTCTACCTTTCAAAGCACTCATGACTTGCAATTACCCAGATGTGTTACAGATGAGCTCTCTAGCTCATCATCCTCACTGTTAGAGGAAACACTGAAGACAGTCCAAAGCACATGTGCTCTGTGGGAAGCCATCTGAAACAGCCTTCCTGGCTGACAGCAAATAACTGATAACAGAGCTTGGAATGGGTTTTTTTCAACAAGTTGCACAACCACCTCACCCTGCATTCCTCTAGGTCATACTTTCTTACTGCACATGGGAGACTGTCATGTGGGACGGTACTCAACGTCTTCCTGAAGTTAAGAGAATATTATCTGTGCTGCTTTTCACTTCCCTTATTGCCTGACCTCCAGCCCACTGCCTCATCAGGGAAAGAAATCAGATTATCAAAAACAAGTAATGGCAAATCAATTCTGGTTTGGTTGTTTCTTGCCACCTTGCTACTCTCCATGTGTTTATGAGCTAAAAACTGCATTATCAGTGACAGGATGGTAACAACACAGATAACAGATCCTTTATGAATTCGCATTAAGGTGTAAAGTGACCACATCCCTAAAGCACTGGTGAAGCCCCAGGCAGACACGGCTGATAAAGAGACCAAGACTCTTCACCCTGCAAAGGCACTCTCCCTCTGAACCTCAATCCCATCCTGGACAAACTGTTCCACAAACGTATAACAAACAAGATCAGCTCCTGTCTTTACCCTGGTAATTATTCTTCCCCTCAATTATTTGCTCCCAATGCTGCAGGTGTGTTCCAGACCGTGACTCTGGCTGGGACCACTCACGTTCAGCTCACCGTGCTCCGTTTGTGTTACCTTTGACTGGTACCATCAGGAAAAACACTGACAAACCTAATGAACCCCCAGCATCACCCAGAATGAGGCTCAAGGTGCCATTGTCCTCCCAGGCAAAGTGAACATTGGAGGGAGCTGCTGATGACAGGTGAGCTGCTGTCAGCTGGACAGATTTATACACAGGACTGCACCACAGAGCACCGCTCAGAAAACATCACCCCAGAACTGAAGCAGTCGAGTCTTCACCACACTTACAATCATAAATGTATTCCTCACAAACTTTAGGTTATCACACTGCCTTTAGACTGTAAATTATCACAGGATTCTAATATGTACCTCCGGAAATTGGTAATTCTCTGCAAAGGCATTCCGCAACTCAAATTATAATGAATACATCTGTTAATTTAGCTAATCAGCAGTTATACTAACTACCTGCAAAAGAGGGAATAAGAACTGTTAGGTGACCATCTTATGAGCAAAAGAAAAAAAAAGAGGTAACATTGATGCTTTTTTGATGGCACAACTCATTATAAACAGGTTACAATAATTGCAGGAGAAACAACAGCAATGTATATGGCCATTACTGATTGATAATACACAAGATAATACAGCTAAGGGATGCCTGTTTGAAACATTTTTGTAGATACAATATTAAGAGGCTATATATAAACTCATCCTTTCATCTTGTTTAATATGGGCACATTAACTTAGGCACTATTAGGTTTGTGATCACAGTACTGCCTATATTTCATGCAATATTTTACTGGAACTATCACTCCATTTAGATACAATCAGAAAACTTAGACAGCAGTTTGTTACCATTTTTTTTCTCATGATGACAAGCTCTTGGTCTGAGTCTCAGTCTAAAACCAGTCTTGTCTGCAATGTCCCTATAGCTATCAGAAAGTTCCAGAGCAAGAGACAGAAACCTGCAATGAAGGAGACAAGAATCTTAAATTGCTCGAGGCCGGTGCTGCTTGCATTCCACTTCTCCCCTGTCAATTCATGCATCAACTTTTCAACTGAAACGGGTTACATTTAACACCAACCACCATCCACGTGGTATGAATTCACAACACAGTTAAAGAAAGAAACAAATACATAATGTTGTCTGATATTAGAGCGCACCAGAAATGTGCTACTGAGATGCCCAATGTGGCAATGTGTGTCCAGCACCTCTGGTGAGCCAAGGGCAGTACCCTTCTCCAAAGCAGAGGAGTAGCTTTTCGTTATTGCATTGCTGGGTCTGTTGTTGTTTTCCTGCACACAAATCAATAAATTATCTCTAAAAATATCTATTGCTCTGCATCACAGGGTTTCTGTATTCCTGCAATGGGGAGCTACAGCTCTGAGACGGACCTACTGTCTCATTAACAAGGGGAGATATGGTCGAATCCCCCAGATGAATCAAAGTAAAGTGGCAGCAGCAGAAGAAATAAGACATGATATGTTCTACTGCTGCAGCTTCTAGAAAGTAACTACTCTTCCCATAATCACATTGTCAGTGTATTTCCAAGACTAGATTTTAAAGCAGTCTCATTAGACCAGTCTGGTCTTTAATACATGTCTATTTACTTTATCAATGGTGTTTGAAGCAGCCTTCAAAGACACTTCCTTAAAACAGGCTTTCCATCCGCTAATTAAATCTTAACAATCCCTTGTAATGAGCAACACATTTGTTTCCCAAAAACGTATATGCCTAAGGTGGTTGCTCGTGTCAGCACTGAAAGGAGAGGTCAGTTCTGAAGGATCCTCTGTCACAAACATCTGAGAACAGTAAAGTCACTGAAGGGCACCTGAAGCAGAAACAATTCTCATGAAATCATAGAATGGTTTGGGTTGGAAGGGACCTTGAAGCTCATCTCATTCTGATCTCCCTGCCATGGGCAAGGACACCTTCCACTACCCCAGGTTGCTCAAAGGCCCAACCAACTGGGCCTTGAACACTTCCAGGGATGGGGCAGCCACAATTTCTCTAGGCAACCTGTGCCAGGGCCTCACCACTCTCACAGTAAAGAATTGCTTCCTAATTCCTAATCTAACCCTGCCCTCTGTCAGTTTATAGCCATTCCCCCTTGGCCCTATCACTCCAAACCCTGGTCCAAAGTTCCTCTTCGTCTCTCTTGGAGTCAAGTTTAGGTACTGGAAGGGGGTTTAAAGTTACCCCAGAGCCTTCTCTTCTCCAAGCTGAACAACCTCAATTCTCTCAGCCTGTCTGTATAGCAGAGGTGCTCCAGCCTTCTGAGCATCAGTGTGGTTTCCTCTGGACCTGCTCCAACAGATCAACATCCTTCTTATGTTAAAGACCCCAGAGCTGGATGCAGTAACCCCAAGTGGAGTCTCACCAGAGTGGAGTAGAGGGAGAGAATCACCTCCCTCGACCTGCTGCCCGTGCTGCTTTGGATGCAGCCCAGGACACAGTTGGGTTTCTGGGCTGCAAACACACATGGCTGAGTCATGTTGACTTTCTCATCAACCAACATCCCCAAGTCCTCCTCCCCAGAGCTACTCTCAATCTATTCTTCATCCAGGCTGCACCTGTACTTCGGACTGCTCCCACCCATGTGCAGGACCTTTCCTCACAGTCTTGTCACCTTCTGGTAAATTAGTCCCTTGTCAGGAAAATGACAGCTATACAGGAATAGAAAAGTTTGTAAAGCTTCTTATTTATTTTTAGAAATGTTGTCTACTGTCAAGCAACAGTAACATCCCTACCCTGTTTTACTCGAGTGTCCTATCTCAGGGGGATTTTGCAAATCACACCTCCATTAAGTTTAAATAACAACTATATTCATTATTTCTAAAGGCTACTTTTCTTTTTCTTGTATGACTGTTTTCTGAGTAAGTTAGTCCACTGAAGCTGGTATAAAAAATGAAAGGCTATTGTAATTAGTGTAATATCTTTCCAAGATGAAACCATAAAAAAATGCAGTTTCAGACAGCTGTCATCTCTTTGGCTATTCTGCTTATTATTCACAGACAAATTCTGATACCTTCTGCATATTACACAGTACATCTACATGCAATTTCAGTGAAAGCACTCACAGAACAAGATCTGTAAGTATCTATCTCAGAATCTAGTGGAGAGAAAGAATGGAGCTTGAATGTCATTTCAGACCTAATTTTCCCTCAGCAGAGTCATTGTTCTAAATAGGTATACATAAACACACTCTGTTTTTCTTTAGAAATAATTTCTATGAATTTAATGTCCTTATATAATTGGCTGGATATGACAGTCACTGAAAACTAAAATCCTCTTTTTTACTTGACAGTCAGGGTATGGACAGAAAAAAGAAATCTAAAAATGGATGCTCCAAGGAACAGCCAGACTGATTATCTTCAGTGGTAAAAGGGTAATTGCTGTTACATGGTAAGAAAGAAACTGAGCTAATTCATATGAATACTCTTTGGAGAAGGAGCACTTACTGGCTAAAGACACTGGCACATTATGTGAGCCAATTACTGTGTGGAGTGGTGATGATACCTCGAATGCAAGCTCGTTTGCAGGATGCCTGAATATTGCAGGAAAGCATCTGTTCTAACACCTGGGGTTCTTCCACTGATGGCACAGATTCCCCTGGAAAAATCCACAGACTGACAGAATCACACAAGGCAATTTAGAATGGAAGGGATCTCTGGAAGAGGAAGATCCAATGCCTGCTCTAAGCAGGACAGACCTCCAAGTCAGAAAAGGATGCTAAAGACCTTATTCAGTTGAGTTTTCAGTTATCTCAAAGGAATCTACAGTCCCTCCAGGCAACCTTTCACTCCAGCCTACAAGTGTTATCCTCTGTTATTTCACTGTGCACCTCTGGGAAGTGCGGCTTTACCCTACCTGTGAAATCCACACTGGGCACTTCTCCAGGCTGAACAAGTCCAAATCCCCACCCTCACCTCATATGATATTTCAAAAATATCTCCAAACAGCCCCTTCATGGTGAAGAATGAGAGAATCAGAAGTCCTCCAGTGTTGAGGTTTACAAGCTGAAGAGACCCTGCAAGGCATGTGACAAACACCTCCCTTGGCTGCTCCCTGACATTTCCCAGCACCTCTTCATGCACACGAGCTGCTCCTGAGGAGCTCAAGTAGCAGGGCAGCTTTATCAAAAGTTTCCCTTACTCAACACTTCTATAGATAAAACACAGAATTGCTGAAAATCTAGCAGCTTCTTTTTCAGACACAATATGGTCAGTTGGCAGCTTTGCTTCAGCTGCCTCCTCCAAGGAGATCACTACCCTTTTTCACACAAAACATCTTTAAAAATTTTCTTCCACAGGATTCATCTGAGAACTCATTTTCCTGAGACCCCACTCATCTTCAAGAATACCAGCAGACTGGCTCTATCACTAGAAAACCAAAGCTGTTACAAAAGCCACAATTAATTACAAAGAGTGAACGTGGCACTGAAACTATTTTTGCTTTAAACCTACCAAGGTATGTTTTTCATGATTACACCAGAACAGCACACAGCCTATGTAATTATTGGAGGGCACTCCAGAGTAAAAATAAGTGTGATACTCTTCTCTTATACTTCTAATTCTGTCAGAGTAACATTAGTACAAAGTTCATGCACCGACAGCATAAAGATAACCATATCTTCACACAGAGGCTGAGGAATACAATTTACAGATTTGAAAACCTTGTGGAAAGGTTTGTGGTCAAAACCTAGCTAAGGATATTTACTCGTTTGAGTTTCAGTTTAAAACACATTTCTTCTTTCAGATACATCCCACATACTGTCAGAACTTTTCTTTCGTTTCCTTTGTTTCCAGATTATATAAGAAATTCAATTCATCTTTAAAGAATAGCTTCTACCTTTGTGAAGGAGTAAATTATTATGTCAAGTTTCCTCAGCATACCTGTATAGCAATTTTTTTTTTCAATAAAAATAACCTTTTGTTAAAGGTTTCATTAGAATTCCCAGGAGACTGATAACAGCCACATCTCCAGCCATGTGCAGGCACCACTACTGACTCTGATCACACACTCTGAACAGTGACATTCTTCTCAACACTTCTGTTCAGACAATGGGATCACTGTAATTTTTAAGTGCTTAATTACGCCAAGGGCAGGAGCCCAAAGCATTTACCCATGCTGAACTTCTCCAACAGTCTTAATGAAAATCAGGCCTCAGACAAGTCATTAGTAAAATTTAAAATCACGGGGAAATTATCCTTTCCATTTTTAGCACCATGAATGGATTACTTCATAGAGGTCTATAGATAATTCTTTTAAAGCCCACATGCTTCAGTTTTAGGCAGAAGAGCATGTTAGTGAAGGTACTTGAACATCAAGCATAAATCTCCTCCCATACTTCAAACAAACTATCGTGTTGGTGCTACTTTAATGCCCGGCACGGAAAAACTGTACAATGGATTTACTTCCCAAAACACTCTTTATTTTATAAAGTACTTCAGTAAGTTTCCAAATTATCTACTGTCAAGGAGCAAAGACCCTACTTAAATGCTACACACTCTGGATGGAGGAAGCTCACCCCGTGACTGCAAACCGTGTCCACACGCCTCAGTCTGCCCGGGCACACCCTGTCTCACTGAGTCTGGCACCAGCACACAGGGACTCCAGCGGTGGGTCTTCCACCTGCAACAGGAAAAGGTGAACAGGTAAGTGGTTAAAGCAAGAAAACATGTCCAGGTAAAAAACCTCAGTTACTAATGACGATTTGCTATAGAGACTTAAGGAAAAGCAAGTAAAAAAGCCGCAGTTCCTCCTGAAATAAGCATTGTGAACTGAAATTCAGATGCCAGGTTCACCTTCTAGAAAGCCACATCCTCCTCCAACCACGTCTCCCTTTCTCATTTTTGCAGGGCATGGTTCAAAGTTACACAAAATACACAGGAAGTATCTCCAGTGGGCTTTGAAATAAGCCTCTCCTCCTGCCAGCCTGTTCTCATGCAACTGATGGTGTTCCCAGTTCTGCTTCCTATGCTCGTACACGTGCCAGCCAAGAACACCAGGAAGCAGCTTTCCATGGCACAGTGGAGTGGTGTGATCCTGCCTGGCACCACCTCCAGCTCCCCACTCTCCTATGGAATGTGTGGGATGTGGAGATTTACATGCAAAGATATAATGCTTTTCTATTTACTAATATTGCATAATAACAGATGGGCCACAGAATTTTAATGAGGACTGGTGAGTAATTGCCCTATTGTACTGTTTGTCTAATCAATTTTTTTTTTAAGTGCATATTATTCACTGGTGTGAGAGGATCAGGGGAAAAGACGAGTTTTTTCAATAAGCATATAATTATGATTAAGGCAGTTGAGGGCTTGTGGTCCCAAAATATCTCACATTTATTTTTAGATACAGTGAGGTGGGAGTTGCCAGTGACAGCTTCCTTACACACATCGGACCCTGAGGTTGCCATTTCTAGGATTTGTGTCTATTGCTGCTTGTTCTGATGATGCCAGCTCTGCTGAAATCCCCAGTTTGAACTCCACTTTACACATTTTGCAAGTCACATTATTTGTTTTAACTCTGCATTTGCCAGTATTGTGTTACTTTCTGGTGAAAACTGTGCAGGACAATGGCACAAAAGTAATTTCTGGAGAAGTGGACACTCATCAGAGGCTAGATTCAAGCTGACAGTTTTTACCTATACACTGGACAGATGGGAATATCTTCACATTCTCTTTCCTCATACAAGGTGTCTGGGCACGCCTGTCCCCCGTTGGCAGAATCCTGAATGATAATCCGGTACCGAGACTGCTTAACTGCAGTGGCATTGCCTGTAAAACAAACAAAAAAGTTGCCTTCCAGACACTGCTGGCACCCCATGTTAGTGATCTAGCTGCCTTGGTTATAAAAATGCTTTGTGATCCATTTATATTTTGAAATTGTGAGCACTCTGGCTCTATCCAAGCAGGGAAGGAACGGTACATTGGATCAAAAGCTACCTCTACTTGCTTTAAAGCTACCAGGAGTTCAGCAGAGCAGCACCTGAAAGGTTGATAAATCAACAGCCTAAGAGATGCATCAAAAAACGTCTATTTAACAGAACACCAAATCAAAAAAGAAAATAAATAAATAAGAAAATGAACACCTTAATGGGAGTAAAGAATAAAAACTAAAGAAACAAACTGTCCTAATGGAAGGGTTTTTTTCTGAAAACACATCCTTGTGGTCTCAGGCTGCTAACAGTAACTCTTCTTTATGGCTCTAGGAATTACAGATGATAACTTCCTGATAGGAAAACCATTGCAACCAACAGAGGCTAACTCTCAACTTAACCTGAGTTGATGCAAGATCAATCCATCTAGAAACGCAGTTCACAAAATCCACAGAACAGGATGCAGCAGGAAAGAAAAGGAGAAGACTTATCTGTGTGTCTCTACAGCTAAAACAAACACAAATCTTGGCTGTGTAAGTGGTGAGTACAAACTGAGAGCTGGTTTAACCATTGTGTGTGGCATTAGTACTTCTTTGGGTACTCTATTCATACGTCAAAAACAGACGCTAGAAAACTACAAAAGTATCTCGGCAGAACTCCATAAAGGATTCCACACCAGGTAAACATCTTGAAACAGTGGACTTCATCAAATTTGTCTAAAAGAGGAAAGCAGTGTGCCAATTAGCCCATCATAAGCATTACTTTTCCAGCTCAGGATAAGGGCAAAGCTGCAGTAGCAAGACTACAGTGCATTACAGTAGAAAGAAAACTTGGAAAAAGTCACACAATCAACACAAAGTACGAGTTCAATAAAAATGCTGGCTTTAAATAAAAGCCTTCACTGGCACATGTGCCACCACTGTGAGATCACTGCAAAGGAACTGTGGACCTGCCTTGGGGCTGCTCACCATGGCTGCTGCCCTGGGACAGGATAAGCACATCCAAGGTGATCCCTCTCCTGCTTTTTTCACAGCCACTATCTGAGGTAGCTCTACAACTTCCAACAGTCTCCTTTCAGATGCCTGATTCAGTGCCTGTAAGCCTCACAAAGAGCCTTTTCTTAAAATCTAACCCAAGTCATTGCTCCTGTAAATTAAGCTAAACCTGTGCTATCTTCTGTCCACTGCATGAAAGAAACAGTTTATCCCTGTCACCCGATGCACAACCTTTATGAAATTGCAAGGGCTTGTATCCACTCTTAAGTCTTCTGTTCTCTAAACTAACCAAACCCAGTTCTTCGTAGGTCCTTCTCAATTACCTCTCACTGCTCCCTTTCTCACAAGACTGTGCCCACGGAATCCCAGCTGTAGCCTCATCAGGGCAAAGTACAGTGACCCCTTTGGTGTGTCACAAACAACATGACCGTGAGTTTGCCGGACCCAGGATGAGTTTTAGCATTTCAAATTGTTGACTTTCATGCATTTTGTAGTCCTTTTCATCTCCAGAGGTGCCTCAGGCAGTAGTGATGTTTTCACTTCCCATTCTGTCTTCATGCCAACGGTTTTTACTTCCCAAGTCACATTTTGAGAATTTTCTCAGTTATTCAAATATAACTCAATATATCGTCTACTATGGTTGCTACCTTTTTCAGCTCTGCACCATCTACTGGTGTTATTATTCAAGCACACAAGCTGTTAAGACAAATATCACAGGGAATTGGGGCCAGGAGGACTTCCCTCAGCTTATGTTCCAGTTTGATCCCAAAGAGGGGATATCTATCAGCTGACTGACTGGAAGCAGCTTTGCAGAGAACATGGGAGTCCTGACAGACAAGCTGAGCGTGAGGTAGAAATGTGCCCTTGCAGCAAAGAAGGGCCACGGCATCCTGGGCTGCATTAGGAAGAGAATCATCCATGAGGGAGGTGATCCTTCCCCTCTGCTCAGCCCTGGTGAGAAAACTGGGTGCTGCACCCAGTTCTCGGCTCCCCAGCAGAAGAAAGATATGGGCACACTGGAGCGAGTCCAGTGAGTGGCCACAGAGACTCTTTAGGGACTGGAGCATCTGACACACAATAAGATATCAGGAAAGGGACTCTTCAGCCTGGAGAGACAGCTCACAGGATTTTATCAATGTGTATCAATAAGCAATGGCAGACAGGAAAGGAGACAGAGACAGACTATTTTCACAGTGGTATCCGCTGCAATATCAAGCAGCTGAGTACCCATTTAAGAGGGATTTAATTCAAGTCACCATTCCTCAGCTTCCTGATAAAAGTTTAATGTGTTAAAAATCTACCACTTCCCTTAATTAGAACAGCTACGCTGTCAAAAAAAAAAAAGATTAAATTTATTGGGCACAGTTTGTTCTCAATAAATCCCTACTAGCCAGGTTATTTGAATCTGATTCTTTAAATGTTTGTATCTTGAATAATAACTCATTCTCATGTCTTTTCACATAATGAAGTGAGGATGAGTAATCTACAGTTCTTTTGACCTTTCTTTTTGAGGAGGTGGGAGTGAGGGAGAGACTGTTGGGTTTGGTTTGTCTTGGTACTACAGAGATTTAGTTAATTCCTTAAGGCTTTACAATTTCTCACCCAGAAGACACACACTAAATGCTCTGGCATTACTTTATTTCTTCCTTCTTATTCACACAGCCCCACTGACACGGGAATATGTACTCAGTGGAAATACTTACTCTTTAGTCCATTCTTCTCCTGGCTGCAGACAAGAAACAACAGCAGCAATTGCACATTCCCCTTGTTGTGTTTTCCTCATTTCTCATAAAGTAGTGGACATATATTTCATTCCATTTCCCCCTTACTTTTAATCCCTTTGTGTAATTCTTGTTATCTAACATCCACTCGCTTAGTTTGCATTCTCAATTACTTCTTTTTAACCTTTGTGAAACAATTTGACAACCCAAAAGGAAACAAGACCCTGAACAACTCTGATGATAAGATAATAAAGGGCTTCTCTAGCTGTGTGTGATGGTTTCTCTTCATTTTTGAAGCTTGAACTTGCAAGTCATATACACACACCTCGCTTCCCTGTGCTACTGGCTTGCTGTTAGCACAGTTTCAGGATAGAAATAACAGTCCAGTGAGGCTTCAGCCATTTGTACAGGCTTTCTTGGCAGTTTCCAGGTCTTTTATACTCCTGCCTGCACAGAAAAGATTCCCAAGAGGTGCAGCTACCAATCTTCGCAGTTTGTTGAAGTCTGTCTTTTTTTTTTTTAATGTCTTGCTGATATTGCCATCCTTCCCTCTAAGAATTCTAAGAACTCTATCACTTTGCGACGATTTTCATTCAAATTATCTACCACCATTAGAATCTTAGCCATTTCCTTCCTATTAATCAGTACCAAATCTAAATGAGCTTCCCACAGTAATTTTCTCCACCTCAAGAAACTAAATTATCCTCAACATTTATTGCACGTTACTCAAGCCCCATTTTCAAAATTGAATTTCTTCACTGGCTTTTCTATAGTGTTCCTCACAAATGTTAATGAGCATAATTTTTATATTTCATTTAGAATTCCTATAGCCTGATTTTTCCAGAGTATTAGCACAGCGTAGGACTGTCCTTTTACAGCTGAGCTTCAGCTGATTTCAAGCATGGTTATGACTGTTTGCCCTCCTGAAAAAAAGTCAAGCCTCAAGATCTCTAGGATCATCTTAACTTCTACGTCCTTGACTCTGCAGCTCAGATAATGCTGTTTGAGAATTTCAGGGGTGCCTTCTCCACCTCCCTGTGCCATCAGCCTTCATTCTCCTCCCTTACACACAGGGCCATTCAGCTCCTTCTACCAATCCATTCTTCTCATTCCTCCACAGATCTTGCGTCTCTCATTCCTCCGTGTTTCACTCCTGGTACTCTGCTCAGTGCTCAGAGAAGTGCACAACCACTCTCAGGTGAGGAACAAAATCCTTTTTCATTTCTGTAACATGTGCTATATCTGCTCCAGCTTCTACAGGAAACATCGACCTTCAGACCCTGCTCCTGACCACATGGAAAGGCAGGGGCTGATCAGCACAAGGCTCTGCACACACAAATAAGGACATATTTTCACAGGATTCTGAGAATTTAGTCACTAAAATCAGAGCTCTCTCCAGTACTTTTGTACAGACAAGAGCTTCTGAAAGGGTAAGACTTAACTTTGACCAACTCCGGCTGGGTGTTTGTTTATGAGGACTGAAATGGCAGATTGTGGACTGTCTGACACAGGGCAGAAGTCATTGGAATTTCTTATCATGGCACACCATGCATTTTATCCACTTTTACCCCATCTCGTTTCAAATCTGATTTAAGGCATGGGGAAAGAAATAGGACAGTTACTACCCAACATTTCATGTAAACTTGCTTAGAGAATTAAGCAACTGCGAAATTTCTAACCTTCCTCCTGGACAACCAATGCCCAGAAGAGGAGAGGTACTTACAGGTACCATCTATTTTCAGGAGGAAGATGAAAAATGTTATTTATGGTCAGTTGTTTGCTTTTCTTTTTAATCTCTCTGTTTTAAATCTATGCTGACAGACCAGAGATCACCTCATCCATGCTGAAAGCAGTTACCTCTCCAGGCCACCTTCACCACCCTAAAGCAGGTGACAGAGGAAAATCTACATGCTGCTCATTCAGAGCATGTCATACTCTGAAACCACCCTATTGATTGTTTGATTGTTGTTTCGATCCATCCTCAAAGACCCATTAAAACAGATAACATTACAGGAGACTGCAGTAGACAGTTGTCACCTTTAAGTATCTGAAACGGCAGAGAATCGATAACTTGCAACAACCTCCCTGTTCCTGCCTCCCCAACAGGTGCTTGGATTCAATGGCACTTCTTTGGTGAATTATGTTGTCCATCCATCTGTTGCTGCCCTGAGTTCATTGCTGTCTCCTCTTCTGAGCTAGGAGAGAATCTTTTGCCAGAAGACAGACGGTTGTCTGATGACATTTAAATGTAGGCAAAATGTCAGCTATTTTATTGTTAGGTAGTAAAATTGGATGTATTTTCTCAGATAAACTACAAACAGCTCAACTGGTAAAGTTCTGTGTAAAGCTGATTTAGTGATTACATGTTTGTCTAAGTTCTAATCTTATGCTGGTACACAATTAATTTTAAATCTGCCAGGCAATACCTGTTCCTGCTTGATCTGCTTAGTAATTCACCATCTGTATATTGCTTTCATTAAATACAACTTTTCTATAAAAAAAACACCACCCCTCACAACTCACGTATGTATAGTGGCTTTGAAATTTCATTATCGTGCTGAGGTTTTAATTGTGCAATGCAAATTAAAAAAAAAAAAAAATCTTGCAATGCAGCCATATCAGTAACAGATTTAGCAAAAAGCAAACTCCCCCATCTAAGAAGTTTTAATTTAGCATTATATTAAAATGATAATGCTGCCAAGGAGGTTAAATAATTAATTTCTTCTCATTTTAATTGTAGACTATTATTTAATAAACAAAGTAATTTACCAGGTAATTTATTCAACTTCTTTGTAGGCAGCTCATTTAAAGTCTAAAAATAAATTGCTAATTAAAACAGGATTCACTGTTTTAGAAAGCAACTCATTTTCCTGTAAAATCTAACAAGGACTATGCTACAGCATCCACTGAGAATCTTTGAAGGGCAAGGAAACTACCAACAATAATGAAATATTCTGATAACTCAGAAGACTTTCATCTGAACAATTAATGAAACACACAAATTTGTCACAGAACCCAACACTAGATCATTATAAAGAAACCTTGCTGAACATTTCTTGTCCCAGCCAACTAGATCAAAGAAACATAAGGTCCTTGAAAAACCACAAAGCACAGGAGTTACTTGCACAACCTTGTACCTACACTTAGGCTGGTCAAGAGAAAAACACTTCATATAATGAAGTAATTCCATGTATAGTTATATAACATTGGCACCTTGGAGTTCTGACTTTGAAGGCAGAAAGCAAGAAGAAATTTATTCCAGGCAGAGAGGATCTACCTCTCTAAATCTGTTCATGAGGATCCCACTTGCACAAGAACATCAGCGTCAACTCAAAGTCAACCAAAGTCCTCAAGTCCAAAAGTCACGCACATGAATGCCCCAAAAACTATTACACTGGTGTGAACTACACCTACCACATGTTCCTAGGCCAATTCTCTAATTTTTCCCCAAATTTTGACCTCTTAAAGGCTTACCAGGCTGACATGCTGTTGGGCAGGGAGTCCACTCACTGAAAGGTGTAACAACACAGTCCTTCCTGCAGGGCAGGACACACGGCCGCACGGCCTCAGGTCGGGCGGACTCTGGACATCTACTGATCCGAACACCTTCCAATGCAAATTAAAGAAAAAGACAAAAGGTAATAAGAAATTAAAACTATGGAGAAAGACCTTCTTCTTAAGACTTTTACAGGGCTGTGAGCATAGTGCCATGCCAAAGGTATCACTCCTGGTCACAGCACGACTCATTTTTCTTCTCCTTTGCACTCACATAGCACAGCTGAATTCAGTACATTTCAAGGGTAAAAAAAAAAAAGTATTTTTTTTTTAAATTGTGGAGCTCAGTTTGATGACTACAGGCCAAAGGTAGCTCTATCTATGACAACAAAAATACAAAACTCACTGGAGCAAAACAGACATATTTATTACCAAAGAAAGTGAGCAGTTATGTTTATAAAGTAGCCCTGTTTTAGTACAACATGCAACAGCTTTCAAACCACTTGCAACTGGCTCTAAGGACTGATGTGATATTCCTTCACTCTCAACCCCTAGGAAACACAAAAATAGCTTCAAGTGATCTTTAATTGAGGCCTTGATTGTTATTTTAAAAGTTGTACAACACAGTATAGTAAGAAGAGCTCTGTGAATTTCTTCATTCATTTTTAACTCTTAAATGAAAAACATGTCACACATATTGTAATAAAAATTTCAGACACAGTTTATATTAATTAGTTAATATATAAAAACTAAAAGAGTGTAAAAGAGACAATTTTCTGCCATCAGGCAGATCTTGCATATCAAGTGGGTGAACAGAAAAGGAATTATTCTTTTTTATTTTTTAATAGTTTCTATTTTTAAAAAAAATCGCTCAAAAATACTTAGCAATGCATGCAACCCAAAATGATCCCATTTGGAAGAGGAATATGCCACTAATCCCTACTGAGGAGGAATCTAACAATCACGATTCTGCTACTTAAGTGTTTACTTACCCCCTTCGGTTCCATTTCCCCTTACACCATCTCACAAGTGGAGGGGGCAAACAACTACTTTAGACATTCTATAGCTCTATAAACAATATGTTTAATTAGGTAAAGTTAGAGCATATCAGTGGATTCAAGATCTAAATGAATACTAGATTCCTTTTCCTTTATTTAATTAATCTCATTAACCTCAAGAATTTTAATTAACTTTACTGAAATCAACACACAGTCTGCTTATACGAACAGGATTGTTTTGAGAGCTACAATAAGAAATGAAACACGGTTGTAAGTCTCTAGACTCATTAATGGTGCAAAAATAATTAGCAATGTCTTGATTTTTCTATATGAGGGAAAACATCTGTGCTACTTATTTTCCTCATTTAGTAAAGCAAAGCAAAATTCAGGATATTTGTACCGCAGAATATATAATTTTGTGGTGTTGCTATCACATTATAGAAGCTATACAAACCAAATGAACAATATAAATCACACATATGGTTCTGCCTCATTGGGGTGCAAATATAATGCAAAACCTATTTACTTTTTCTATTTTATTAGAGCACTGCTAATAATGTATTGATGAACGTTATTTTCAGATGTACTTTACATGTTCCTCGCACCTGTCCTTCAGGAAAAGTACTTGCAGAAAACCGTAAATTAGAATAACAGCAAAAAATCTCCACTGCCAAAAGCATGAATTTTGCTTGGATTTACATGGAAAGCTAAAAAGAGGGTAGCTATTTGATTTTGTTATATATTAGGACCCCTTTCCTAGTAGTGATGGAGTAGCACCTGAGGAATTAGTCCTGAAATGAAACTATTTTCAGCACTGCAGATTCCATACACTGAAAATGCCTTCACAAGTCATGTGTTGCATAAATAATCACTAAGAGCCTTCCTTTAAATACCTTTTAGGTGTGACCTGGCCAGAACTGCTCTTCATGCAGAAGACTTTCCTTGTCTGTATTCCCACTCCACAAGTGGCTTCTCCGCTCCAGTTGACGGTGGAGTTGAGCGCAGTCACCAGCACATCTTCGGAGCAGGAGCTCCAGGGAGATGTTTCCCAGAAGAAATGCACACATGGGTGATCATTACAGGCACGGTGTTCCTGCAGGGCTCGGTCAGGGGGACAGGCTTTTCCACCTGGAAAGGGTCAAGAGAACACCACATTTTATCTTACGGCACACGGCAAAAGGAAGACGTGGCAAAAATAAACAAAAATGTCAGGTTTGCACAATATCTTCTCTTTTTTCCCATTAAAATAAATAAATAAAGCTTAAAGAAAGCTGTTGACCTTTATGGCTGCAATAACAACCTTCTAAAATATTGTTTCCCCATTAAACTAGCCTTGCATAAAATTGTATTCCAATGCATAATGGAAACAGAAATAGGCAAAGAATATTTCTGAGTTACCTTATTGATAACTCCTACACACAGCCAAGTTAATTCCACTTAAATGCCAGTATCACTCAGCAAACATGCAATTAGGGCTTAAGACAAATTAAGCATTATTTTTATGTTCACTCTCCTTGCTAATTTCCCAAGGAGGAACGTCTCTACCTCGTATTTGGACTCTATTCACATGTTGCCTTAAAGATTGGAGCTGCTGAGATGCTGAACAGTAATGACAGAGAAATGCATCACATGATACCCACATCTGAAAATCAAGGAGGGGAAACTTAAAAGAGAGGTTTTGAGTATGAAGCTTTTACTTTCCTGAAGCACCATCCTTCAAACGCGTTTCCAAAGATTTTGCTAAGCTGCTGCACTTTGTCAGCAACTGGTGATAAATTCACAAAGTACACGAGTTTGAACAGCCTCCCCAGAAAGTATAACACTCCAGCCAGCAGCCTGAATTTATCCCATAAAAGCAGGAGATATTTGTAGCTCAAAAGCTATGGAGTAATGCAGTGAAATTCAACAGTAAGCACTGTCATTTTCGGAAGAAAGAAGTAAAAATTACTAAAATGGAAACCATTCTCTTCCAGGAGGGAGACTCAGGCAACTTGGGACATTGCCAAAGGACTGACCCTCCCGAAATAAGGTATGACCCCAAGCAGCCACAATGAATAGCAGTGAGAACAGAAAGAGAGGGAAAAACTACTTGACATGCTGATTTGGATAATCATGTCACATTACCTTTAATCTTTTCATGAAAATGGACTGTTCCACCCAGTGTTCAGTCTCAGAAATGTTTAGTATGATGATGGAGTAGAAAATGCCCCATATATCTTATTTCCTGAAGATTTTGACTTGGCAGGAAAAATGCAGACCAGTTATTGTTCTTGTGTGTTTGAGCAAAGATTTTAAGAAAAAAAAAAAAAAAAAGCATTGCAAGCAAATGGCAAAATGCTTGGTGTATTAGGGGGAAAAAATAAAAATCGAAAGAAAATATCTAACTTAAATTTTGAACTTCCCAGGGGAAAAAATAAGGTGCCTTTTTTCAAAAATACCCATGTTAAGGAAGCTCTCCTACATAAGGGAGAGCAGTAACGAGGCAATTTTAGCTTAATAAGAAACACCACAAGGTCCATCCAACCTGGTATTGTGCCTGCAACACCACAAGCAGGAGATATTCTTTATAGAAAGCATAAGAACCTGGCCACTTTCTGCAGTCCATTGACAACTTTTGCACAAGGAAAGCAGGACAGGACTCCTCTAGAAAACCATTCCAGTAGCCATGGAATGGCTACACACTTTTTATGGACATGATGCTCATCAGCTCCCCTAACTCATTTTACACGTGCTGAGAATGCCTGCTCCACAATCTCCTCTTGTACCAACTTTCAGAAGTTTGCTGCATAAATAATTATCTTTGAAAACCTGCTTTAAATCAAGTAAAATAAAGTCCCTCTAGTTTCATCAACAGCTTCCTGGTTATCATATTCTGGGAGCTGGTGAAGAGCTTGGAGAAAATGACCCAAGGGTTTGAAGTCAGCCTGTGAGGTGGTGTCCAGTCGCCCTCAGACAGCAGAGCCACAGCCAACCCTGCCTGCACTGACAGAGGACAGATAAAATGGCCCTTGCAAAGGCACCACAGCTTTGTAGAGTTGGTTGCCCAGCTCTGAGCTGGGTGTGAAAGAGGCAGAGAAAGCAGGTAACTTAGCAGTGCCTCATTATTGCAGTGATAATGGCATCAAATCCACTTTCACTCTCCAAAATTTCAATCACTGTCTCTACACAGATGTGTGACTCCACACAGCAAACCATTACACCCATTGCTAAAGATGCACAGAAAAAGTCAGGCTGTTTGATTTTAACAGTTAATTATTCCTTCCTGAGAAATTTATAGCATTCACTTCAAAGTAGGACATTTTTAGTTTAGCATCTTGCAGGTTAAGATTACTGTGCTTCTGTACTTCCAGCATTCACTTCTTTACAATTTCACTTTCATAATTCCAAGTTTATCTGTTACTTGCATTTCATTACTTCCATGGAAAATATGAAGCCAACTGTATTTTTCAGTTTAATTATTTTTTTAGCTCACAGACTGTTTTAGTAGTAGTTATTTTCATTCAATAAAGAATTACTTTCACCCTGAAAGGTCCAAATTTTCTTCATGAGTGCTTATAAGGATGTTTATGGGAATACAGACCTTTCACATGAGTAAGGGTTTGCAAGATCAAGTCCTCACACTGTCCCAGAAACAGCAGGTGGCTTTACTGATAATTTACAAAATAGCACTTAACAGAGCTTGTCCTAAACTAGATTTGCATCTGAAAGTGTTTTGTTGCTGCATTAACTGCACATAGTTCTGGCAATAGCACATATTTTGTGTCAACAAGGCTTTAGTCTGCTGGACCTCTTCATATTTTATGAATTTTTATGCACTTGATTCAAGACCTTACAAATCCTAGGTGATAAACCAACACACAAATTAATTACCATATGTTTAACTGTAGTTAGACGACTAAACTTCTAATAGAAAATATTTTGTGTAAATAGCTGTATCACTGATGCTAATATGCAAAAAAACAGATACAAGATGTGTCCATGAAGATCCAGAGGAAATCACATATATTCATCAATAGCTATTTACTTGCTACAATAGAAAAACAAGAAGGTCGACAGGTCTGCATTAATAAAATAACATAGAGAGGCCCTTTTCCATTTCCTCATTTTTCACAGCTCACTGTTTTTAAATTATTACTACAATATTCCTGGATAAAAACACTCACAGGATGAGTCTGTGTCATGCAGCAATTTTATTGGTAAAGGATGCAGCCCTCCCAAAACAAATTCACATCCAGACTGGTCCTCAATAGACAGTAATTCAGAGGCTGAAGTAAATAATTTTGAACTGTGACAGCATTTCTCTAAGTGACACATTAACTCCAGCCCATAAAGATCTCTTACACCCCTGCTTTGATGCATGGACAAGCATTAACTATTACTCCTCATTGCTGTGGAACTGCAATTAGCTCTGATCTAAACACAGTTTGGCTGGGGAAGGCAAGTCAATTCATTAAGGGAACAAACAGTGATTAATCCAAAAGTGTTCCCCACTCACCCTCAGCTGGAAGGGCCAAGATGGACCTGCTCCTGCTTTGAGTGCCCTCCGCATTTTTACTGGAGCACGAGTGGGAACAGGGGGACCACGGGGACCACTCACTGATGACACAGTCCATGGCACAAGGGATTTCACAAGCCACAACGTCAGGACGGGGCAGCTCTGAGCAGAGGTGGTGTGGCACTTCTTCACCTGGAGCAAACAAAAAAAAAAGACGTGGAGAGAGGCACAGCTTGGTTCAATATCCCCAGTCGGCATCAAACAGACTAACTTTATGTCAAACACTCGCCTGGCCATGGAGGAATATACTACAAAAGAGAATGTGGTCAGGCTTCAGGCTTGAAAGGGTAGTAACTTGAACAACTAACTTAAATATTTATTCAGAAAAGCAAAGAAGAAAGAAACGTGTTTCAAGGTCGGTGTGTGACATCTTGGCTGCAGTGCACTTTATGAAGCAGGCAAGCAAAAGGAATGAGATAATTCACAGATTCACAGAATTCAACCAGAAATAATGACAGTTGCCCTGTATTTTCTAGGAATTTCTACTACAGAACCTATTTTCCACAATATAAATTGTGCAGATCCCCAAAGAAGTCAGATTTCTTTTTCCTGTAGGCCAGAGAAGTATCTGATAGATGTTTTTGTCCTTCCCCTGCAACCTCACCAGAATGAACCACTCTTTTTTCTGACTCTTGCTTCGCACCCAAAAACTAGGAGATCCAAAATTATGAATCAGTTGGACAACTCACATCCAAGGGAGAAATACTTTCTGTTGGAGATGAGCCAAAGGACCTGGACCAAAGCACATCTCCTGATGAGAAATATCTTTACAAAAGTCACTTCAACAAGAAGGTAGTACACAGGGGGCTGGTGGAGAAAAACTATCAACCAAAGCAACCACTGGCAGAATGAGCAGCAAAAGAAAGCACAAGAGGGATATCATGTGGAATACAACATAGAGAACTATTGTTTTTAAAAAGGAAAATAAAATACACTTTTATTTTTTAAAATAATATGGAAAAACTCTAGAAATCTTAGTAATCATATAGAATTTGTAAGGACATCATAATTCACAAAAAGTTCATGAATTATAACTCTTTCAATACTGAATTACATCTAATATCTTACAAATATATTTTAAGCAATGAACAGTCATGATTGACTTTGTTCTGTTGCTTAGTATTTCTGGATCCTCATGACTTTTCAGCTATATATAGATGAAGTTTCTGGAAGCTCAACTCCACCTGTTTATAAACAACAAGGTCACACCGAACGCTGCCTCCTCTTTTGCCCTCATAATAGTTACAAAGCTCTCCTCTGAGGTTTCTTTAATTATCAACCTAGGGAAAAAAAAAACCATGATGACTATTCAGGCTCAATTATATGTAAGCAAAAATAAAATTAAATTTATAATGCCAACAAATGGCTCTTTCACCTCATACTACAGGAACAGGCTCTGGAACAAGGCGGCCCAGGATGCAATTATAAGTGGGAGGGTAGAAAACTGCTGGCCCCACATATGCAAGTGAGTAAATAAGAGGCAGGCTGTGAGCATATAAAGCTGTCAGCAGCACGGTGGTATTATCTGCAGTTGCATTCCTAAATGAAGACAGGCTCATCGCCCTCGAGGCACAAATAAAACTTTTCAAGTGTATTATGAGAAGGAGCATAAGATCCAGCAGGCAATCAGACTGCAAGATATGGTTAAAAATACTTTGTTTTTATACTCCCTTCCTTTTGTACACACCTGTGCTCACCAGAAAAGGCTCAATATGCCCAGTCTCTGCACTGTACTCCCTGCACACAGCCCACATCCCTCAGAACTGTGATTGGTACCCCTGCAAACCAAGCTCGATCTGTCATTCCTTTTGACTAGCCCGGATCAGCACTGCTGCTTTGGATGCTCACATAATACTGAGAACCATCTTCAGAGAAAAACAATGTAAAAACACCAAATAAACCTGTAAGCCTTATTCCAGCTGTCTTCCCGAGTCACTTCAGTGTCAAAATCCCTGCTAACGTTTTGACAGCTTGTCTGTACAGCAGCAGATAACAGGAGGGCGTCCTGGGTAGGCATGATTTCAGAAGTCAATGGTACAGTAGCATCCAGAGATTATATGCTTTGGTGAAGTGGGGTGAAACATCTGTCCTGCTCTCCCATCACTGACACTGACAGGGAAGCACGTGGGCAGTCAGTAACAGGCTTCAGAACCAGAAGGGATGGACGCAGGCCCCCCACCCCTCCATCCATAACGCAGGTTATCTCTGTTGCATCAGGACTTTGTGCAAAGAAAGCACTGTGAAGTTCACCAAATTCTGAATTTAACCCAATTTTTCCACCAGACTGTGCTACAAATGTAAGAATCAGAGAAAAACCTCCTTGTTGAAAGCCAGGAGAGACTCTCCATTGATTCAATCTGACTTTACAAAACCCAAGCCACCCCATTCAAAAGATAGGTCCCCTTTGGGGTGGCTTCCTCCAGGTGCCACATATTTTGGAGCAACCACCCTGTGGGGAAGGGAAGCAAAGGAGCAAAACACACTTTCACCTTCTTCCCTGCATGACTGCTTTTCACGCTGGATTTACAGCGGGTGACAGCAACAGCAACACTGCAAACAGAGGCTGCAATTCACAGTTCCTCAGCAAGGAAAAGAAGCTTTGCGTTTTGTTATAAAGAGTTTACCACCAGGTGCATGGAGGTACCATTCAACACTCACTTTGATTTACTTTATAGCTCCACTCGCTGTGTTCAGGTTTAATTACTGCCTTCTATTACTGCAGAAGGGGAATGTTCTCCTGTACCCGCCGCCTGGCTGAGAATTCTCAGAAAACTACTGCATACTACAAAGGGAGGCAATAATCTTTCATTTTCCATGAAAAAGACTATTACAGGATGAAGCTGAAGTGTGCTTTATACATTGTCACAGATTTACAGGGAATACTATATTCTCCAGAGCTTCCAAATCTCCACCCAGTACCTTGAAGGTGTAATTCTTATCTCAGATATGCTGAATAATCTTTCCAGATATTTCTATAATCTTTACACACACAAGTCTATTCTATGGAGCTGGATGGGATCCACCCAAATGCACTGAGGGAGCTGGCAAAAGGGCTCACTAGACACTCTCCATCATTTACCAGAAGTTCTGGCTATCTGGGAAAGTACTGGGTAACCAGAGGTTGGCAAAGGTGACACTCAGCTACAAGAAGGGCTGGAGAAGGACCCAGGGAACTTCAAGCTTCCTCTCCATCATTTACACCAGGGAAAGTCATGGAGCAGATCATCTTAAGTGTCATCACACAGCATGTACAGGACAACCAGGGGAATCATCCCCAGCCAGAGTGGTTTTATGAAAAGCAGGTCCTACTTCATTAAACTGACCTTACTCTATGACAAGGTGACTGACCTATTGGATGAGGAAAAGGTTGTGGATGTGTCTAACTGGACTTTATCAAAGCCTTTGACACCACTCCCCACAGCATTCCCCTGGAGAAACTGGCTGCTCATGGCTTAGATGGATGCACTGAGCAGTGGGTAAAAAAACTGGCTGGACATCCAGGCCCAGCAGGGGTAGGGAATGGAATTACATCCACCTAAGGCCAGTTACCAGTGCAGTGTCCCAGGGCTCAGTGCTGGGGCCAGTCCTCTTTGATGACCTGGACAAGGGGATTGAGTGCACCCCACTAAGTCTGACACCAAGTTGGGTGGTAGTGTTGATCTGCTGGATGGTAGGAAGGTTCTGCAGAGGGATCTGGGCAGGCTGGATAGAGTGGTTGGAAGCTGCCTGATGGAAAAGGACCTGGGGATGTTGGTCAGCAGCTGGCTGAGAGCAAGAACATAACCATCTGCCATCACCTGTGAGGCACAACTTCTGCACTGCCTGAGGTAGAATAACTGAAACAGCACCCTCAGCATTCCAGGAGCCAAAATGATCTCTCTCACATGCTCTTTATTTCATGCCTTAAGCACAAATTGTTCTCAGCCTTGCTGAATGCTTGCTTTCCTAAAAGAAGCTATAGTTAAGAAAAATGTTACAGTTTTCTATTCAAAATGTTTTATTGCAAACATCCTGAACAACTCTAATGGCATTTTTTAAACTGATTGCCCTGTACTTGAATAGTTTAGTGATTATAAAGCTAAATACTCAAGATATACTCACCAGATAGCCTTTTATAGGAAAGATTTAATCCATTTTCTTCCAAGTCAGGATGTAATAATTACAAAAGAGAAGACAAGCATGGCATTTTTGTAAATATATTTGCTAACAAAGTTGCTCATTACCTAATGTACCAGTTCCATCATTTGAATTCTTTAACAAGGCAACAGAGAAGTGACATGGAAAAGTACCATTCTGAGTAGAATTTTTAATTCACCTAAAAGCAAACTAGATTCTTCCCAACAGGGGAAACAAAACAAGGAATTACCTAAAAGCCCTCTTGAACTAAAGAACTTGGTAGTGTTTCCAGCAACTCAAATTTTTTTCTCTTTGCCTTTTCCATTCCAGAAGCAGCCACTCCCATGGTCCTGAATAATGCGCTCCATGCTGAGGCACGGAACCAACAGGAAAGTTTCATTTGGAATCAGTCCAATATTAAACTGCATCTGTCTATTTTACATACTGCCTTGCAGCTCTGCTGCATTAGTCTCATTCTTACCAGTGACCTGTTGTACACCCACCTCCTGTGACACAGTTTTTAATTACTCCTGCCAAAGACATTCCTCCTCTGGCTCAGGAAAAAGGGAATGTCCACTAGACAGGACACAATTAAGGTAGCAAAAATCCAAATCCCAGCAGGCAGCAGGAATCGAAAGATCAACTCAATAACAAACCAAATATTCTCCTTTTGACATTCAGTACTATACCATGCTCATTTTTTAGAAGGAAAAAATTGCAAAGTTACTTTGAGGATTTCAGGTTTTCACACGTGTGGAGCTTCGAGTGATCTCCATGATGGGAAGAGGCTCAAGGCAAAGGAATTACATTTCAGATTGTTCCGCATTGCTTTGTAGAAGTTCAGAAAATTTATTTTTTGCACAAGACTGCTGCAAAAATGCTGCATATTCAATGACAATTACCAGTTTGCCATCAATATTTCTCCTTGTAGCATTCCAAATTATTCACTGGAAATAATGAAGCTGTCATCTAAAATACTATACGTATCGTAAAATTTTATGTGCCACTTAAATCTCAGAAAAGAATGACAATAAACTTTGATTAAATACTTGCCTGTAACAGAGTAAGATGTCAACAGGCAGCAGTAAATCCAGAGGAATTCCTATTGACTGTATGCCAGTTTACTAAGAGCAAATGCATTCAGAGAAAGCTGTCTGCTGGCAGCATCCTGGCCTAGGCATCTCATCAGCTACCGAAAATGGTACATTTAAACTCAATAACAATCAAATTACAATAGGAGAAATTTCTTATAACCATCTCAAATGTCTTCATCTCATCACAGCATCACAGATTTTTTTTTTTTCCCTTGCTGCACAATGAGCTTTAGAGATACCTCAAGGCATCCAGGGGTTGATGTGTTCAGCCATCTCCAGCAGATGAATCTCACTGAAACCGCTGGCTCCCGGTTGACTTTCCTTAACACCAGTCAACAGGTAAGAACATCGGAGAAGAGCAGTGTCAGTTTGTCAGGGAGAACCATGGCATATGGAATAAATTTAATTGCACTGGTCCATCACTATTACCAGAACCTCACAGAGGGGGAAGGCGAACGCAAAAGCAACGAAGCTGAAGGGAGGCCGAGAGCGCGAAAGAAGGTGAAGCCGTGAAATAGAACAAGCCACTGACGACAGACAGGAGGACAGAAGCACAAATAAAGCCAGGACTTTCTCAGGGAACAAAAGGAAAAAAAAGAATGGATGAGACAATCACTAAGGTTTTGAGTCAAAAAGCCTGGTTAAAATGCAGCTATGAAAAACCATGTGTTAGTCTGAGGAAAACACATTTTTAACTGCATAATGCTCAGTGAAGAAAAAGGGAGAAACGACTCAGGAGGATAAGGAAAAAGGAAAATAAGCCAAAAAGTACAAAAATGAACAGAAGGAATGAGAATAAATATGGGGAAAAAATGGATGTCTGGAAATATGTTCCAAAATCCCCATAAAATCAGAAGTCTTGTCCAAATCCCTCCATCACTGGCCACGATCCTTGTCCCTTACTATGCCCAAGCAATCATTACAGAGGGTATGAGAAAAAGATGAGTATGGAAAAAAAAGCAGTATTTGTTTTTGTTTCCTATGTATCCTCTACAGCAATTTGGACTGTTTGCCCACAGTTGTTTTCTCTCTTTATGTAAATGCACACAAGAAAACTGATCTGTGACTCCAAGGAAGCTGCAAGAAAGCCCAGCACAGGAGAGGCACGTGAGTGAGCAGCTGCCAAGCCTGCAGAGAACATCCCAGAACACCTCTGTGGAGTGTTACACACACGAGGTTACAAAAACTAACACACCTGCACGAGGTTACCTACACAGAGATTGACTCCAGTGTGTTTCCTATCCCACAGGGAAAGACAAGTTGTCATTTAAAGGAATTTGCTGCATATTCACCTGCTGAGCTTGGGCATAGAAGCAGAATCAGTTCCACCTTATGGCTGTTTGCACAGTCCCTCCTGAATTAAAGAGAAATTGCTCCCATGGCACCTGAAAGTAAGCATGGGTTTGCTGTATCCCCAGAGAAAATCATGGAAATTCAGACTTCTGTTCCTAATAATTAACATAGCACAGCAATCTCAAAATATAAAGTATAACAACTTAACATAATTCATATTAGTGTTCTGGGGGTTTTTTCCTGTCTTTCTCTGCACTTTTTTCTTTTTTCTCCATTATCCCTCCTCCTTGTAAATGAGGGAATCTGTACAGGTGGGTTGATCAAGACTGATTGCAATTAAGATTTATTGTTGAAATTGCTGCTATGGTATAATTGAAACAGGTGTCCCTCTATTTCCTTCTCTGTATTGCTTTGTTCCAAATGCTAATCAACACAAAATATTGCAGAAAGCAATTACACAAAAAAGTCAAATGTATTAAAATATTATAAAATATACATATATTTCCAAAACTTTAAGAAAAAAGTATTAGTGGACTTGTTTATCCCAATAACATACAGAATCCACTTCATCTTATATATCTTAACAGTGGGGCAGGACAATTTTAGTGGAAGAATTCAGGTATTTTAGTTTAGAAAAAAAGAAGGACTTATTACAAAGTGCAAACTAAAAGAAAAGTTGTGTGTTCACACATGGAAAAGTGCAATACTTTTATACCTACTGCTTTGATTATTCTAATTTTTCTTCAGATTATTCTACTCAATAATATTCCTTCTTGGCTAGCTCAGAGCCATCAAAAGCCTATGACTGACTGTTACCCAAGCAATATTCCCCAAATAAGTTGGCAATTTGACATCTATTGGGAACAGAAGACTCTTTTTCTCTTCTAGCCCAGAAATCACCCCAGAAGTGAGTTTGTATTAACATGGGACACTGAAAAATTGTAAACAACAGTGCAGCAAATGAGGTTGATCTAAGTTGGCAAAAGTCTTGTTTTCAGATACAGTGAATGCTAATGATAATAAATAATTGCAAATACCATCTGGACTCTTTAAAAAACATCTTTCTCCAAGTCTGCAATTGAGTCTCTACAAAAACAGAATCAATGCAAAAGAAAATGAAAACAGTGAATTAAAATTAGATTTATGCCAACTACTTAAAACTAAGAGTTCATTTAGAAGCAGTTAACACAAAAATGTGTTCTAGTTCAGCTGCAGAGTCTGGCCTAATCCCATAAAGCAACTCAGAAAGCTCCCACAGTCCATCAGGAAATGTTCAGAATTTGCAGGACCAAATACTAAGCTATTTTTTATTTTTATTATTACTACTATCTTTTTCAATTTTGTCTCTAATTGATCCACAAATCTCAAAACATAGCTTTTAAAAATTGCAATAAAGAAGAAAATACAGCCAGTACTATAGATGATCATCAGTCAAGGTTCTGGATGAGTGTCTGAGATCTGTTCTTGACCAAAACAATACAATAGCAAACCATGACCTTCAGTTATTGAGGAAAACTTCCCAGTGTACACAGGTTTAGCCAAGTATCAGCCATGCATCTAAAGTGCATAAGACACTTTTCAGCTGGGTTAAGTTACTTCTGGCTAATGTATCCTGACCTCTGCTTGAACCATTTTTACATAATAAAGCCGTGAATTTTAGACAGTGTTTAATTTCCACTGCATTTTGCATAGATCATTTAGTACTTAAAATGGGGCTAAATCAAATGTAGGAAACCCAATATTAACAATATTTTCTGTGTGCTTCCACTCTGCCCATGAGGTGGAACTTTAATTACATCATTAATAATGATGCCTGCATTTTCAGCCAGTACTGCATCATTCCTCTAGTGCCATTTAAACTGCATTTGGTCTCTAAACTGCTCCACCCTCTGGAACTGGTTCACTGATTATATGGGAGCTGCAGCCTCATCCTGCTTAAAACTCAGCTACAATGGCATCAACTGAAGAATTTAAAGGCAGGAATCACTTATGATGACCTAAAATGGTTTATTTAAAAAAGCTTCCTGTTATTTTCTGTCTCCAGAAAGTTTATATAGATTTAAAGGTGACAGTTGTTTTGGGAAGAAAAAAAAAAAAGGAAAAAGAAAAAATCTAAAACTCAATCAGTATTTTGCCCAATTATTCAGAGTCCAAATTGTCTGGAAACGATTTTTAAAAATCTGAAAGATGGTATCTGTGACCACACTTTTTGCTGGGGAAAAAATCTATAATTTCCTTATTTGTTCCAAAGCAGGAAAAGAAAAAAAGAAAAAGCCCCCAAAGGGCTCAAATAGATCCCAACCACTCATTCCCTAACAGGTTTTCCATTGGGAAGAAAAAACTTTGCTACAATTTTAACTTTGCTACTAAAGAAAAACACAGAATCAGTAACTGAAATCAAATGAGAGCACCTCACCCCCCTTTTAAACACCCTGAAGTGTCGAGGCTGTCAGGAGACATTTGGACACGCTCTTCACATATAAGAACGAAAAGACAAAAAACGGAGAATATCTGGATAAAATTTGGTTTTCTACCACTAAATTTCTTTGTGTGAAAAAAGCAATAACCTCTTCACAACTCGGAAAATATTTCTGTTCTGATTATTCAGCTATTAAAATAGGAAAGTGTCATTTTATGACAATTGCTTTCGGCAGGAGATATTTTACACTTATATTCGCAAGGAACAGGAACATAAGGAAGAACAATATTAAAACCTTCAGCGTTAATCTGTATTTTCAAAGCTAAGCACATTTTGACAAACTTTCTAATAGACACTGTTCAAAATTCATAACATATATGAGCATGATTACATTACTCTAATTTATTTTTTCTCCTCTCATGCGCAGCAATAAAATTTTACCTTTGAACTTATATTTATTACAACTTTTACTCTGTGGAGGGCATGCAGGCACAGAAACATAATAAAGCTCTGCTAATTCCATACATTATTGAAATCCTAACAGTGCAAATGGTATCTTATACTGTCTTCATGCATACTTAAAATTTCAATTCAAAACCCATTTCATTAAAAGGTCTGGTTAAGCAGCAGTATACGTTTTTTATAAATTTGTAAATTAATGTAGCAGAATTATATTTTATACATTTGGAAAAAAAGGATGTAATACTTGTGTTTGTTTAGGTGTTGTAAGCAAAATCTTGACTGATGCTAAATAATTGAGTGGTCCATCCATCTGACTCCTCTAATCACTATAAAAATACAGAGAGGGGAAAAGCTGGAAAATAACATTTGCTCACTCACAGGCAGCTGAAATTTGGATTTAATTCCAGTGGTAAAAATCCCATTGACTTCCCCACACTGGGAAGTGTACAACTATGCAGGATAACTTCAAACTTAATGAAAGCACAGAAAGAATTTAGACTTGGAAGATCAGAGGTCATCAGTAAAACAAATGATACCTGGCCAAGGAAAACATCAGGACTAACACACAAGAAAAATTTTGGGAATCTCCTATGTTGGTGGATAGAACAGTAATCCAAGTCAGAAAGGGAGCAGCTCACACAATCAAGTACATGACAAAGAGCAAAAGTTGACTCTAACTGCAGGTATAATATTGGCACAATCTCCTCTCTCCTCACAAAGGTCACTTCGCACATTAGCTTTGGCTCCACTGATTAGCAGCTGAGATAACAGCAGCTCACACACTCCTCAGTCATCGGGAACAGAGAGGAGGGGATGACTTTCTGCATACCATGTCCTCATCACATTTCTGGTAATTGTTCAGTCACAGATAAGGCACAAATATGGGAAAAGCAGCAGAACAGACTCCTCTGAAAACATTAACAGAAACAACTTAACCACCTTTACATTTGGCACTGAGGAATCAAAAATGATAGCTATTATTACTGCAGTAATTACATGGCTGTGACTTGGAGGAATTGCATTTTGCTTCCCTGGAAACACGGCCATGTGTCTGACTGCTCCTAAACCCACAGGAATAGATCTCCCCACCATCGAAAGTTTGCAGAACTGAACACCTGAGCACCTGTAAACAAACACACTACCAGGAATGATCCAAAGGGCTCCCAGACCCATGGGGTCCATCACCTCCTGCAGGCAGACTATGGCAGTTTGACTGCCACAGGCATTGACAGGATCACACCAGGGGAGTTCTGAAAACTCCACAGCCAGAACTGCTGCCAACCCTGGACTCGGTCTTCTCTAATCCCAAACCTCTGAGGGGCACCAACATCATGATCTTTCCAGAGCGTCACTCAGTCCCCACCACACCTCTGCCCTTACACAGGCCACCCCTGAGGACTAAGTCTGAGACACTCATATCTAAACCCTTGTCAGAACTCTGTCTGTGAACCAGCAGTGGTCACATACATCCTCCTGAGCCAGCTGCAAGGGAGAAATGCAAGGGAATAAAGACACACAGCCAGTTAAGCTTTTTGACCACAAAATACCAGACCAGGCTGAGGTAACGCATGAGGGCCAAATTTTAACTCCAGCACACAGACATAAGGAATTTGTTGGGACAGAGGATTTCCCAGAATTTAGTAGACTCCGTGCATGATACCAAGCTCTCAATCTCTGATCAAATTTAGGCTACTGAGTCTTTCTGTGCCACAGCAAGCCCAGATGGGACAAGTCAAACCTCATCTTTGCATGAATTCCCAACAACAAGCAGCAAAGTAGAGAGCAGTTTACCACAGTAAACTATGGTGGTGTCTCCCTCCCACACAAAGGTGAACTTCCAATATCAGCTATCTCTGCTGTAGAGCCAAAATTTAACGAAATCCTTCAGAAATCTGGTCTCGAACAGATGAGGTTTAGAGAGGAATACTCACTTGTTAAAAAGTAAGGAGAAAGGTTTTTCTTTGAAATCAGATAAGCAGAGCAAGATTTTTACCTGCTCTCAAGAGGTTAGTTGGAATGTATTCCACTATGGGCTTTAAAGTCACCTCACTGGCAATACAACCTCCCAACATATTGAAAACCAGCAGGAAGTGTTGAATTAATACATATATGCTAACAAGCAGTCCTAGAGCCATGAATGTTTAATCCAGTTTCTCACTAGCTGACGCCGTACCTGACGGCTGCTCCATGGTTTTGAAGCCTGGAGACAAGGGAAGAACCAGAGGGTGTAGAGCAGGGAACCACAGGAAAGCAGGCAGAGGGAAAAGTCTCTGGAGAAAGCCCGGAGCAGAACAGTATCACAGCAAAGGAGGCAAGGCAGAAATGTTAACATCTGGAGTGGGATGGAGGAGGGAAAGAAGGGAGGGAAGTCTGTTTCTATCTTCAGTAGTCGTTGGGATACATTTGGATAATGTGTGGAATACTTCCCAACAATATATAAGTTGTTACTGCTCCTGTGCTGTGGATACAAAGAGATACAACACAATGAGCTCTCAGAGACACTGTGACACTGGCTGACTGCACAGGGTAAGTTATTGCACACCAACAAACTGCTGGAAAAAAGGAACTTCTACGCACCTTTGGGGTCTTAGCCATACATCTTAATGTTCTGGACCATGACAAATGATTGGATAACAACTCTTACTCCCCTTGTCATCATCCATCTTCTTAGGAGGCTTATTTCTTCAAATCCTGATGATGAACCTCTGTAGTCACTTATCTGAGCAGTGGAAATTTATTGCCTGTACCAGAAAATGAAATTCTCCTGCAGGAGAACTGCAATGGACACAAAAGGGCAAATTTCTACCTTGGAGTATAAGGATGCATTTTCTTTCTCCTCAATGGAAACTATATACATTTATCCAATGTCAGGATTTGGACTAAAGGGTATCTCCTGTGTTAATAAGAATGGCTAATTTCCAATTAAATAAGCTTACAGATCATAGAGATGGCCTAATGAGAAGAAAAAAAAAAAAATGAAGCCCCATACTAATCCTGCTTTCACTGCACATATTTAACAGGGCTGCCAAAGCAAAGTCTCCAAAATACTTACTAATTACATTGGACTGCCTCCAGCCACTGTCACTGCCAGGGAACGGGCAAAGTTTGCAACGAACCAAACCACTAAGAGTTCAAAGATGATGTTATTATTTTGGAAAAGCCTTGAAGAGGTCAAGAGACAAGAGAACTGTGGAACAAAGCAGTGCAGGGCTGATTTGGACAGAAAATAGTCCGTGTACTTCATAAGCAGCTGCAGAAAAATATTTTGGCGCAGCTGGGAGAAGCTCTCCAACTGGTAAGCTGCAAAAGACTTGCACTAACTCCATGGCATTCACGTTGGAATGAAATACATGCTGTCTCCAGCAGTTACAGAACCTGTAGCACAGACTGGAGTGTAAAAAGAAAAGTTGTAGGGAAGAAGTCTATAAACTCAGCTGAAAGAATCCATGCATGCCTCCTTTTTCGTGCAGGTGGCAGGATCTGGTACCCCAAGAGTGGTTGTTCCCAAGACAGGGAGAGTCAGAACACCAAAGGATGACTGCAAGACCTGAAAGGGCATCACTGAAGAAATCAAGTTCCTACTTTTGTCTGATCAATGATGAGAATTAGCAAATCTGTGCGAGCAGCACGTGACTCTCATCGGAAACAGTGCTAAGAACAGCCTTTCCAGCCTTCACATCAAGTTGCATTTAGCCATTAATTAGCTTGAGCCAAGAACCTCCTTAGCAGCTTCATAGTGCAAGAAAGGTTGAAAGAGCTGCAGGTGCCCACAGTGACACCATAAATATTGATCACAGTGCTCGTTCCACTTCATCAGCCACAAAGCGCACACAATGGTCCTCAAGGGAGAAGAAAAGGCAGATCCAATTTTAATCACACTGCCGTACTAAACCTCATGGAATATTATTTTAATTACTGCTCTTTACTCATGCCAATTGCAGCCTATTAAAAAAAAAAAAGAAAAAAAAAAAAGGAGAGGGTTTTCTGGACACAGTCAAAACTCTAAGCTTCCAGGAAGGTGCATCTACACCATGTGAATCAGCCCTATGTAACAACACCCAAGTGAGCCCTGCAACCAGCAAAAGCAGTTTTTCAGCCCAGCACTGCACCCTGGGCTCGTCAGGAACGCAGGTCATTTACCAGGAAAACTTGGTGCTACCACAACTGTTTCTGAGCTACAAACTGGTCTCTGGCAGTGAGGGGCCCTACAGACTTAGTGGCTTCTTCAGACTGACCTGCTGTAGTGGGTTGACCCTGGCTGGGCACCAGGTGCCCACCAAAGCTCCTCTCAGCTATGCCAGGGGAGAAAATATAACTAAAGGCTCATGAGAGAGATAAAAGGCAGGGAGAGATCACTCAGCTGTTACAGTCACGGGCAAAATAGACTTGACTCAGGGAGATTAGTTTAATTTATTACTAGGATAATGAGAAATAAAACCAAATCTTAAAACACCTTCCCCTCCACCCCTCCCTTCTTCCTGGGCTTAACTTCAGTCCTGATTTTCTCTCCCAGAAGCCACCCCTGTAGCCCCCCTGCTATCAAACCCTCGCCACACAAACCCAACACACCTCCACAGTACAGTACATAAATCCTAAACCACTTAACCTTCAAAAATATATGTCTGGGAATACTGCCAGTGAATATTTGAAAGGGATTACAGTAAATGTATTAGTTGTCACTGAAAATTAAAATATGGATTTCAATTGAAACTCTATATAAGAGGGACGTTTTCCCCCAAAATCCGTTAGTTAGCAGCCGTGCTGAATGAAGGGGAAATTGTACATCCAGCTCAGACTACGCAGGGCAAGCTGGTGTATTTTAAAAGCTGCATTTTTATCTACCGAAATAAAACATTTTACTTTTTTATTTTTTTACTTTAATCAGAATATAACCTCATTAAATGACAGTGTGTGAAAAGAACATATAAACTAGAAAGAAAATACTAAAAAAATCTGAATAAATTAATGTTTATTGCCTTTAGACTTTGATATTCTGGTCTTTACTACTTAAATGCAGTTTAAATGTATTACTTGCCACGGCCTTTACGTTAAACCCAGTAAGTCTGCAATTTGTGATAAAATTCCTTATCTCTCTCCTTCTGAACCTATGCAGAGATCCAAGGTTAATTTGCAGATAATATTACTTCATGAAATAATTATCTTAGTCTCTAGTACTTAAAAATAGCCAAATTCAAGAAAGATAGTTTAAAAAATGAAGCTGTTAGGGCTGCAGGATGGAGGCTGCTCCCACTGACACATCCCCACATGGCAGCACCTTCAGTGGGAGGCACAGTCTGCGTACCCCAAGCCTGGAGCAGCCACTCACCCAGGAATTCAGGGCAGGGATGCTCCATGTTGATGCACATGAAGGAAGGGGAGCCAGCCCCATGGAACCCCACCCTCCAAGCCCCCAAATGCCAAGGGCAAGGCAGCCTTCTGCCCCTCTTCACAACCCCAGCACCTGCTGAAAAATTACTCTCTTGAGCCATTCTTCCTCATCCTGCTAATTTTTCCAAGCATCCTCCTATTAAACTATACAAATATATTCATTTAGTAAACATCCCATTAACCAGGTCAGTGTGCAGTATTCACAACTTATTATGGAGCAGCACCAAATCAGTCACAGAAGCAATTATGCAATTCTAGAGCAGACAACTCACTTTAATCTTAATATGGGGCTGGGGATGTAGATGCCAATGTTCATTCACATGACTCATTCACTTCCAAGTATTGTATTCCATTTGTTTCACCCTCACTCATGCAGCACGCGTGTCTTTTGATCTGTAAGCTTTGTGGGCTGTCAGAAAACACAAGCTCAATGCTCCACCCTCCACATCAGGGGGTTTTTTCATTGAATTTAGGGGTATTTCTAAGATTCTATTGCCTAGAGGCACTGGGAGATGCTGGGCTAGATATTTAGAATCAAGACCTAAATAAGCATTTAAATCAAAAAAAAAAAAAGTCAACAAACATTAAAGAATTGAAGATCTTTCCAGAACTATTTAAAATAGATGGTTGTAGAGAAGCAAAATCAGATATGAGATTCTGGAATGCTATAGTTACAAGAGGGGGCGGGGAAAGTGCCTGTTAAAATCCCAGCTTTATTTGAAGACATACATTTACTGAAGTGTCTTGGGAAACCAGGATGCCATATAATATTAACAAACAAGAATATGCTCTGTCAACCACATGCAGCACCGCAGACATTTTGAAGACCTAAATAAATAATGTATTAGAAAACCTACCCCAGGCTGAATTAATGCAGACTGCGATGATATAAATGAACGGCAGTAGTGGAATTATTTTCCTGGGATTTAAGTCGTATATAGCATTAAAAGTAAAGTCCTTGAGATACTTATTGATAGGCAAGAAACTGCTATCTTTAGATCTATGCATGCCCAGGGAGCGCTCTGCCCAACTTACAGTCTCAGAGAGTTTCCAAGAGAGTCACCAAATCACTCAGCTTTATTTGTAAACACCATGAAATAGAACAAAACACCCTCTTGGCTCTAGTCTCCTTTGACACAGCACTAAGTGTACAACAAACAGCGCTGACTTGGGAAATCTCCCAAAAGCGGGGCTGGGGGTGATGGGAATTTTGCATTTGGGAACAAAAAACGCAATTTGAACTTACAGGATCATCCTGGTTTCTACAACACCATGGGCAGCCAAGACTCAGCTGCCTCCCCCCTGATGAGGGAAGGGTCCAGGTGGGGCCTGACACCACCTGCAAATGACTCTGTCCCTCCAGCAAAGCATCCTGGGCTCAGCCAGTTCCAGCAAACTCTCTGCTCACTTCCTAGTGACAGAAAAATATTCTCCCTTCTTTCAGAAAAGTCGCTTTTCAAACTACAACCATCTCCCACCAGATGCAGTGCCTGAATCCCCATGGACACCTCTAGCCACAGGCCCACGCCAGGAGCTAACTTTGTGGGATTGTTTTTCCCTCCTCAGCAATATCTAAACTGCTCTAATCCACGTGGGTGTGTTGGCTCGTTTTATTCCTTCTTTCTTTTTCTGGGCTTGGTAATTACCACAACAATGTGAGGGTTCATTAGTTGCAACACCATCAGGCAAGTGACAGCAAAATATAGACCACAGCTGTCAGAAAGGAACTGAGCAAATTCATGCTCACAGTCCACATCTCCACAGGAATTTTTAAATAATGCATCTGTTTTAACAACCATGGCAGGAGGATACACTAAAATTATACAGGATGGGAAGACTGAGCTTCAAACTGCAAAACGTATCCCAACAATCCAAGATGATTCTGTTTCTAAAGAATCTCCATCTCATATAGACGTTCTCTTCACAAACCCTGTTCTGACATTTGCAAGCTGCCTAAAGATACAAAATGCACAAGCTGTTTATTTAGAAAGGAACCATGAAATATCTTATCCTGTTACTTGTTTAACTCTCCTAAACAAAGGCAGTACCTAATTTGAGGCAATTACAGCCATGTTTCACAGAGACAGAAAGAAAAACACCGTACAATGGAATTTTAAATTGTTCTCAATCTCCTCCCAGAGCTAATCTTTCTCGATTCACTAATTCACATTCACTGCAGCACTTCACAAAAGCTCCCATTTATTAAATACGAGATTCAATTCGCAGATAAACAATTCGATAACGTAATCTACACTTAAAATAATAGCTTGGCTTCGAGGTTTAGGGGGGAATTAGGAGTTTTCTCTTTTTATGGCTGTTCTTAGCATCATTTCTTGTCACAGCTTCAGAGCTCAAGTCCCGTAATCAAGGTGCACTGGGCTCGTGTGTCCACACAAGGCAGGATCTGTATGAGGACTGAATGCTGTCCCACAGAACTCACAGAATTCAGTGGGAAATCTGCCAATAGGAGGACATTAAAGAGCATTTAGGAGCTGCATCTCATGGCTGTTTTCCCTGCTCTGCAATTTCTCTACTGTTTTATCACATGTTCTTCTCCTTCCATTACAACCACCTGACTAATCACAAATTGCTGCCTAATGAAGAGTGCTGGTATTACAGTACTTAATTAGAATTAAGAGGAAGATTTACTTTAAAAACCTGACAGACCAATATGCCCCAGAGCCAATCTCAGTAGTGCAGAACTACCCCAAAATTTCCGTGTCCCAAATTCTTAATTAAAAGTTTGTCAAAACTTCTTCTTTTACGAGGCGAGCCTTCCCCTCCAGAATCCATTAACCTCCAAACAAGTGACTAAGTTGTTTTTAAATCAGCTCTACTTCATAAATAGCTTGATAAAAAGAAACTTAAAGAAAGTACAAGACTTATCTTTCATTTCCACTCAACAGCCTTCAGAACTACTGTACCAAGGTGGCTCTCACAATCACTCCTGTCCAGCACACGATGTGCAGCACCAAAGGAATTTCTGCTACAGAAAAAGCCTTCAGTAGGGCCACCCAGCAGGAAGGATTAAATTACACAAAAAAAGCCCTTGCTTTTTTTCTTCCACTAAAGGGCTGTGGTCAGAGATCAACGTGAGGAGCTGTCTATTGAAGTTAGACTCAAATTATTCCCTTATTTAAACCTCAGGAGAAGGTTGCTGCTGACACCCAGAGCACAGCACACAACCAGACCCCAGGTGCAGCTCCTCCACCTTGCCTGAGGAGCAGTGACCACCAAGACCTCATGGCTGCAGGCTGCTCCCAGCCTTTTCTTGACTCCTCTGACTCCCTGGATCTCTGCAGGGAGGCTGCCTGCACTGACTTCTCTGCATCTCTCATCTCCCTCACCCCAACCCCTCCTGAGCTGGAGGGAGGCCCCCAGCCCTGCACTCCCTGGCTTCTTACAGATACTTCTTCCCAGGACTCAGTCTCCTGTCTGCACAATCAGGTTTAGTTTATTCCTACTTCATAGAGAACTTAACTGGCTTATTCTGAAACAACTTTTTCCTTTCATGAGTTATATCATACAAGTTGGACTCTGTCCCACTAAGCCTCACATACAGAACGCAATAAAATACAGACTGTTTCTTTACCCTAATGATCTCCTGTTTAATTTAAACCTTCTACACTGTTGACTGTTTCTTGTAACAAAAAAAAAAAAGTCTTGGCTAAAACGATTTTGAACCGCAAATTGGCTAATTTCCTGTTTGTTGAGAATTTGAAAAATATCACATGCATTAAAAAGTATTTTCTGGCTTGTTTTAGTCTGGTGTCCTAAGGAAATCAGGATTTGCCATCGTGCTGTTTATCCATCTGCTGAACACCAGAGAATTTTGAAACCTTCTATTGATGTAAATAAAATTTGACAGAGGGGTTGTCTATAAGATTCAAATGCCTATTTGAACTACCTGCTGAGTGTTGGAGAAAGTCAGAAACCATTTGCTCTCTTGCAAATTAGCTACAGAATTATTCAGAAAACTTGTGTGAATGGTGTCCTATAAGTATAGCTGAATATCTGGTTAAAGACAAGTGGTTTAAGGACAGTATTAATGCAAAAAACTTTGAATTAGTTTATCTCAAGGAGATATTATGAGTAGGAAAGTAAACCCCAAGGAAGTTTTGAGGTCACAACTGTGTAAATAAGCTCTAAAAGCACTATCTCAAGACCAGGTGAAAATGCCACTGACGCAAATGCTATAAATAGCCATTGGCCATTTTCAGAGAGCCCCTTTCTGTGTATCAAAACCAACAAGGATGGGACTAAAGCACCAAAATGCCACAGAGACTCCACTTGGGATGAGGAGGATAAAAAGACATCATAATATTCCTCAAGATACTGTGTGTTTGACAGACTTAACAGGAATGTTATCAAATCAAAATCAAGGAGTGAGATATGTTATCTTAATATCTACATTTGTTAAACACTTCCTTCAGTAGTAGAAAGGCAGTGAAATCCTTAACCCCCTCTGGAATGCATTTAATCCTAAAAACCAGAACCTTTATGGATGAGATTACCCTCACTGTCACAACTCCACCTGCTCCTCCTGGTACATTCAGCCACCTCTGGGTCACAGATCCAAATTTCTATCCTTAGTAATACTTTTCAAAAGGATCCTTCCAGTCTAGTTCCTCTTCCATCCACACAAGTTAATTTTACCACTTGTCATCAACCTGCCTTTCTAACACAGTTCAAGAAGGATCCTACTTTGCTCACATCTCCCCTTTTTGAACCAGGGTTCCCTGAGAAATAAAATAACTCTACAAAAAAGAATATGAACTCAACATGTATGTGAAGTTCTG
Organism: Pachyramphus minor; assembly: GCA_013397135.1. Classification (NCBI taxonomy): domain Eukaryota; kingdom Metazoa; phylum Chordata; class Aves; order Passeriformes; family Tyrannidae; genus Pachyramphus; species Pachyramphus minor. The sequence continues at coordinate 724,149 of VYXB01003342.1, read as the reverse complement.
CTTAGTTTCAAGAAAACAGCCAAGCAGGTATTTTATGCTTCCTGCTCCATTTCACTGAGAAAATTCTATTGGTACTCAGGGTATTTTTCTAGTATTTTACTGAAACAACCTGGGATTTTTGTCTACAATATGGCCAAAGCCAAGTAAAACAATTTCTTTTCCAGACTTAAAAAAACTAACTACAAACACTTCTGTGGTTTATAAAACACAATAAAGAAACTTTATTTCAGTCCCATAATCCAAAGGTTAGAAACCATCAAACTCAATAAAGACTCCCTAGGCATTAAAAACCAGTTTATAAATAAATAGTTTTAAACTATACATATGCACTAGCCAGGCATGTAAATGTTAATCATTCTGTACAGTTTCTTCAAACCACTTGCACCAAAGTAACAGACCTACAGGTCACACACACACGCCACGCTCTTTAGGTAACCTTTATCACAAGCTCAGATCAACTTAGGTCAAACTTATTCCATAACATTTAAAACATAAAGGGCAATACAGATCTTGCCATTATAATTGATGTTTATATTTTTCTTAATGTTATAATTCTCATGTCTGAAAGGGCTACCTTGAACCTTTGTTCCAAATCTACAGGTGTTTGAAGCTCAGGTTGATGTTTAAAAAACATCATCACCTGTTGCTCCCTCTCATTCATGCCAGTGGGAGCTGGATCTATGAAAATCCATCTCTTCTCTGCTGAAACAGACACAGGGAAGAAGCAGCCTCTGCCCTCACCACTTTAACACTGCTCTGAAGTCTTGAAAAACATCTTTTGGAGACATTAGGTATTAAAAAGGAGCACTAGATACTGAAAAGAACCCTGGTTTTGCATAGCAATTCACTGGAGGGCTTTCTGCACTGACCACGAGCACAGAAAAAAGTATATTCACAGGTAGCTGTAATACATTGTACTGACAAGCACAGGAAGGATGAAAGTTTAACATATACCTAATCAACTCCACTGTATCTCCATCTGCCAAATACAAGGAGCTAAAATTACCACTAGATACCAACTGTAGTTGCCTTCTGGATGACTGACACAAGACACAGCACCAGCAATTGAAAAAGCACTCTCACAGTTTAGCTGGAAATCTTGCAACATATTTGCATTCAGAGATGAAGAAAATGAATCAGAATATGCTTGAGTTTATCCTCTCAATTCAAGCCCACGATCTCACACCTTTCCAGCACTAGGTATTTCACCTTGTGCTTTAGTGCCAATATTCCTGAGTCCAAGATACAGATATTTACACAAACATAGCTACTACAAGAATTGTTTACAGACTTCTCAGTTTCTGTCTTCATTGGTTTGTGGGCCACATGTTTGCTCTAATCTTGAATGAAGTAAAACTGTTAAAGTGCGACTAAGCAAAGAAAGCTTTAACTTCTCAGCAGCTTACCTTAAACCTAAAGCTGATCTTCTGCTTCTTCTGCAGACACCAATTTCAGTAGAGGATGCAAAGACAGTAAATTCTCCTGAACTCATAGAAGTGTCTGTCCTCTGTTTGTCTGTGCACCAGTCCTACAGCAGGGCACAATCTGCATTTTGCCTTTCTAAATGTTTCCAGCAGGAGACATCAAATCTTTGGCATGGTACCAGCTGCTGTGAGGTAAGGCTTGATGAAGGTAACTAAATCCAGTCCACCTGGCTCATTAACAGCCAGCCTGCTCAAAGAGCACATCAATCTTTATGACTACAAGAAAAATGGGTCTCAAGTCTACTGAATAAACCACACACCATACTTCAGGACTCCTCTAACACTCATAACACTCAACAGCCTTGCTACTAGACTGCAACATCCTCCTTCCACCATGGCTGCTAAATGAGAAATATGGATCCTATCTAATTGTAAAAAAGCTTTGGTTTTAGGATTTAGGATTAGCTTTTAGGATTTGTGTCCCTAACAGTCAGGAAAGCATACTGGTTTGGGATCAGGCAGCTCCAGTGACAGGGTATGGTGGGATACACTCAGGAACTAAGAGGAGGAATGACCAGTGTGGTGCAGAAGGCTGAGCCCCACAGTGGTAGCTGAACATGCAAGCTTGGAAAAACTGGTACCTGTTTAATTGTATTGACTCTACCTGCAAGTGTGTCGAGTAACTGGGTAATTTTACCATTCCCTACAAAATAATTCCAAATCTCAGAGCTGTACTGTTGCTTCACCTCCAGTTTGCACTGACATGACCAGTCCATAACTGTGTGTATTATTTACACCCTCCTCAGGCACAACTCCCATTGCCAGTTCTGTCCTGCTAATGCTGACAGCACACAAATCTGACCAGAGCAGTTTATCAGTCTGTCTTTTTTAACCTCAATGATTCCAGAAGCTGAGACAAAACAGTTCCTAATCCATCGACCAGCTATTTAACTTTTAACTAGACACTGTTCTCTTATTCCCTGTGTATCACTCGGAGCTCACTCTCCTCCCACACCCTGCTCAGGATGTCACAGCCGTCATGGGCACTGAAGAAAAATTGATTTTCATTAATCATTCGTTAAGGTCAGATTAAACAAAGGCACACTTGCACATTAACTTGAAAACAAGTGTTTTAATTTTACAAATAAAACCTCTTCTTTCACTTTCCAAAAGTTTCTGTTTCTAAAATAAGGAATTACCACAATCTAAGCTTATGCTACTCTTACAGGAGAAACAAAATCTCAGTGAAGCATTAGATACAGTGTTGTGCCACTGGACTTGATGCATCAATGGAAATTTAAGATCTTATTCTGATATGTCACAAAGAATGCATTTCAGACTTATTTTCAATAAACTGAATGCAGTCTTTTCTCTGAGAAATAAAACTGACTCTGCAAATTCATTCTACATCACTAATCCACTGCAAAATGAAAAATCATGAACTCTACCCAAGTAAGAACTCAGCTTTACTGAGATTGGACTCAATGAACTTATTTTGCTTTTCCTACCCAAGTGATCCTGTGATTTATGTTAAAACAGGACACTGCTACCTTCATGCCCTCAAACAGGAATAAAACCAGCTGTCATCTCTCCTTGAAGCCCCTTCTTCCTGGAGGATTGAGGCACAGCTGAGGGGCTCCTGCCCCTCGTGATGCTGAGCACAGAGAACATATTGCAGGCTGTCCCTGAGAACAGCCTTTCTTAGGGACCACAGGACCTGGGAGCACAGACAGGTAACTGAGCTCACCGTTGTTAACACCCTACCCCCAAAGAGTCTTCAGCTTCTGTAAGTGCAGAGCTTCACTGTCAACCTGTGGCAGAACATAATATTGGATCTTAAAATAACACTGCTTTGATTACCTTACTTCCCTTTACTCCTCGCTTCAATTCCAACAGGAATTCAGTGTCTGCTCTGTCAATCGAGCCGTGTGAATAATGGATTTCTGTTTGGGCACTGAACCAAAAAAAAAAGGGAAAAAAAACCAAAAAAGGACAAGGAAGAAAAACTGTATAACTGTTTCAAGTTGCCTGAAGAGAGACTGGGGGTGGATTTAGGAAAAAAGTAATTTCAAGATAAGGCAAAATGTTTGTTTAATATGAAAGGAGTATTTTGCTTTTATGGTAACAACTTCTTAAAAATAATTTGATTTTTTTTATTTTTTTTTTAATTTCATCTAAAAATGCTGAAAGAAAATATTTTGACTCTGAAATAATGTTCTCCCATTTTACAAATAAAACTGCCAGGTGAAACAGAAATTTGTGAATAGACATACTTCAATCAAAAGGTGAATTTTTTCAGTGAACTTACTAACACTTAAAAAGAAAAACCCTCTTGTTTTCTTGACAAGTGTCATGTTCTAGATACCAACTCCCTAGAACCAAGTAAATAAAGAGAGAAATAAAACAAAATTGTTGTGCTGACGCTACTGTCCCCAGTACTGCCAGAACAGCAGCAGCAGTGCTCATATACAGGTTTTCTGCCTGAAGCCAAAAGAAGCAACAAGCCTAAAAGTTCAGTGAACACCCTTATTTTGTGGGTTTCTTCTACTCTCCAACCTCTGCAAATACGCCCTGGGGTCTTGGGCGGTTTGGGCTGGGTTGTTTCTTCTTCTGGCATCACACTGCTGAAATGAGGACGATTGATTTTTCACTCCAGAAGGATTTCTGTTCCTGCCTCTCGTGCAGCCCCATGTCCGGCAGTGCTGAGGCTCAGTGATCCCAGGCTCAGGTAAATCCTGCAGCTTGAAGCCAGCAGCTTATTCCACTGAGACTAGTTAAAGAAAATGCCACCACAACAGCTATGGCAGCAGTGGTTTATGTCTAAGCCACCACCTTGGCAGATTGTCTGCAGCAGGGAGGTTCACCCCTTACAGCTGTGAGTCCTGAGACCTCCTTGATATTATAAATTTATCAGATATGGCTGGGAAGGGTGCACAGAAACCCACAAAGTTCCTGGGAGGACACTAGGTGAGGCAGAAGCTGCTGAAGATGGTGTTTCTGTGACAGGTCCTAGGAATAGTCCTTTGGGTGCTACAGGAGAAGAGAGACAGCAGCATTTGTCTGGGCCCCTCTGGACTCTGCTCCTTTGGGCTCAATATCTGCATCTCCCCAGCACTGCACAAACTGTGCATGACTAAGGAAGGCAGAGATTATTCAGCACTGTTACAAATACTGTCCTCAAAAAGGAAGACAACTCCCCAAGTCTGGATTATCAGACTGAGGCCCTGAGGTACCTGGCCCAGTGAGTGGGTCAGAACAAATGATCTTGAAGGTCCCTTCCAACCCAAACCATTCTCTGATTCTATGAATTTTAACTCCCACAAGCCAAAGAAACCCTGACACCCAAGCTGACACCACAGAAAGGCAAATACTCAGCAGCTTTTGAGCTGTGACTAGACTTGTTAACAAGGAGTAAAGAGCCTGAATCCAGCAAAATCACATGACCTTTGCATTAAACCTTGTTGCTGATCTAATAATTTCTGATTAAAACAATTAAGCCTTTGGGTATGAACTATTTCATATTTTTGATTACTTAGACAATATCCTGTTCACTGTCACAGAGAAATTGTCTTTGCTACTAATAATTCTTCTGGTAGGAATCAGAACAAGCAGAAGCAAATTAATAAATGATGACATGGGAATTACAACAAAATAGATCGGTGACTTGTGGGTATGATTCTGAATAAGAATATTTTACAATCTATTTGTGAGCACTAATAGGTGAAAATTCATTTATAGTATTGTGAGAAACATTTATAAAATGCCTGGAAAAGGAGTTGTTACTTTTATGAGTCATACTTGTTATTTCACGAATTTATTGTTATAGTTCCCCTTACGTAAGTTCTCAGGTTGTACTCCTTACCATAATGACTACTCTGTTCACAAGCTGCACAACCAGCATTTCTAAAAAAAAGCACAGTTTGGTTTGGCATTTGTCTTGTTTCAATCTTATTTCTTGAAGGTCCCTTCCAACCCAAAAGATACGTAAAATAACAATAAAAAGGGTGCCCAAGCTGCTTCATCAGACTGAACCCAACAACATTTATGAGTTAAAATATACGTTTATGTATTTCTTAGCACCTAAATCAAACAACTGTGAAACTACCCATGAAGACACAACTTCTCCTGTCTGGACTGAGGTTCTACCTGCTGATCCTGAGCCAAGTCCTGCTGTCTAAGGTTATCTGCAGTTTTCTGCACTCTACTACAGCACTGAGTTCCCCCTGACTCACCATACTCTAAATGCTTGTACCTCTTGCAAAGACAGAAGCAGCAGAGCACACAAAAGATTATTATGATCGTTGTCTTCAAAAAAAAAAAAAAGAAATGCAATACATTTTGGCTACTGCCCAACTGCACTTGAAAATGAGAAAGTTTTAACCAAGTTCATGTTTTGCGAACTGGAAAGTTTTCAGAGGGTTATTTTCATCTGGTCAATGCACAATAATGTTTGTCGGTTCTAATCAAAACTGCCCAAAATCAAATGTCAAATACTTGGAACTATCTGATTAAGAACACATTCCAAATAGGCAATTATTCAATTTCTTGTTGAAAACCGAAAACAACAACTCTGAGAAAAATCACAAATAATTTGAGTTGTCTGTGATTATAAAAAAAGAGTTTTCAAATAAATTCTTTGATCTGAATTATAGATCCATGTACCCAATGATACACTTACACCATCCAATTTTTAGCAGCGTCATCAATTTTCCTATACTGTTCTTTTGGCTTAGCAGACTTTCCCAAAAATATTCATCGTCCTTCACTAGCTGAAAAAACACTTTGCTGAAAAATTTTGTTTGGAAAAAGCATGTCTTTTCCCATTCTATGCATTACTTCACATTGCATTTCTATGCATTATTTAATTTCATTTGATTTATTACACTCCTGTCTTTTGTTGATACAGAAGAAGAGCACTCGAGGGATATGGACCAGACAGCAAGAGCATCTCACACACACCATAGACATGTTCAGTAACTTATTAACAGAGATCAGAGACACTGCTAGTGGGAGCAGACACCTAACAGTGACAAAGTAATGAGATTATTATTGTCTTCTCATTACTCCTCATCTGTGCCAAAGTACCGCAAATCACAAATTACAGACTCCAGCTACTCCATAAAAAAACTGCTGTACACAGTATGTGCTCTGTGGAGGCCACTTCATTATTATAGATTAACCTATTTAAGGAACAAAAAGTCATTTCTGTACCTCTCGATCGAGTGGAAGTATGAGTGCTACATCACTGAAATTCATACGAGTCCTTACAAAGAGATACTGCTTTGACAGGGAAGTTTTACTTCAGAGGAACCTTGCAAACCAGAGTTAGATCCATCTATGACTTGCTCCTGGGTTGTCCAAATCCCAGCTCAGGCCAGCAGCAGTTTGTTACCTGGGTCAGTACCATAAAATCTCACCAGAAAGGATGGCTTTTTAACGTGGGAAGAAAGGATACTGCAAGGGATTCAAAGGTGACGTTTCAGCTGGAGGAACCTGTTTGTTTTCCACAGCTCCCTGCTCACCTCTCTCATGGCACAGGCTGGCACTGTGGATGTGGCATGAGAGAAAGACAATGGGGTGACCAGAAGTGGGACAGAGAAAGGCTAATGCCTTGTGAACTTCACTTACTGTCCATCAACACATTTCAGACAGAGAGATGCACCTCCAAGCTCCACCTTGCTGGAGGGAAGTTCAGTCCAATGGGATCCCACGGCCTCGACCAGCTGCTGCGAAGTCCTCTGCTGTGGGGGAGGACTGAAAACACAGCCAGCTCCCTTCCCCTGCAATCAGTGTAACTAAAGCTCATTTTTGGCAAGAAAAAACAGTGTCCTCATGAAAAGGGCCTCCTGTCTCTGAGCCATGGGGAGCAGCACAGCACAGCCCAGCTTACACAGCAGAGCACTGGCTGGGGAAGGGCTCAGGTTCAGGCATGCCGGGGATGGAGAAAGAAGAGAAGGTGGGCAAAGGCAAGAAGGTGTGATGCCAAGCTGTTCTGCATCATGGCTGACACAAACAGCACTGAGATCAGCTCCTTCTCAAGAGAAGTCAACGAACACACTGCAGCAAGAACAGGAAACAAGTGCCAAGAAGCCTGGCATTCATGTGAAAATGAAGGCGTCTTGCAGGCAGAGAGGATCCAAAGTACCCTAATGAACATGCTCCAGGGCCCAAATGAACCATTATTAAGATGATGATACACTGGATTTTGTCATGTAACAGGGTACAAAAAAAATATTATTTTCACATCTGTAGGCGTTCAGTGGGAATACTGAACAACAGTGGCAGGCATGGATGATGGAATGACTGCATAAATTACTGGATTTTAGGAGACAGAACTGAATTCTAGAAAAGATGTTTAGGTAAATGAAAATACCAGCACATAATACAGCTACCCTAAATGCTTTCAGCAGGACCCTTACTTGCACAGAATCTTGAACATGTGTACAATGGTAAGCATGTGCACAGGCCTTATGCTATTTTACCTGTAATTGATACATCGTGTTTCACACGACTCCCTCCTGGCCTCCTACTACCAACTAACCAGCTATTCCAGGTAAAACACATTATGCAAGTCTAACACTTACTCCAGCTTTTATCCAAAAAAAGAGACTACTTCTCGCAAAGGAAATTCAGCTAAGAGAATGTTACAGAAGGAAATAAGGTTATGAACAAAGCAACTAATGTTACTGGATTGAGGGAAGAAAAAACAATTTGATTTTTTTTTCTGACTTATACTTTAAGGACTCTTCCAGACCTCTCCTACTCAACCAAAAATTCAGAAAGGCTTAAAAGTAGTATTAAGCAGTGCTTCTAACCTGCCTAGTGATATGGATATTTCCTTGTGAAACCCTCTCAGTTATAACTGGATACTGATCACGTCTAGTGACAATGTTTCTCCCGGGGTGGTGAGGTGGGAAGACTGTCCCAAAATATTTATTTTGTAACTAGAACATGCAGGGAGCAATTGAAATGAAAAGGGTATTGTGAGATCTCCAATGCCTTGTTGAACAACCGAGCGAACAAGAAGCACTTCAAAGGCCTGGCTTCTGAAGGACTGTAGCCACAGAGATCAGTTTGATCAAAGATCAAGGAGCATCTGCCCTGAACGTGCTCTCCTTCCCAGTCACAAGTTGGTGCACAGACATGGATGCTGGCACAGTTCTAACAGTGTGAAGTACATGGTGCTTCTTAGCAATACCATCCATCTGCACACTTCACTACTGGCCTGAACCTACAATTATGATCACAGATCAGCAGAGACCACTCAGACAAAATCCACAGTCAGCTCTTTGCCCTCCACTATATTCTGGCTGTGTCATTTTATAACAGTTGAAGATTTCTTTTTTTTTTTTCCCCTCCCCATTCTCAAAAATTTACAAGAAAACCGCACAGATTTAAATGTATTTCAGGAGAATCTGTGCTCTTCAAACAATGCACCCATCATTTCTTTCTGTCAGGTTCTAATGCCTCATGAAGGACACACTATTTTAACCACTTGCCAATTAACCTCTCTTGTTATCAACTTGAAATTTTTTCCTGTGATTGGTCTCAGCACCATGTAAAAGAAGAATTCTCCATTTCAGACATAATACCAGGCTCTAAAGTTGCACAATTTTGCCACTTTTGAGATGATAGCACAGTCTTGCTGTGACTAAGGACTGCAAAATTGTGCTCTGTGTAATTGAATCTAAAGATCTGACAACACTGACCTTATCAAGGAATGAAACCTTTGGCTGAGGTTCAAACCAAACACAAGAAATAACATCTTGCTGGTTGTTTGTAAACGTCATATAAAAATGTACTTATTCATTATTAGCAACTTGTACATTGAACACTCTGCAGGTCTCAAACTGCTGCCAAGTGAAGGATTACTTGGTACAAGCATTTCAGTGACATCTTAGTCCTGTATTAATTTTGGCAGCACAACCAAGCATCCCCTCCATGACTGTAACAGGGTTATCAGAATGAGATAAACATTCAGACCACACACTAAAAACTGAGGGTAGAAGAAATGCTAAGGGCTGGGTTGATATTTTGAATGCCCACAGTGCTGCTGACCTCAGTGACAGCCTCACTTAAGTACAAGATGAGCAAGATGGAGGATTCCAGGCAGAACCAGGACACTGGTATCCCACTTCTGTGGTGATGAGGCCAGGAATGACAGCACCTGACCTGAACTGATGAGTCATCTCTTTTAGGATAAAATAGAAAAGCAGGCTCCAGGCAAAATCCCAAGTCCCATCAGCACCAGGCTCTCATGAGGAACACAGCCAACTCAAAAACCTCAAACTTCCATGAAAATTCAGTAAGGAGATATTTTAAATACTCGCACACGCTCTGCAGCAAAATGTCATTTTAGAAGGAGACACAAAACCCCACAAATAGCTTTTGAGACCATACCACTGCTCACCTTTCCTGCTCTTGCAGACAGCTTTCAGGATGCGGTGTCCAGGCCCACATTTTCCGCGGTCAGTCACACACACTCCTTCCGAAACGACCCACTCGTAGCACAGAGGGTCTTCACAAGGAATAGACTCCACTAAATGGGGACAGCCTGCCAGGGTGCCCACAGGATCCACAATCACTTGCCTTTGTCTCATCCTAAAGCCTGGAAAAAGCGGAACTGAATTAACTGGACCACGGCAAAAATATTTATACAATCTTGTAGTAGGAAGAGGACTATACAGGGCACCTGGGATTAACAAGGGTACAACGTTTACAAACTGGATTGACTGGGATGGCACTTGGCTGTATGTGCCCACAGCCTGCCCATGCAAAATCTAACAGTGTGTAAAACAATTCCAGCAACCCACATTTTTCACATTTCTTTTTCCCCTTTTATCAACATCAGATAGAAATACACATGTCAAAATATAGAAATTTACCAGTGATGCATATATTAACGTGATAGCAGCATTAATATAAAAAGAGAGGAACAGTTAAGGAACTGAATATATAAAGGACATCTATACTCTGCCTGGGAATCCACTAATGAAAAGACTTGTTTTGAGACAGCAGAGCAGTTTACTAAGAAATTAGTATTCTGCTTTATGAAGGTGTAAGGTTTTCTGATACATAATGCATATCAGACCTCTTTGAAATGACATCCTATTAAACTGGAAGATTCAAATGTAAAGTGGAAGAAAAAGGTTACAGAAATAATCATAGAATTGATTACATAATCTACCTCCTTCTGAATAAAGCCAAAAGTCATGTTGCTATACAAAATGCAGAACTAATACACAAGTATCTTTCAGCAAGTCCTGTTATGTAAATGACACAGAATTCTGAGAAAAAGGCAGGAAAAAAATATATGGTGGTTTTTCCTCCAACAGACTCAGAGCAGGGGCAAATACACAGCCTTAGCAGAGGCCACATGGAAATGTTCTGCCCATGAAACAGAAAAGGAAATCAAAAATAAAACATTCCAGAGAACATAACAGATCAAACTTCCACAGATCTCAAATGAGCAAAAAGAAATTATTCAAAACTATTCAAACATGAAATGTTTTTGCAAGTATTTATATTTAAAGATTTTTTTATTATTTCTCTTTTAATTTGAAAAATTTTGACCAGGTCAAATCACTTCACAAACTTAGGCAGTTTTCAGAAAAGTGTAATATCTGAACAGTAATATCCATTCCCTGACATGGACTAAAACAGTCATGTTTCCAACCTAGAGCCTTAGGAAAGGCTCTGCAAGGAATCTCAACGTGTTACAGCAACGAACATCTACAGCAGTCAATTAAAATCCAGGGGAGGTTAAATTATATTTGTATATGCTTCCTCAGGAATTTAAACCAAACTCAGGACAATGAGAACAACCTCTTGGGTCAGCCTGACTCCAGATCTGAGGGCTGTGGGATGCACTTGACACGTTCCAGCCAGCTGCATTGCCCTGGAATCACGGCACGCAGCAGGACTTCCAAGCGGGATCAGGGAGGAACAGCCTGGCAACCACTAGCCCAAGAAATCCTCCTTTCTTACAAGTGCAGTGCACAATAAAAGGATCTGAATCAGATCTTCAGAATCTTTAAAAAAAAAATCTTTTTTTTTTATTTCTCACAAGAATAACTGCAAAAAGCTTTTAAAGGTCACATTCCACTACACACACCTAAGAGCTTCGTCCTACGTTCGATTAATTCTTAAAAGGAAAACACATTAAGCTCCCGATGTAGAACTTGACACCACTGCCTTTGCAATGTTATTGTAATGTTCCTGCTTTAGACCCCCTCAGTGCTGCACAAGGAACAGAGAAGGGCAGCCCTCACCTCTGGCTCCGTGGCGGTGCTGGCAGCTCTCGTGCAGGCAGGGACCCCACGCCGACCACAGGGACACCACGCACTCGGCCGGGCACGGCAGGTGACACACCTGGGAGCTGGAGGGAGCAGGACCCTGGCAGAGCGTTCCATCTACCGGTCCAGCCACTAAAAGATAAAAGAAAAAAAAAAAAAAAAAAAGAAAATTAAGGCTGTAACTTTGCCCTGACAGCGCTCCAGAAGTTTACTGCTGACCTTAGTTTTCCAAAGTGCACCAAAATCCAGTGATTTTTTTTTTTTCAGGGTCTTATCTCCCTGAGCAAAAAGTTAATCCTGTGTTCACCAAGGCACGTAGAAGTTTTATCTAAATTGCCCATACTCAGCAAGCCAATTAAGACTATGCTTAGTGGTAAACAGTAGCTTTAAATCTAAATTCAGTGCTGATTTTCGACAATGCTGGAGCAATAAACTCAATCTAATCCCTGCATTTATGGCCAAGGAGACCTCTTTATTCCAGACTGGATAGACATCTAAGAAGGAAATCCAAAAAGCTCATGCTGCAATTGGGAGCCAGGCAGAGGCAGGTGACTCCCCACCAAGCATGGGGCGGGGAGGGAATATTCCCATCCCCATCCCCTTCAGGGGCACTGCCACCTCTGGATTATGGATGAAGGGTCCAGACTTTTGACTTTGGTTCATCTACTTCCAATAAAATCGAGCAGAGATCTTGATTTCTTCTATGCAGACACATGCAGTAAGCATCTTTCCTGCCTGGGAGATGAGACATTTACTTGAGTTGCCAGGCGTGGATCTCCAGTCCTCTTTATCCCAGAAATTAGCTGACTCCAAGCTCTGCCAAGGACTAGTTTATTTGATACCAACAATAAATTTGGAAATTTGACTCTCTTTGTATTTCCATTTAACATTAGAGACTTCTAGTTTCAATTAACTTCACTCACCTTTTTATTCGGGGCAGAGGAGGGAAGGAAAAGAACAGGAAGGACTCTTCAATCTATCTTCTGAGTCATTATATGATATTGCATTTTAATTACATTATGGGCTGAATTTGGCTGTCTCTTTAGATAAATCAATATCAAAGCAGTCTTTCAAAAAGCACAGGCTTGTTTGAGTTTACTCTGCCATGGTATTATTACCAAGACTTCATTAATTTTTATAGCTACTGAGTTTGTTTTATCCTCATTTTTATTTTTAATGTCTGTTTTTCTTTGCTTCCATGCATGGAATGGATTGGAAAAGAATTTATAAAAACATACCCAATATATGACTAATCTTTTCTTTTTCTGATATCTTACCACTTTCTTTAAAATTAATCATTTGAAGAAAAACACAAGTTCTTTTTTTTTTTGAACACAAGACTTCAGTGCTCAAAATCCCCATATATTTTGATTTGCACATCCTGAAGCTGAGACTTCAGACAATATCAGTGCTTATGACTCCAGCTCATCAGAATAACAGGATTAAATAAAAGTGTGATTCAATACTAAGCCGAAAGATAATATATTAGTAAAAATACCATTTTCTGAATGACTTCTGAGACACTGTAAGGCCTCTGACATGTTCATTTAGAGATTAGAACAAGGTGGCATAAATCAAATTCACCTGAATGCTCACACAGCGAGACCTTTTCTGGAGACCTTGCAAGAGAAGTGACAGACAGAATGAGATAAACATTAGAGTTTTAAGGATAAGAGTATTTCTTTTACCAAGAAGTCTCATGCATGGCTTAACCTGCCTTTCAGCATCAAGCTTTGCAAAACTGTATCAGTTTTTGAGAGTTCACCTGTAGGAATGGAAGGAAATAAAATTGAGTGCAGATGGTCAACCCAAGGAATGAAGTCCAGTCCCTACTCTGCTCTAATTCAAGATGTCATTGCCAGGAATGGCTCTTTCCTCCTCACTGATTTTTAGATTTCTGTATTGAATTTAACTATTTAAACATGGAAGCCACTCTATAAAGTCAGATTCTTCTTCTGCCTTGAAAACCAACCAGTGCACCCTAGGGTATTTTAAACTGATTTTGGATAAAAGAAAAACAAGAAAAATTGATTACAAAGAGTTAAAGGGTCTATCAGCCATCCCAGACTCATGGAAGACTTCTTCCTATTCTGAAGGAAATCCTTGCCTTCCTATCCCACCAACGATCTCCTGCTCCTCCTCCTCCCTCAGGTTGATGCCCTATTTAATTCCAGCACTGGGAGCTCTTTTCCCAGGACTTACATCCTGCCTGTCACTGCAGTAAGACTGCTTGATTACTCACTTCCTTAGGTGGTTCTTTCTAGTCTACAAAAGGTAAATCAGCACATACCATCCTAATCAAATACACAAATACACCCTAGGTCTGTGCCAGCTTATACTCACTCTACAAGCCTTCAGTCAAAGTCTCCAGGAATTAGCCAAGAACAAAAAAAACCCAAGCTGCATTAATAAATGCAGACACAACACCATCCTTTTCTGACACCAGGCAGCTAGAGAGAGCCACAGTTTCCAGCACGAGTGACTGGATGGACCAGCAGAGTCCTCTTTAAAGGAATTTCATTCCTTCTTCAGCCATTTGATTAAAACCTCTGATTTCCACCGGTTTTATTTCAAAGCCTGATGTGATTTTCTATTGCTATTCTTGCATACCCTAACAATTTTTTTTCTTTTTTTTTTTTAATTTTAAATTAAGGATAAAGTGGACTTTTTCTGCAAACCTTTTAAACACCAAAATCCTCACACACTGCAGCCTCCAAACAGCACAGGTAGCCTGGCTGGAGATGTCCTACTCAGGAAAAAAACTGACATTATGCCTATGATAAATGAACACAGCTGTTGGGAATGTCTTTAGGAGCAGGCCAGCCTTCTGATTTTGTTCAATAATTGACTCTGCAATGGCATTTTCCTACACTCGTATAGAAAAAGTGCTTTTTGTGTAATTATTTTCCTTGGAACAATATCAGCCTTTTTGGGGGGGAAGGAGGAAGGGGGAAGGCAGAAGCCAGGGAAGCAAAGAGTGGGAGCAGGAGGCAACATCTCTGATTCAAGCAGCAGCTTATTTATGATGCTTGTTCTTACCTTTTAAAATCCTGTGTTCTTCCCAATCTATAGAACAAACTTGAAAAAGCAATCAAGTACTAATCTGGGAGCCTCTGAAACATTGCACATTTCTATAGCTGTTATATTGAATCTCTCCTTTATAAATGTGACTGCAGCTGTTCCCAGCACCAGTGTCTTGCCTCAAGTTGGAATTTTACTATTTGCTGTTATTTTCAGGTTATTGCTACCAGCAGGAGATAATAAATTGGGTTCTAAAGTGTCTTGTTTCCCTATATATTTTTACTGAGGTAATGATTCGGAGGAAGAGTGGAAGAGGAAATCAGCTCTGATATGATTATTTCCATAATGTAATTTTGAGCCAATAAATAAATTATCTTTGAATACAGTCATGTGGACAGATACTTGCAGGCACATATACCAACACTATGTTAAAAGCAATGCTGACCAGACAGGGGGAAAAATGCATAGGATAGCATTTTGGATGCAGGGATTCCTGTCAAATACAGTTTTTCAACTCTTCAGGAGGTAAATAACTTGGTTTTTTTCCTGGACCTTAACTACATTTCCCTTTTACAACGAAAACCCAAGTATTTTTTATATTAAAACCAAAATGACACATTCCTAAATATCACTAGCATATCTGAAATACACACAGATATTATCAGGTCTGTCCCTTACATACTGGTGCAGCCGGATTTTAGGTAATATTCAATTCTGAAGGAAATAAATCCAAATGTTTACCATTTCTTTTGGCAAAACTAACCCAAATTAATGATTTCCAGGGTACAAGCAAGTTACAAGAAAGGGATGGCAAATCCTTGTGAAAGTTCTTACTGCCTCTGCCAGGACTTATAAACCAAAGACACTTGGATCAATACAAAGGGAAATTACTTGAGAAAATCACAAAGGAATGAGTTATGCTCCCAAAACACCTTTGTGTGTAAAACACAATAGGGATAAACCCAGCAGAATGTTTGTAAGCAATTTCTCTAACCTGAAAGACTTATAGCAAAACCAAAATATTACACAAGGGAGAAGTGGTGAGTGCAATTTAAGCAGCCTGGAAATGGCGCCAATCCCAGCCCGTTGCATCCCTCCATTAAGGAGCTTAATGCACACCATGCCTGATGGAAAGGGCTCCTTTATGTTTTTAGGAAGAATCAATTAGTTTTGAAGTCACCAGGCACAAAGTTGAAGTCCTATTTTCAATTAAAGTCTATTTAATAGACAAGGAACAACGTATGAATAGAAGGCTGATCACAGCATGAAAGAGGGTTAACAGTGGATTGCCAAGGGCAACAACAGTTTAATGTATTTCAGAACAATACAGATCCCCACAATTTTATTAAAGTGACACAGACAAAAAGTATCCCTGCGTCCATATCCTCTGCTGTACAACAGGACTGTGATCCCAGCTGGAATACTGTATTGTTTTGCCACAGCAGAATTTGTGGAGATTCACGACAGCAACGACAGATCTGGCAAAAATTCAGAGTCAACGTGGGGCTTCCCACCAGCAGCCACATGACTGAGCAGACCACAAGTGACAAGTCATTAAGAGTGTCCAGGAAAAACAGTGGAGGCAACAGGGACACTGGGATGGCAGTGAAGGCAATGATGGGAAGGAAAAAAGGGCTCTGCTGGATGTTTGAGCCTTTTGGCTGTTACGCAGAAAAGGCTGGAAACCACTGGGACAGACCACCAGAGAAGGTGAGAGAAGCCACAAGGAAAACAGGGAAGAAAACCTACGAAACAGTGAAGAAAACCCATGAAAATTTCATTTATCTCCAATGTCTTCTGTTCCAGGACAAGCCCAATCACTGTTGGCTCCATTCCCTCTCCACAGTGCCCCAGTTTGTGGTGTCGCCTCATACATATAAATCTTTTTAATTTTTCATCTGACTCAATGTTATTGTCTGAACACAATGCAGCTCCCTGGACTCGTAACAACAACAGGACAAAATTACACAGAACAAACCATCACTGTTTTGGATAAAACGAATCCAGTTCCAGTGGCAGGAAATAATGACAAAAATACAGATGCAATTAAAATCCTAGCTTTCAAGGGTAAAAGCCTGAACTAAAACCTTGTATCTCATGTGAACTAACTGGGTTGCATATTATTTGCTGGATATCACAGCCAGCTACACAAATAAAAGTATTTATAAAGGGATAACTATTTCATGGTCATAACAAATAGCTTGTTGACAAAAAAAAAGGCCTATTCTTTATAAGCTACCTCTTAGATGGTACACTTCTTTCACTGTCAAAGTCCTTTTATCCATTATTCTCTTCATTTTAGTTTAATTAGTTTCAAGACATGAAAGAAGTCAAAATATTATACCTCTAAAAGACATTAGGGAAAATGTTTTTTTCCTTAATGGATTCAAACTAAAATTTTTGAAATACGCATTTAAACACTACTGTCAAGCACTGCAATGATCTGAATAAAATCATTTCCTCTCCTGCTTCTAAAGGGTTTCCCCCGAAGAAGCCAGCTGTTACATATTTATTTTTCCATTATGTGAGTTGTATCTCATAAATTCTGTTCAGCATTTGGTGAGCTTACAGATCAATAACTCGGCATCCCAGAATATAAATCTGATGCAGACTTCCCTGAATATAATTCACACTTCAGAGGTGTATTTCTTATCTTTTCAAGCCAGTGCGGTCATCCCAGTGATAAATAACTAGTTTGGGATGAGAGGGATCCTTGGGGGTTGGTTCTTCCACCTGAGAATGTGGTTTGTGGGATTCAGGTCAACTATCTCCAGGCTGGATGCTCCTGTTGCTGGACCATGAGCCAGCAGAACAAAACTTTTTCCACATCACTGCTGACCATCAGTTCTCTCCCCTGCCACGGTCCTAAGTCAAGTTTTTTTCATTACTAATATATTCCAACCTATTCCTTTTCAATTTCATAAACCACACAAGGACAATAGGATTTAAACATCAAAGTTCTTAAATTCTAATTTCCGTAGAGTAAATTAATCTTCTCATTCCTGCAGCTTCACCAGCACAAATTTATAACAACAAAGCAAAAAAAAAAAAAACAGGTGTGCATTTAATACAGGGTTTGTACTCCTCACAGGGCTCATATTCACTCCAACAGTGCAGAACCTGCATCAACTCCTACGGGCAGCTTATCTCCATCAACACAGCCTTTTCCCAGTAAACATGCAGTAAATGACAACAACCTGCACAAACCAACTTCCAGTTTCTAAAGAGTTGGATCTGGTGGTTCACAAGACACCTGGCACCCAAGGGGATGGCAGTACACTAAAATCAGATTCTTCATTGGTATTTTTCTCTTCCCAAAACAACTTCCATAGTTTACTGAACAGATGCCACATGTACCAATTTGAAACACTAATCCCCCAGAAGACAAGCACTGGAAGATCACGACTCAGAGCAGAGCAAAGAACTTGCATGGGAAAAAAATGTGGGACCTTCATTAGGAAACAGTGTACAGAGCAAAGGAAAACCAGAGTATTTTAGAGCTAAAAAAGACAAAAGGGCAGAAAGAAAATGAGGAGGATAAATAGAGAATAATACAAGATATGAATGAAAGGAGTTCTCAAATTAATCTCCGTGCAAACTCCAAACAAGCACCATTTTCTGGAAAATAAAACACAGTGCCAAAACATCTCCCATATGGGAATTGAGAACAGTCTGAAAAGTTCGCTCATCAGATAAGAAAGGAAGAGATATTTTTGTCTATCAGCAGTAGGGAGAAAGCTCAATATTTTGCGGAAAACAAGAAAGTATAAAGACCATAAAAAGATCATTTTGAGAGTTGTATAAGTTGGAGTTAGATGAAAGTGCAGGGGAACAGTTTCAGTTTCAGACCATTTGGTGATTCTGTCAGTAAAGTGGCTTGTAAGATAAAACTACATAAGGGAATACACACAGGGATGGATCAGAAAGTAACCATTAGACCTGAAAAGGTACTTGAGTATTTTCCAAGTCCTTAACTCTAAACAGACTACAGTTCTTTTTGCTGCTACAGCTGGCGACACACAAATTTATAAAGAAAATCTGATGTAAGATGAACCAGGTGGAATTGCATCCTAAAAATAAAGCAAAAATTAGTATGGGCTGGGGAACTACAGTGGAGTAAGTCAGTCAAGATATTATGTCTACTAACAGGGGAGGGCTGAATCTCCCTCAAAGGAAAGAGGGCTATAAAAGTAATAGAGACTTCTATAAGAAATAGCTTTGCAGGGTAACACTAAAAGGTATCCAAAAATAATGAAGGCACAACTATCTCACACACCTGCTACTGAAATTCAAGATCAAATAAAAATAAATATAAGGAGACAAATATGATGGAGACACTCATTAAGCAAAAAAAAACTGTAAACAAGACTTTAGAACCTTGTACAGGTATAAGAATTTTATGTGGATTTTCAGATGGAAAATAACAAAGATTAAAAAGATAGAAACCTACAATGATTTGCTGGTGAGATGGTAATAAGAGACACATTTTATTAGCCAAGTTTAGTATGCCAGGTAAACAATAAAGAGGATTCAAGGGAGAACAGCATTTCACAAAACTCTTTTCAGTCCTATAATTAAACTTAAGCAGACAGGCTGCAAAAAACATTACAAGAAAATTCTGGAAGTGAGAGGTAAATTGGATCTCATTCAAACAAGTAAGAAAGAAAAAATGTCAAGATATATAAGGCACAAATTTTATGAAAGAATGACAGGGCAGACAGATCCCTAGTTAGAAAGCTGCAGAAAATACGGAGAGAACAGCAATCCCAGTCACTAGGGACAGCAGGTAACTAGTTCAGAGAACAGAGGAAATGCTTCTGGTGGATTTTATAAAGGCTGCCATCTCCCAGACTACTGATAGAGAATTACAGTTTCTAGATAAATCCAAAAAGTAAAATTTAATTAGAAAACAAAAGGATACTACCTGGTCTTCAGAAGAGAATGTAAAAAATTCCTACGGAAAAAGATTAAATCTAGGAAACACATATGTTTATTAACTGTTTGAACATAAACACAGACACCACTCCCACACTCTAAAAGCAATTTTAATTCCTACATTATTGGAATAATTTATTGTGATTGAGAGGAGAGCTGCAATGCCAAACTAGGAGAGGTTTCATGAACTGATCATTGCATGATATTCTTCCCTACTTTTACTAAATGCCTTTTTTGTTGGTACCCTAGGGATTGCTAGATAGTGATGTTCACCCGGATCAATTAAAATGTATTGTGGGGAAACACATTTCAGGTAAAATTCTATAAAATCAACAACGACAAAAATCCTATCTCTTTTTGTAAGCCCACTTGCAAAAGAGAAGAATATATGTGAGTCCCATAGTAGCAGTGTCTTGCTTTGAAAATAAATTGTGGGTCTGCCTTTCTGCTTTATTTAAAAGAACTTCCACATGAGTGAAGAGGTACAAAGAAGGGTAACCACCACCATCCCTACAGTTTGGTCCAGACACAGGATGCCCAGACACAAGGATTAGGGACTATCCAGAGCTGAAGGGCAGAGAGGACAGATTGGATCTGTGATGTAGATACCTCACTTCCACATTCTGTACTACTTTTTGTGGAAGTTTGTCTCCTCCTTAAAAGCAACATCATTTCCAGCATGCAGATTTGCTACTTCCATCTCTGGATATCAAATGAATAACCATAAACTTGAAGTATTAGATGACAACCTCTCTGTGAAAATTGAGCATTATAAATTTAAACGTGTTAAAATTCAATGAGATACTTGAAGAAAAGACAAGGATCTGTTTAAAGCTAATCACATTAAGCTTCAGACTAAATTAACAAAAGCCTCACAGTGAGTAGAGATGTGGAGTTCCCTTTACCTGTTTACCAACTGCTCACTGACCACTTCATTGACATGGAACAATCTCCGCATGCAAGAATATTACCAGGGACTTCAAAGACTGGAAGATCTTCTGCCTCCAAATACTCCTCTTACCCATGTTAAAAGTATGGACTTCCTCTTTAAGGCCTAAAAAATATATAACTTCACTTGGATCAAGACAAGGATTTCTTAGTCTCCTCTTTGGGGAGAAAGATGTGAAATCTTCTCAAAGCATTTCTCAAAGGAATACCTGAGCAAGAGTTTTTCATTCCCAGTATCTTCAAATTGGAATTTTATAAACAAAAACCAGGAAGATTTCCATAAACTTAAACTTCTGTATAGCTGATATATAGGGACTCAAGAAAACAGGTGCTCACTTTCCAAATATACACATTTTAATAAAGAAAGAAATAGATGAGAAAACTAAGCAAATGAAAAACGGGAGAGATATCCTTGGGGGATAAGAGAGCTTTAAGCAGTATGTATAAACACATCACAGATGGTACCTGTCTCCAACTAGGAGTCTACATGTTTTATCCAAGAATGCTGCTGGAGAGACCACAGGACAAAATCTTCCTTCACATATGTCATTGGGCCTAGGTCCAAATTCTCATTGGAAGTAACTAGAAGAATAACAACTGTGATGGATGGTAATATCCTATTAGACTCGCTTGTTTGATTCCTGAATGATCCCTCTAAGGACACTCAAGAGGTGAAGAAAGAAAAATTACTGTACTTTTGATGGTAGCAATTAGACTCTATATTTGCTTATACATAGAGGATTAACTTCCTCATCTTCTCCTCATCGCTGAAAAATTGGTACAATAAAATATGAGATGCCCTAGTGATGAATAAAAGTATTCTGTCAGTTCAGATTGCCAGAAGAAAAAAAGCCCCAAAAATATGTCATTCCTTATTTATTCAAAAAGCAAAAACTGATCACAAAAATAATGAGACACACTGAATATTACTGGCTGGGGAGGGATAATAGGGAAGGCTTTCCCTCCTCCTATTTGCATGTGACCATGCTGCCAGTAGATGGGATTCTCACTTTCCAAGGACTACTTTGTACATCTGCACTTCTGCTTTGAAACTGCAGTAATAATTTACACTTATATGCTCTGCATATTTCTTTTTTTTCCCCCAGTTGCCTATATGAAATTATTTTTTCTAAAGAGTTATAACTGTAAATACAAGGAAAAGGTATCCCAGTGAGTTTGGGGGGGGTTTTGTTGAGGAGAGGGCTTGCAACTTTGAAGTTGAACTGAACTTTGAACAAGGGGAAAATCTGCAGGTGATCACACAGTGGATATAGGGCGCTCACTTCTGTCACAAGATGTGTTGGTGTAAGGAATTCAGGTGCACACCTTTAATCCTCTGGAGTAATTCACAACACTGACAAAGTGTGAATGAAGTCAGCTCAAACTTGTTGCTCACCAGCCTAACACAAAGTGGCCACATGGACCACAGAAGTGGTCAGAAGGATGAAGACAGTTAATAGATGTCCCACACCTCTCATCAACAGCACTCTTCTAGCTTTCAAAGCCCTCTGCACCATACACTTGTGTTGTGTTGGGAGAGCAAACTAGCGCCAGATGTTTGGGAGAGGTGGAGTAGCCACTATGCATAATCTCAGAATCTGTGTGGGATGCTGGGACACACACTGGGCATCCAGGAAACATTTGCTTTGCCTCTGTAAGTAAATAAATCTAAGATATCCTATTGTGTTGTTATTATCTTACATCTCTGCTTGAAAATGCATTCTGCAAGAGCACTACATCGAGTAAATAAAACAGCCCATGATGAATTATTCATTGTGAATCTGTAACTACTTATTATTCTTCTAAAAGAAATATAACTCTCTTCCTGAGCCCAAAAACCTTCTGTCTGCTCAGAAGTTGTGACAATATTACTTTTGCTTTCCCCTTCAAATCACAAGAAAGATTGTGTATCAATCTGAAGCAGAGGCTAAAGCTGTATCCTGAATGGAGTGTGACATCTTTTTTTATACCCTAAACCAGGACTACAGATAAATGCATTCAGCTACCGAGGGGCTGAGCTACCTGATATATGAGAGAGGAAGAAAAGTCAACTCCAAGCAAAATTTAGTTCCTTCATCCTTTGTAACCCTCCCAGCACAAGTGAACAGAAGTGGCAGCAGCTCATCCAAGCAGGGTGTGGCTCCTGCTACTTCCACACTGCACTTCCTCCCTCTGATGCCAAGTAACACCTCCCTGTGAGAGCATGGATACCTGGAGGGCATCAGCTAGTCAAAGCCTACCAATGACTGGATGTTATCTCCTTATTTGCTTCCCCTGTTTCCTTACTCAGATGTACTTAGGCCAGCACTGGAGAGTGACCCCACACACGTACCTTCCTTCGGCCGGTGTGTCCCAAGCTCCATGCTGATCTGGACACAGTAGACCACCCGGGTTTGCAGGCCACCTCCACAAAGCCCTACATGCCTGTGGTGGTGAGGGTCCTGCTGGCCAAGGAGGAGAGACACCTGGCAAGCTTTCCATTCAGAAGTTCTCCAGGCAAACCTTTGGAAATAAAACAGAACAGTCTTTTAAAAGACTATAGGTGAGCGAGAGGTACTTTATTAAATGACAAAATAAAATTGGTTTAATCTTTCTAGCAGCACCTCCATATCCAAAACAAGGAGTATTTTGAAATATTTTGAGTGTTAAATTTACACAGGTTAAGTATTTGCTATTTTTCTGGAGCACTTGTGTAAAACTTTTCCCAGAGCACCAAACTCTGAGGTGTTCTGAAAGACTAAATCATCCTGACAACATCTTTGAAGAGGGAGCAAAAAGAGGAGTGAAGATTAAGAGGTTTGATTAAGTGTGAAAACGAGTTTTCAAACATGTGGCTCCAACCACTAAACCACCCCTCTCTGCCAAGAGCTGAACACCTCACTCTGAAATGCACTTAATAGCTGAAATCCTGCATATGTCAGTGGAGCACCAAGCACAGGTGGATTTTCTACAGGGGACAATTCCTTCAAGAGGTTGGCCAAAGTAACCTAGTTAATTCCAGTTCCCCGAAGTTGTGATACACACCAAGCTCTAGATAAAAAATACTTTCATTCTACACTCCATTCACAACTAAAGAGCATTAATGGTTCTCAAGTCAGGATAACATTTTGGGGCACAGACAGGTGAATGCTGTGCAGACAATGGTTGTTGGTGTGTACCAGCTTAAATGCCAGGAAGAACTTATTAAAACCATAGGGAAAACAGTGTTGAGGATCCATGGAAAGCGAGAGTTATATCCCCCTTGTGTCTGAAAATGCAGAGCATATTTCTAACACAACAGTTTTCACAGACATAATTCGCTTTGACTCACAGGTCACAGTATGAGGGGAGTAAATAGGAGCTCGAAGTCTTTCAGAGCTTCCTGAATGCAAATCTTAGGCAATATTGTTTTTATAACAATCTGTTCACACTTCTGCTGCTTTATTCCTCCAACTCCTCTAAATTTCATAGTTTCCTTTTTTTCCATACAATCTTCGGGGTTTGTGTAATGTAAACTATGTAAAATAATTTCCTTCTTTTATCCTCCAGACAAATGCTCTCTCTTCTTACAGTAGATCCACAGTTGTTAAAATTATGTGTGTTTGTTGACTGCTGACTGATCTCAGGAAACTCAAGCACAATGGGGTGTCTCTGCAGAAAAAACCTTCACATCTTAATTCCCTGTATTCTCATGGCAAGTATATGTTTCTGACTACAGCTATGGCAAGGACACATGCATCTCAAAATTATATGAAAAATAAATACATTAATTTGTCTGAGCATACATCAGTGTTCTCTTAAAGTTCTTATGTTGGAAGTATGGGCTTAAAATAATTTCTAGCCATAAAGCGCTTCTGAATTTTGTAACATACTCATGGAAAACATTTGTGAATACTGTCAATTACTTTTCATTTACAGTTACTGTTTGGACAAGCTGTCATGCTCTCTTAAATAACACACAGCACCAGGTGCAAACCTGGATACACTCACAGGGTTTATTACCAACAGAGAAAACAATGAAGAACACACTTTTCACATGACAAGTATCAAATACTTCAACTCCAATAACATATAAAGCACGGCCATGAATTTTTTCTTCCAGTAGTTCCTAATCCCATTTCTTGGGCCTGCAGTGTTTAATGCAACCTTCCCCTTACTATATAGGCAATGAAAAGTGCTCTTCATGAAACACTGGTTGAAGAGGATTCCTCCTCCACAGCACTTCAGGACATTGTGCTTTTCAGGTCTACACTTTCAAAACTAAAAGCTTAAATAGACCACACACACACACCTTTCGCAGCCATGGAAATAGTTCTTTTAAGGAAGTATTTATTGGGGGAAAAAAAAAAACTCACTAAAGAAAAACTCATTGTCAATATCTGGCTTAGGAAGTCAGCTGTGAACTCTGGATCCTAAAGACTCATTTCCAGAGGTGTGAGCATCTGCTTCTCCTATTCAGCATGAGCTGCGGGAGTTAACACCTATGAAAATTAGGCCATCGGTGATTAAAATTATGCAAAATAACTAAATCTGAGCCCTGAGATAATTAAACTTCATCAGCTCCTGAATCTTAAGAAAAAAAAAAATCCCTTTAAGTATTCTCCCAGAGTAAGTGGATAGTGTGTTCCACTGCTGAGCAGTCTGTAAGGAACAGCTACCGGAGCCCAGCCCAGCCTGTGCTGCTGTCACCAGCTCCAAGCCTCAGCCCCATCAGCCCAACTTGCTTTTTCCCAGCAGGATGTGCCCTCAGCTGCATGGAATTTTCTGGTACCAAATCCTGTCCTCCAAGCATTTTTTTTTTTTTTTTTTAAACATTTTACTGCCATTAAGAAGCCCACTACCCCAGAAATGTATCCATGGGATTGCTGTCCCACTGAGTAGGAAACCCAAGTCAAGACCATTCCACATGGACATGGTGACCTTGGAGAGCTGTGGGGCAGACTCTCTGCAGGGTTTCAAGGAGCATGGCCAATACTTGGTATTAATTTGCCCACCTATGGACGGCACTAAAGACAATGAGAATTAACCTTATTTAACAAAGAGGAACCGGCTGCATAATCTCTATTTATATTTAGATAGTGACTTATTAATAGCCATTAGCAAAAAAAAACGGGGGGGGGGGGGGGGTG
>VYXB01003342.1:656265-698399 GCA_013397135.1 Pachyramphus minor | reverse complement strand
TACTGGCTGGAAAACACTTCTGCTTGAGGTATCCAGGAGGGAACTTGGCCAATAAAGCTGAACAGCGTTTCATATCATAAGCAGTGCTCAGAATTTCCCTGCTAAAGTTAGTGGAGGAAGCAGAAGAGCAGGTCCTGCAGGTTTCTGTTCCAGTCATGGCCAAAGTGTGCTCTTGCACCGTGACACCCAACTGCAGCTGCAGGAGAAATCATCCAGCATGGAGATGCATAACCAAAGCTTCACCAGGGATCATTCCTGATCCAATGGGAGGAAAAAAAGCTGGAGGTCACTGCTGCTTGCCCAAGACCAGTGATGGTCAAAGGGGTGAAGAGTAGTGTTGCTACCACTCCCAAAGTGTAACTAGTAGCCTAATAGCACTATTAACTGCATTGCCACTCCAGTATTTTCTACTTCACACTAATGTCTTATCTTTAATTTGGGCATAATGAGCATAATTTACAAAGTGATACTATCACACCTGTATCTCAGCATTAACCTCAAGTCTTTTTTAAAAAAATCACGTCTTAAAACTTCTCCATTTTCCATCATTTAACTTTTGAAAAGCTTTGAATTTCCAACAAAGCAGAGAGAGAGTTTTTCCTAAATCCCTGTCTTGTAACATAGCAACCACAAGCAAAATGAATGACATAAAGACATAATCATAATTCTGGAAAATCTATCTATTCCCAGAGAACATGAAAGCTACACATCAAGGATAAAAAAAGATATAAAACATTGTTCTAAAACTCATGACTCAGTGACAGTTATGCAACAAACAAGTGCTCCATATCTTTCCAATTTATAGTAACCTCTTGGTGTCTTTAGTCTATGGGACTTATGCTCTTAGTGTTTATACAAGTTTTATACCTGTATATACCCATTCACTTTAATTGAAGTATCCCAAATTTATACCACAATAAAAGAAAATAGAATCACCTTCTATGTGTTTAAGCTTTTTAAGCACTTAATCTTTTCAGAGCAAATAACCAAAAGTAAAACAAAGCACAAAGCTCTGGAGTCTTACATGCAGTTAACGTGTTTTATTTTCTTGCATTTAAACTATTGATTAGAGTAGCCTTTGTAAACTCTAGTCATAAAATTAAAAGCCCTTCCCATCCAACAGCAAATTTACAGCTTTGCCACCTACCTGTGATGGGACCTTTAACTTGAAGCCTTGCCATGGAGTAATATTTAACAGAGCAGTTCTGAGGCTTAAGGTATTTTTTTTTTCTCTCTGGATCCTTTTAGGAGCTAGAATATCATTTCACCCATCTCTCTCTGCTGAGTACAACTCTGCAAGTGCTACCTGTTTATCTGTTGCTTTTCCATGCTGGAGGCTGCAGCCCTCAATGTGTACCTTCATTCACTCATGGGGAGCTCTCTGCCCCTGCATTAAAAAACAGCCTCTAGAGAATCGTGGAGTCATCGAATTGGAAGGGAGCTTATGGATCATCCAGTTCCAAGCCCTCTGCCATGGCAGGGACACCTGCCACAACACCAGGCTGCTAAAAGCACGATCCAACCTGGCCTTCAACGCTTCCAGGGACGGGGCAGCCATGGCTTCTCTGGGCAACCTGTGCCAGGGCCTCACCTCCTTGACAGGCAAGAATTTCTTCCTAACATTCTCTCTAATATAATAAGAATTTATTCGTAATCCCCTTCCTTCTCCTGCTCAGAGACTTGTTCTGTTCCTGGTCTATGTCATTACCCATTTTCTTTCCTGTGCCTGCAGCATGTATTTGAAAATTCTTGCCCAAAGAATAAAGCTAAAGGAAAGGCTACTTGTCTCAAACCAAAAATTAGCCTACAGTGTATTTCCATGAACTGGAAAAGTAAATACAAGTCTCACCTCAAGAAATTTTAAGACTAATCTGATTAGTCAAAAAAGAAAAAATGGCTTGTGTTGAGACCAGACAAATGAAGGAAAGAGTCTTTTATTTCTGCTACAGAATCTCCTTAAATTCATCATCTTCTTGTAAGAGGAAGAAAGAAAAGATAACTGCTTGGTAAGCCCCAGCAAAGCCACAAATGAAGTGGCATATATTTAAGGGGGAAAAAAAGCATAATCTTTCTAGGTATTACACTGCAAAGAGAATATGTTCAAATAAGGAAAATGGGAGCATCAAAGGCTTCTATATTATTTCACAGGTATTAACACTTCATCCCTCTATGGCTGAAAGCCACTGCTTTCCAATCTGAGCCATTTCCAGTAGCTGGGTCACCAGTTCCCAAAGAACAACCCCAAATCACCAGGCTGTAAACTGTAATATGGACCAATAGTGTCCTTTACCAGCTGCTGACACCTAAAAAAACATCTAAATGTTGGGCTTCTGTTCATTAACACAAAATTCTGGTCCCCACAGCCTTATGTCTGACAAACCCACAGTACATACCACAGTAATACAGATTTGCATTCTTGCTTGTTTCTCTATATACTGAGTAGAAAAATCAAAGTCTACTAACGAGGCACTACTGCAAAATTCTCCTCAACACTGCACAGTATGAGAAGGTCATAGCCTACCACCTGCATTTTGAGATATTACATCCCTAGCAATATCAATTAACTAAATACCAGAGTTGTAGTTTTTAATATTTTTAGCTAAGTGGCTCCATTAACCTGCAATTTTAATGTTATTTTTCTGAGCTGGCACATTAGGCAGTTTATTCCTGCTCTTGCAGATACTGCCCTGGAGGTGTTGCCTCAAGGTATGGAGGCAAGGAAGGATGGGGAAGGTTTCAGAGTTCACAGAGTCACGAAAACCTGGGCACAGCAGCAACACACTGACAGAACAACAGGTTTCCTTCTACGGAAAGAGTGGCACCTGCAAAAACTTATCAGTGTTACGCAGGTTCTCACCTTTCGGGCTCTCCTGGCTCTACACAACCGTTTGCCCTTCAATAAAGAGCAATGTCAAAAACTAGAGGTGAAGCCCCACGTCTGTTCACTCCCTGATTAAGTCCCAGCCAGTCTCCCCCAATCAGGTGTGACTGCACCCACCCTCCTGCACAAAATCAGCAAGACAATGTGCTAATCTATTGTCTTTGAAACTGATGTGCGCTGGGGCAGGAGCAAAAATCACCCTCTAAGAGCCTTTTTCGAAGGATGTAATGAAGCAACAGAATATTTTTTTTTTCATACTTCCTCTCTTTTGCTGGCAGGGTGCATAAAAATGATCAGCATTTGATTTTGAATGAGCACAATGATACAGAGACACTTTTACAGGTGATGCCTTGCTAAGAAATATATCTTGCAAAGGCTTTATCGAAGGTTTTGGCAGTGTCTGGCAAAGCCCCAGAAATTCATGACTTGAGCACTGAACAGATCTCCTATTAAACACACTCATGCACAGACAGGGAGAGTTGTCTGAATGCATATAAAATTTTATCAATCCCAAAGCATTTTACAATCAATCTGAAAACATGCCACACCAAAAAATCAAGCAATATTTTATTTGCTTTGCAAAGCACACTACCAACCTCCCATACCAGCCTGGCCAAGCACAATGGTGTGGGTTTGCAGACCAGAAAGGGGAGATCCTCTCCTTCTGCCACAAACCAAACAAGCTCTCAGGGACTGCAAAGTTTCCCATTTCAAGAAGTACCCAGAGAGAAGCTGAGTAAAGTTCAAGCTATTACCTCTGATCAGTCCCCATTTTCCTCAAGCAGGACTGGGATTTTTTTAAGGGGAGATGAAGAGGAATCATTAAATCTTACGTAAAAATTACAATTTCAAAGCCATTAAAAGCACAGCCATAGAGACCTGCCAGTCTCTGTGCAGCTGAGGAAATTCTCTGAAACAGCAATCAGTACCAAAGCCCCTTCAGAGAACAAGAGTCTCTGCTCACAGTTTTTAAAATATGAAAATATAAACTGTAGTGGGTGTAATTTAAATTCATTTCTATATATAACTGTAATTATTGTAATAGCAATAACAACAATAGCAACAATTACAAGAACATTACTAACAATAAATAATACCACTAATCATAGTTAACAGTGATCAAATCAATGATCCCTTAGACACGGAAAGCACAACACACAACCTCTCCATACACAAACCAAGCAATGAGGACCTTTGTACAAGGCAAGTCACCAAACAGGGGCTTCTTTACTTCCAGAAACTGGGCTAAAAGCTCTCACCACACCTGGGGCAGGGCTGCAGCAGCTCCTTCCCTCCCACGCTGCAGGCTTCCCTCTCTTCCAGCTCTGGGCACGGCTTCCCAGCGCCCACGGCCACGCTCCGCACGCTGCGGCGCCGGCTCCGGAATCCTGGAGTGGGATCTCCCCAGCTGCAGGTGCGGGAGCAGGAGCTCCACGGGGACCATTCGGATGTCTCACAGTCTCTAGGGATGACACAGGACTTGGCGGTCGCAGGGAGGGGATCTTGCAGGTAGAGGCTGCGACAAGAACACAGTACAACAGCTGAGAAGGTCTTGCTTAAAAAATTCCCTTCTTCTTTTTCAAGCCAAATCCCCAAAGAAGAAATCCATGGTCATTTGGGGCAAATCAGAAGACCTGCACCAACAGGAATACAACGAAAATCAGAGGAGCTCCAATGCAGTGCACACAACACATTTCCAGCAAGCTCTGGGTACAATCTTTCAGGACGAATAGTTTGTAAATAATATATCTCATTTATTTTGAGTTAAAAGGATGAGAAAGGCATTATATTTACTCCTGTGTAGTTCGAATTTCAGTTTATCCAGAATGGAAAACAAAATCCAAGCTCAAGAGAAATAATGCCACTGGTAACCATTCCCACACCCCATACACAGGATGAGACGTCCACTATCCACCCATCCAACCAGGAGTCAGCACGTCCTGCTGAGAAACTCTGCTCTTTTAAAAAATAATTAGTCCCACACTAATAAGAACGGTGTCAGTTCTGTGAGGCTCTTATCAAACACATGCTGTCAAACAAGGTTAGAGCGTTTTCAAACCTGACAAACCACCAGAGACCCAGGAATGCTGCAACTGGGGCTATATTTTGGGACTCAATTATTCCTGCTGACACTGGGACGTGATCTCGTTCATTATGCAGCACACTGAGACACCATGCAAGGCCCAATGTAATAGGAAACCAAACTCTAAGAGTTGCCAACTGTTGAGATTTGGCATCGAGCTACAAAGTCCCAGAATAACATTTTTAAGAGTTCCAAGGTCACAATAAATTTTCACAATATACAAAAGCATGGTAAATGCAGCAAACACTTTTGGGAGAAGACAACCCTGCAGACTAAGGACACCATCCTTCCTTGCTCCTCCGCTTCTGTCTCGCCAGCTGATGGCTCTCCTGCCCAGGGGATGCTTGGGGATACCCCACCAAGAACAGCTGTGGCTACTCCACCTCACCCCAGAGACCAACCAAAGGGGCTGCCCCATCCCTGGAATTGTTCAAGGTCGGTTTGGACGGCGCTTTGAGCAACCTGGTCTAGTGGAAGATGTCCCTGCCCATGGCAGGGGGGTTGGAACTAGATGATCTTTAAGATCCCATCCAACCCAAACCATTCTATGATTATAGAGGGTCACCTCTCTTCCCCCAAAACGGGAGAAAAACCTTTCTTGTCTCAAAAACCTTGGATGGCTGAGGTAGCAGAGCACAAACGGATGTACCGAAGGAGGACTGAGGGATGTATGAGCAGAGATACCACTGAAGCATCATGAAGGACAGGATGGGGCAGATAGAGACGACCTCCAGAAAAAAGAAATCACCAGAAGAAGAGAAAACAAGATTTTCTGACTCCTTCACAGTGTTAGACAGACCATGCAAACTGGCCTCTGAAATCAAGACCACACATGATGAAGTCAGTGCGAACTCTAAATTTGTCTTCTCCAGCCTCCAGCTGCTTGTGGTCAAGCTTTTGCCAACTGTAAGGAGCAAATGCAGTACACTTAAAAGGTGTGAAATCCAGAGAGCTGCTGCCAGGGAACCAGCCATTACCTCCCTTGTTATTGCTTACAGCACAGTTTGACCAACCTAACTCCTTCCAAAGAAAATAGACTGGGGCAATCATTTCAGGATTGCCAGGCAGCCTCACGGGCAGGAGCAGAGAAGATAAAGGACATTCACTTGCTTCTCCAGCCTACAAATTGGTCCCCTTTTCACAAAGGTCAATAGGAATATTCCCACTGATACACATCAAGTTTGACTTGGCCCTCAACCACCTGCAAAATACAGCATTTAGTGGCTTATACTTGTACTCCAATATTAAAAAAAGAAAAAAGCGTAACAACTTTTTGTCTTAATTTCTTCACCCAGAATAAAACTCATTCATCCCACAGGTGCTGTGAGCACGAACTACTGAGGTTAATTTAAACAACTTCATAAGGTACAAACAGACTGTGATGTTTGTAGATCCCTCAAAATAAAAATATTCTTGCTTACAATTTAAAAACATGTCTCACTCACCTATTACAAGTCAAATGCAACTGATTGCAAAGCCGTCTCTGGAACAAAACATCAGCTCTGTGGAACCAAGGACTGAAAAGTACTAATCATTATTTGTATGATATGTACATATGAAAAGTACTTCCTAACCCAGGGATTTTGAGTCTTCTCTTTGGAACATTAGGTTAGGTGCAGTCACATGAATGGTCCCTTTATTTCCCTTTCAATACTTTTTTCAACAGGTGAGCCACCCGTGCCACAGACACTAACAAGAAAGAATAATTCCTGATTTTGAGTAGATAAAACAGTAGCAGAGACAAAACACTGTCCTAACTGATGGCACCAGAAAACTCAAGTTTACCTAAGAACACAGCACAGAGGGTAACTGATCTCACATTTTAAAGTGTGATCAAAACTGCCCATTCAGACACCAGTGTGAAAACCCAAATGCATTTTCGGGGTTGCACCACTGCAAAAGAGATTTA
Source organism: Pachyramphus minor (assembly GCA_013397135.1). NCBI lineage: Eukaryota > Metazoa > Chordata > Aves > Passeriformes > Tyrannidae > Pachyramphus > Pachyramphus minor. The sequence goes on along the minus strand of VYXB01003342.1, from coordinate 691,526 downwards.
AGTCTTGCTTGATCTTTACTGAAACACTGAACAAAAGGAAGCCTTTAAAAATCTGGTTTGGGGTCTTCTTTGAAATGTACATTGCTAGTCCCAATTCTTAGCCAGACGATACCTCCAACATTTCTACCTCTCCTACTGGATTCAAACCTTTGCTCTGACACTCTGGCTGCAAAAGCCATCCCTGCACAGAAATCAGCCCTGCACTGCCAAGGGCTGAGCAGCTGTTTCTGTGCCTGAAAATCTCCCCACTGCTCCTGCTATAAAATAAGATGGTAACTTTGATGACCTCCAGGTGAATAAGACAGGGAGCTGGCAATTCCCATCCTGCTCAAGTAGGCTTTTGAGGGAGAATTACAAGCAACTGCCTAACAGAAAGCAAATTAATTAACTTGTACCTACTCATTCAGAGCATCCAAGTCAAATTACTTGTGACACCAAGCAACACAAAGACAAATGTAAAAACACTCTTTTGCATGAAATTCAGACACAGCCTTTCATGTCACAGATGTATTTAGGACGATCTAATACAGATAAAGCCCAGACACGTGAGACACTTGCTGATCTGAGGCTGCACACCAGACATGTATTTGTGCTGCTGTGGCTGTATCCAAACCAGCAGAGAGAGGAAGGTCCTGGGGACAGGAGATACTACAAGAGCGCTGTTTTCAAACAAATTTTTCACGTATTAATGTCTCAGGTTACATCTTGTACTTGGCAGTAGATCTGGGAACTGTGATATAATCGGGTACCTACACTACTGATGCTTTTTTCTGTGTTACACACTTGGTTTGACAATGTAACACTACAGGAATTGTTTCCTTGTCTGCGGTGCAGGATGGATCCATTAGTCAGCAGCACGGAGCCTCAAGTGGCAGAGTGCCCTCTTAGCCTCTTGTGTACTGAAGGGGAATAAACCACTTATTAAAAAACCACAAAACACTCGACCAAGGGAAACCTGCTCATGCCTCTTTTACACTTGCACAGTCCTGGAGCTACACACAGAAGAGCAGAGGGGGGGGAGGGAAAGCAGCTTTGGGTACAAACCACCCCGGCTGTGCAGCTCCACATCCCTCCAGGCTGTTCCCATGGAGCAGCTCTGCACATTTTCTCCATCTCCAGTCACACACACCCAGGAGACACAGTAATTGTGCAGCCCCAAGCTGAACCACACCACCTTCCTGCTCTGGACAAAAAGTAGCTCACCAAAAAATAGCACATTTCCCAGCAGCTCAGTGCCTTTGTGCTACATGCCCTACAGTCACAGAGCCGTCACATTCACTCCAAGGAAATGAGTGGGAACATGTCTATCAGCTGGAAAAAGGAGTGAGACCATCCAGGAGCTGTGCATCAGTAAATCAGGTTGGGCACAGCACAGAAATTACCCCTAGTTTCCTTTCCCAACTGTACCAATGCAATTCCTTACATTACAGGATGAGGCAGGTGGTTACTGTTAAACCTTTTACACTGAAAGGATCATCTCCAAAATAATTTGACACACTAAGAAGCTGTCACCATGGCCATGCTGCTGGTACAAAGGCAGCACCAGGAGGACAGGGTACCACTTCTGCAGTCAGGCTCTCTCCCAGTAGCTCAGGAACGCTCCTGGGAAGTACTTTGCCTGACTGGGGAATGTGTGTCCAAACCCATGTGCTGCAGAGCAAGGCAATCCTGGAGTGAGCTAAGCCATGCTGATTACAACCCATTTTTATTTTTTCTCTTTTTTTTATCATCATCTCCTATTCTGTAATCAAGGATCCAGCCCTACAGGCTGCTGGAATACACAATAACTGCTCTTTGCACTTGGCTAATAATATTAAGGTCTCATAATGGACACAATCTTGCCATGTTTCTAACAGCATCAAATAACTTTTTTTCCTTAGATATTGGTAATCAATATTAACAGGCATACTTTTGAGGATTCCTAATGTATTTTAAGGACCTCCAGAGCTGCCAGGGGTATTCTGGGCACTGGCAATACCATATACTCAATCTGTGCAGCAGAGGTTTCTTTGGCAGAAGAAACATCAGCTCCTTCTGCACCAGAGTGGTGAAGATGGGGAATATGTGCCTGCCATACAACTGAGCAAAGGGAAAGGGAACTGAGGGCCCTGTAATCCACACAAAGTTCAGTATAGATGTCTAAGGTTTGGTCTCTCCAAAACTTAATGCACCATATCCTCTGCTTTAACCAAAAGTAAATGCTGGCTTACATTTGTACTACCCAGGCAGACACTGAAATCTTGGGGCTACAGAGGCAGCTGGTTCCCATAACAGTTTGAGAAGAGAGAAAAACACAGCCATTATTGGACACTATTTCAACAATCATAGAATCAGAGAGTTGTTAAGGTTGGAAATGGCCTCTAAGATCATCGAGTTCAACCATTAACCCACCACATCCCTCTGCCAGCTCCAACACTAAACCATGTCCCCAGGCGCCACATCCACATGGGGTTTGAACAATCCCTTCCAGGGATGATGATTCAACCACCTCCCTGGGCAGCCTATTCCAATGCCTCACCACCAAAATGTTACTTATGGAAATGAAAAAGCCATCATTGCTCCTTTGTTTCACATGCTTTCAACAAAAGCAAAGGAAATGACAGACAAAACTTTTGAAAAGAACACTAGAAAATAAAATCTCCTTCCTCTCCAACAGCTCTGGGATTTGTTTTGAAGCCTGAGCACTGAGGCTTGATTCCTACATCTGCCAGGAGGAATGTGAACATAAAACTCCTCTCCCAGATCGGAATCATAACCATCAAATAGCGTATCACAGCACAGCATTTCCAGCTCCGGACTGCAGAATTTTGTATTCACCCAGAGAACAGAAGAATGTCAACACTGAAACTGCAAATATTTTTTTTCCTAAAAATGTACAACAGCACAGTGGTTAAGCACAATCCACTAGGAAATGGATAATGGAAATTTAAATTACAGAGGCAAACAAAAGAGTTGAATGCTGCTCCACCTCCGCCTTGACAGATGGGTTGTCCCTTGACTGAGTTTGACCTGGATTTTCACTTACAAAGGCAAAGTAAACAGAAACCCAAATCCAACTCTATTATATCACTGTTGTCATCTCAAATGTAAAATGAAGAGTTTAAGAAATATGTACCTAAAAGACTCCTAATCCAAACAATAATAATAAAAAACCCCTAAAACTGTTTGATCCTGACTTTACCTTCTTGGTATGCTTAGTGAGCACACACACCAGGTTAGAAAATCAAGTTAAATTTATTTAGGCCTTCAATGTCTAGCTTTGGGCACTCATTTTACTAAACTGCAATTCAGTATCTAACTTGAATGGCCTTTTTTTTTTAAAAAAAAAAAAAAAAAGAAACAAACTCAAGTGCCTTTGCCTCACTATTCAGTACATTTTTACAATTCCAACAAGACAGGAAACCAAAAACAGCAGAAGTTCTGGCACATTTGTTCCTTACAACTTTTTCAGACTTTTTTTTTTTTTTTTAATGCATGGAAGTGCTTATATTTGAATTTGACTGGATATGAGATTTATCACAAAACGGAAAGAGTTCTCTGAACTAAAATGAAATCTGAGTTCGATCTGAGAGTATGAAAAAAAATCCAGCTTTTAAAAAAAAAAAGTCTTTAAAAGCTTCAAATCAAATCCTATTTTGACGTTATTCCTTTTATTTTCATGAATATAAGGTTTCTACACCAAAACTGTTTCTGAGCAGAAGTGAACCTCTCTCAAGGTCTATTGATGTTCTGCTGTTCAACTGTTGTCACTTCAGGTGTTTTCAGAAAGGTCTGTCGCTCCCTTTCCTTCTCCTTTGCCCCTTTTCCTTCTATTCTGCCAAACACAGAACCTCCAGACTGAAAGGATATTTCATCAAAAGCATCCCCAGCTCTGTTTCCCTGATACAGAACATCCAATCTTCCACGTGCTTGTGCTCCTCTCCAAGTAATTCCTATTTACTGTTTTTTACATTTAAAATTGATAGGATTTTTGCTTGCACCTTTAAGGCTGGGGCAGACACATGGATCATCACCGGACCAGTTATTTAAATTTTAAAAAACATCTTCCTTATAATGCAAAGGTTTGTTCATCTCCTTCTGAGGGTTCACTGTAAAACCAGAGGGTCCTTTTTGCAGGGTTACATGGCAAACTTAAGCATCAGTAAAAAACTCAAAACAAGTATTAAGCACATTTCCACCCCAACTGCCATTCCCGTCAATCACAAACTTGTTAAAAAAGAGGTCAAAATGAATGTCCTGGCTGTAAACTGGCCTCTCCCCTTCTGCTCTACTCCTGTGAAACTCCACCAGGAATACTGCATCCAACATAAGAAGGATGGGGTTCTGTTGGGGTGGGTACAGAGAAGGGCCACAAAGATGCTCAGAGGGTTGGAGCACCTCTGCTATGGAGAAAGGCTGAGAGTAGGAGTTGTTCAGCCTGGAGAAGTGAAGGCTCCAAGGAGACCTCAGAGCACCTGCTAGTACCTGAAGAGACTCCAAGAGAGCTGGAGAGGGACTTTGGGAAAGGACCTGGAGTAACAGGACTAGGGGGAATGGCTTTAAACTGAAAGAAGGTAAATTCAAATTAGATATTAGGAAGAAATTCTTCCCTGTGAGGGTGGTGAGGCACTGGAACAAGATGCCCAGAAAAGCTGCGGATGCCCCATCCCTGGTAGTGTTCAAGACCAGGCTTGGAGCAACCTGGTCTAGTGGAAGGTGTCCTGGGCCATGGCAGGGGCTTGGAACGAGATCAGCTTTAAGGTCCCTTCCAACCCAAACCATTCTGTGACTCTATGACCTGTAAGAAGTGAATGAGTGCAATCTTTCAGCATTTAAGAACCAGCTTGCACCTAAGGCCACCGAAATCCAATTTTTGGCAAAAGACTGTTCTTTCACACCAAGGAATGTACCCTGTATCCTCTCCCACCAGGGAGCACAGCAGCTGCTGCTGCCCTCCGGTCTCACCAGCTGCTCTACAGCCCTGAAATTAGACACCAGTAAATTAAACAACCTTGATAATAAACGGGGCATCTTTGCCACTGCATTATAAATTAGGAGGCAAGATGAGCATATGGTCCCTCCCTCTCCTTTTGAGGCCCTTGGCCAGCTGGGGGTGGTTTGCTGACCACCTCCTGTTACCTGCCACTTTCCTGTGAGAATTGGGCAGCGGTGGAAAGCAGGGTGATGGCAGAGCCCTGGCAGACCAGCAACTCAGAGCCCGCTGTGAAAGCATGTCCTGGGGTATCCCTGTCTCTTGCCTCAGTTTTCCAGAAATTTAATTTACACTGGTACTTAGTAGTGTCAGTAGAAATGGGAAATCTCAGGCAGGAAAATGCAGCAGCACAAACAAGGCACTTCTTTCCCGTTTTACAGCAGACACTTGGCTTCCTGCCAGACCCCACTACAGGGTTATGCAAATGCATTTACTCTTCTTTATCAGTAGACAAAATACCATCACTGTTGTACAGCAACATCTGTAAGATCAGGCCTGTTCTTCAAAAGAATGGCAGCAAATATGCTGCACAACAAAACGAGGAGAACTCTACCAGGGGATGCTCAAAGGGAGTCACTGTCAGGGGTATTTGATGTCTGTGACACTCCAGCCCCAGGATTAAACACCAACTGGATTTTGAGCTGGACTTTTAGCTCTGAATTTTAGGTCCAAGAGAAGAAAGGAAAAGTGTGTGACTAGCTGGACATTGTAACATGACATGACCTTTCCTCCTCTACTCAATCAATGGGCTTGCTCTTGTATTTGGAGTAAGAGTAAGGGATGGGTCAGGCTCAGCTCTGCAGTAAATCTGAGACACAAGCTCAGCAGAAAAAGACTGCCAGGAGGTGGCTAATGGAGCTGTACACTCCCCAAAAGGGGGCTAGATCAGCAAAAAAACCCAGAAAGGAGCAAAGAAAAAGACAGCTCCATCAGGGATAGAGTCACTAAAACCAAAGCTCCCAGCACCCTCTCCACTGTCATCCAGAAACTGAATGTATAAACACAGCAGAGAAAACATTTATAGAAAGTTTCCATTCCCAATCTTACAGCAAATATAGCAGTGAGAGTGTGAAGGCAGAGCGAGTGAAATTTTAACAAAATCGGGATTCCCTTCCCAGAGCCTCTGATAAGGAATGAAATACAAGAGGCAGAACAGCTAACAAGTGTTAGCAGACATAAACCTGCTGCTGGTCACACAGCAGCATAAATCACAAGTGACTCCATTAAAGTCAAGCAGCTACATGAGCATAAAATCTGTATATTTAGAATCAGCATATATTTAGAGATGAGTAATAAAGTCAAGATGTTAGAAACTGCTGGAACAGTTTACAAAGCCTGACTTTTTTCCAACTGATTCCCTGGCTACAGGTATAATAGAAAGGCTAGAAAAAGGGTAGAATGTATATTTTCACCTCAGTGTGTGTGAAAAACCACTGTAGACATTAACAGGGGTAGAGAATTGGACATAAAATCTCTACCATTTGAGTTTGTGCAAGCACCAGCAGCTGTGGATTGATTTCTGAAAAATTCAGGAACAGGACTTTTCAAGAACTTTCAATATTCTTGAAAAAAGGATCACAAGAAAATCTCCAGCAATTCTGACTTTCTCGGAAGTCAATCAATTTGTCAGTCATCTGTAGCTACTGGCAGCTGCCCAATTCCGACCTGAAGTCAAACGGCAGAGCCCAGACAGCTTAAATTTAAATGCGAGAAATAGAGAGAATAAATCTTTCCATTACTTGCTGCACTTTACTGTAACCTTCACATTGGAATTATAGCAAAGTAACCTACACAGGCTAAGAGAAATCATTAGATAAAACATTAGATAAGGACAGAAATCAACAACCTCTACCAAAGACAGTCATACCAGTCACCTGCCCTGTATCAGCACCCGAGTTACACACAGACAGGAAAGCTCCTCAATAAGGACAACAATCAGATTCCCTCACTCATTTCTTTCCAAAATATACCTTCTAGCAAATTCCCAAGGCCAAACTTTTCAGACTTATTTTATGCAGTGCTGATTTCTAAGAACAAGGGAGCTTAAGTTGGTGCAATCTCAGCCTCTTCTGCCAAATATATGCAGTACATGACTGAAAATGAAACCTCCCTTTCCCACAACCAAGGCCCAGCAACAGCACAAAGTGATATATTATTCCATTTCTCAAAACAACAACCAAAAAAAAAACCACAGAACTATTAAAAATAAAAAATGAATTAAACAGTCACAAATCGTAGAAGAACGCAAAATCCTCAGCATATGCTAGAAGAGAATTAAATCAAGAAGAGGTCCATAAAGAAAACACATAAAAATCGCCATTTAAAGCTCATTCTCTGTGGTGCTGCCAGGCCGAGCCAGCGCTCTGCCCCACAAATCCTCTGGGGATGAACCAGAAGCCAAAGCCCCCTTACCTGAGCGCTGCATGTTTTCCATCGCTCCTTACACACCTGACCTGCCTGGTTTGGTAGCCGATCTCCACCTCCCCAGCACGGTGGTGGTGTTTAGAGCCGTGAAGTCCAGGCGCACTTCGCTCTCCAGAGTCCGAACCCAAATCCCGCATATTCCTCCCGGCCAGCTCGACGTCTTTAGGGTGGGGCAGCCGGCATTCGCCCCACGAGCCCACGCGGAGGCTGTAGGTGTGCTCCTCCTCCCCGAGGGGACAGGCAGGAGCTGCACAGGCTCTGGATTCCGTGAGATTCGGGCACGGGGCACCCCCGTAGAGAGGGGGAGCGATGACCGCCCGCGTCCGGTGCTGCAAACTCCTGGCGCAGTCCGGGCCGCACTCAGACCAGCCGGAGAACTCAGACACGACGCAGTCCCGCGGGCAGGGCACCAGGCAGGCTTGCTCAGCTGGCGGCTGTGGCGTGAAATACTCACATATTTCGCTGGCAACCACGGTCCTGTTCAGTCTCTGGAGGCAGCGCACGCTCCGGCGCTGCAGCCCGTGCTGCGCGGTGACACAGGCCTCGGCTCCCACCTCAGCTCCGGCGGCGGAGACCAGCCCACACCTGTCCCATCCCGAAACCTCCCACTCGAACAGCTCCAGGTGCCAGTCGCAGACCTTAAAGCACCTCCTCTGGCTCTCGGGTTTGTGCTGCTGGTCGCAGTTGGCGTGGTACGTCGTCCAGCCCTCCGCGTGGGTGCACCAGACAGCCCGGCTCCGGAGGCCCCCCGAGCCACAGTCACCTATGCACCGGCCCCAGTGACCTGCAAGAGAAGGGGTGTTGAGAAATGCCATGCAATGCTCCTCCCACAGATCTGTCCTGATGCCCAAGGGCAGATCAGAGAACCACATGGTTTGGGTTGGAAGAGACCTTAAAGCTCATCCCGTGCCAAACTCCTGCCATGGGCACAGACACCTTCCACTAGCCCAGGGTGCTCAGAATCCCATCCAGCCTGGCCTTCAACCCTTCCAAGGATCGGGCAGCCACAGCTTCTGTGGGCAATCTGCGCCAGCGCCTCACCAACCTCACAGAAGAGAATTTCTTCCTAACACCTCATCTAAATCTCTCCTCTTTCAGCTTAAAACCATTCCCCCTTGTCCTATCACATGTATAAAAATATAATAAAATATAAACCATACCCTGCTGTATATTAAAAAGTAAATAACTGCCAGCTGGTCCCTAAAACTGGTTAAATGCTTCCTAAAGGCTGCGAGACATTTGTCCTCTCAGGATACTTGCATCACTAAACCGCTTGGAGAAACTTGGGGGAAAAAGAAAAAGCCCCACAACACTTCAAATTAAAGGCAAGGCAGGCACATTTCTGTAGCAGTAAAATTCCTCCCAAGGCCTCAGGAAATATGACTACTTAATTTTACTTGTACAAATTAATATAAAAATGATCATAAAAGAACAATAATCTAATAGGAAAAGAAAGTGGAGCTAGATAAGAGGAAAACAGTCTTAATAGAGCAATTAGTTAATGGAATAAACTGCACTGGGAAGCAGCTGAATCATCATCTGAAGGGATAAAACGATGCGGTTAAATATGTGAAAATAAGAATATATTCCTAATAGGAGTTTGAAATGGAGGAAGTGACTTGGCAAGGATGGGTCCCACAGGGTGCTGCTCCGAGAGCGGAGCCCGACGGCAGAAAAGGCACCTCACGTGCATGGACTTGAAATCACCCTCAAGGTACACTGAGCAAGTAATTTCCACTTGCAGTATGTGGCACTATAAAAGGTGGTTAAAGCCAGTCATTCAGGAAGAGAAATTAAACCAAAATAAAACCCAGCAATGTCATTTTCAGTTCTGGAGCATGTTAACATACATGTGTAATCGTATGAATCTTACTTGAGGACCTGCAAGAGAACGCAATCAGACAAGGCTAAATAGAAAGATTTGTCTATGAAAATATTATTCGATAAAAATCCACCAAGTCAAAGAAATAATGAGGGCTATAAAGTACAAAACTGCTGGCAAACTTGAAGAGCAAAGGTAGAGAAAAGCACTCAGGCCGAATCTTAACTATTAAAGGGATTTTGATGATCATCTCAAGGGGGTCTCATCTCATTCCTAAGTTTAAAAACTTTCCAATACCTCATAAAAGAGCCATTTTGCTCAGTACAAACACTGCATACATAATTCTTGCTTGAAAATACACTGAAACTGCCGTATCTTCTTTATTTTTTCAAGGCAGAAAATGAACTTGCACCGAATGAGTCGATTTATATTAAGCAATGCTACTCCAGTCAATTTTTTTTTAAATTGATTTTAAAACTACCGGAATCAGTTACATGCTCACACAACAAAGCCAAACGCACATAAAACCCAAAAGCAGTCCCACAACAGCTGCAGTTATAATCCCAGGTATTTCATTCAGCCGATGGCGGTTTCATTGGCAATCCCATTGTTCTTTCTCCATGAATAGAGGAGTTGATCCTCCAGAGCCAGGGGCTTGACATTGTATAATGAAAAATGAAAATAAATAAATAAAAATGCCTGATCTTTTCTTCATTGTTAAGAGAGGAGGAATAGTAAACAGGAACTGGATATAGCTGAGCTTCTCCTCCAACAGATCCCATGCCACGTCCCTCCTGCGGGAGCTCCTCCTGTCCCATCCTCCGGGCCAGGGTTGCAGGTCTGCCCTGAGTCAGGCACCTTCTGCCTTGGTGGACAGGCTGAGGCAAGAGGGGTTTGCAGATCCCTTAGGGTTTGGACAGCTCCAACTTTTGCTGAGTCCTTTAGGATACATGAAAAATATCTTTGTCCCTTTTCTGCCTCTGTCTGACACCAAAAGCCACCAGCCCAAGGTAAGGACTCAGCCGTGACACATATCTTGAATGGGAAAAGGGAGCATCACACCCTAGTGTGCTCTACAAGATGTCCTACACTAAGGACAAGCTTTCAACACAATCTGATGTGCTTAAAAACTGCATATTAAAAAAAAAAAAAAAAGTTTAATCTTTAAATATGCTTTTGAAGTTCAGCTACAGGAAAAGGTCCATTGACAATTTAAACGTCCTTGATCTAAGAGAATATTCTTATTCTAAAGTCACCAAGATTCAAAACCAGACCTCAGATTATGTATAAACTATCACCTCCTAAAAATAATAGTCAAAATTGAAACCTCAATAGTAGGTGGCTTTTTATCAGCAGAGAAAATCAACTACCACAAAGATTAAGCATCATAACCTAATTGTATCATAAGCTTATTTATTTCTCTGGGGCACTTCAGCAAAGGCAGCTTAGTTTTTGGAGATGTGGAAATTTCAGTGCAGGAAAAGCGTGGGTTTCACCAGTTTGTTTTTAAAGTAAAAATTCAAGAATATATTGTTTCACTTCAGAACAGTGTTTTGCTCATCAATAGGATGAGCAAAACACATTACACCAATCAAGGATTATACTACCTATTTCTTAGGATAGAAAGTTGCATTAAAAATAGCATAAAACCCCCAGATGGAGTAATACAAGGCAGCTGTAGCAGAGGATTGGCCAAATCTCACTCATCATACCCACCCATCTTTCCCTACTGCACAGAATGGGTCTCTTTAGTAGTTTTTATACATTTCTGGGTGCTGCTCACGAACTACTCCATGGAACAGCTGCAGATTTACCACCCCTCCCATGAACAGGATAGAGAGACAAGCAGCAGAAGCCAGAAGCAAGAAGTAGCCATTATTTAATGTCAGATGTGAATTTAGAATGAAAAATTACCAAAAAAAAAAAAAGAGGGTAAGTAAGGACTCGTAAGTTATTACACTGTGTTTAGACATATTACAATTTGCAATTATTCTCTGGCAAACATGCTAAAAACAGAGCCTGCTCTTGGCATAGCAAAAAAAAAAAAAAAAGCATCATGAAAACTAAGGTTAAAAATCAGATGAAAAACCCATTAATATAGATTTTTTCACTTCCTGACGATCTCTTCAGGACTTGGTAGTAAACTTATCCACAATCTTTCACTGCTTAGTAAAATATCCTGTTTAGTAGTTAAATGAGGAGAAGGATGTAAATACTTCCTCGTCAATACCCTGCTTTGTAATTAGAATTTAATTCTTTTTAGAAGGGTCATGTTAAATTTACACGTTTCCCAAAATAAATCTGAGTCAATTAAAAGAAACATCTCAGCACATTGTGAATAATAATATTAACTACATTAAAAACCCACTGGAATTTAGGCATCAAAAGCCTGAATTTCAGAAACATGCCTTACAACTCCCCATCTAGAATGGGAGGCCACTGGTAATTTAAGCAGAAACTAAACCAAATGAAATAAATTTCACAGTGATCTGTCTGTAGAAAGTACAAAAAAATGAAGGACAGATCATCTGTCTCCTATCTTTTGTAACCTAATCAGGTACTGGGTGGTGTTTGAACTCATCACAGCAGGACACAGATGGGAGAAAGAGACTGTGGATGTACTTGGAAACAGGGAGGCTGCAAGCTGGATGTAAGAAAAAACTTCATCACTGTGAGGATAACCCTGGGAAGAGTTTGCCCCAAGGGACAGCAGAATCTCATCAGTCGAAGTTTTCAAGATCTGACTGAACAAAGCCTGGTGTGAATTCGATGCTGAACCTGCTCTGTGCAGGAGGTTCAACCAGATGACCTCCCGTGGTCCTTTCTGACCTGAATTACTCTGTGTAGGAGAATCTAAGTGAAAGCAAGGTCTTGTCCAACAGGATGCCAAAAAAAACCCCTTTTCCCTAATAAATACCACCAAGACGTGCAAAGTCCAAGGGACATGCAACAGCACAAATAAATCCATTAATCAAACAAACCAAAGAGAAATTCAACCAAATCGCCATTTCCAAAAATGAGAAGTCAAAAAAAACTTGCTTGGCTTGCACAAAAATTGTAACAGACAAGTGGGGTGTCTTTGTTTACAGAAAACTGAGAACAAAGACATCCTACTGTTTCTCACAGAACATCTATAACACTACAAGTAAAGACATGAAAGAGATTAATAAATCAAGACAATCTATGAAAGGAAAACTACACATTGTTCTGTTCGCCATCCTTTACCAGCCAGAGAGAGTACTGTACTACCATCCCACACAGCTTCTCTAATCCCTTTCAAAACATGCAATAACACAGCAATTGTAGTTTATTTGATGCAGTGCACACTGATCAGCTTTTCCTGCCTGCAAGACCTACCTACAGCTACACCATAATTATGTCTGAAAGGATGCAGTGACATCTGCTCTCTGCCACAGGTCACACGCACATAAGGCAAGCAGGGCACATAGACAGTAATTGCATCTTACAGACAAAATAAAACACCACTAAACATCAGAATTAGATGAGAAATCCCAGTAAGATCTGCTTAGTAGGTATGTTATTGCTTAATAAGGCTTGCCAGACTAATTATGCTCTGGTTATTGTGACATTTAGTTTAATCCTAACCATTACACCATTGGGGAATCCATTCAACAGTCAGCATCTTCCACAAAGATTCTGTCCCTGATGCTATGTACTGATTTTCAAACTTAGGACAAGATCAGCAATCAGTAAAATAGAATATTTGTTAGCAATTTATATCAGGTAATAGATATGTTCACGTTTGATACATAAATCAGTGAAGAAACACTGGAAAAAATTAATGGACAAACATTGGAATAGTCCTATTTTTTACCCATTTTTACCTGCTCTTCCAGTTTAAATATTGAATTTAGGAGCAATTGCTCTAGACCTTAACAATCTGTTTTTAAACAGAATCTCCTACTTCCTATACATCATTAACAGAGACATACAACTTCACTAATCCCTGACTGAGGAGTAACTCCACCAGATGTGATGTAACTCCACAAGATCATTGCAGTGTCCACTTTAATTGAAACATCACATAACCCCTCTGGATGTCATTCCACCATCCTTCCACCGGAGCATGGTCATGGAAAATGCAAAGCTCCAGCTCAGCTTTAACAACCGACTTGGAGAACAAGGGAGCTTTATTCCTGATGGCACTTCACCTAATTAATCTTGATTATTAGTAATGAAGGCAAAAAATAAGTTCAACTGAATATGTTTCCTCAGAATAATGGGTTGTTTTATGAGAAGTTTTTTATGAGATTTATGTAATTTTAATGTAATTTTATGAGAATTATGCATGTTTTATGAGACTTGGACACACATTTCTTTATTATGAACCAAGCTCTTAAAGATCACGATTCAAAGACATTCAGTGTTATGCCAAGAAAAATAACTCAAAAGATTCAGGCAAATATCTTCCACTTTAATCTTTTTTTTTTTTTGCAGCCTAAAATCTTTGGGACCAGGTCTGTATAGAGTCTAGGACATCAGATCTGATATGCCTCAGTATTTTATATTACAAAGTAATACTGTATCACTGTAGTTGGCAGAATTACCCACTCCCTCCTGTTTCCTTGCCCTTCATCTAATGGCACATCTCAGCCAAAACACAGCTTTTTTTCCTTGCATATATTTAACTGTCTCAGTTATTTTTCTATTTATTATTAACAGCAATTCATTAAATCACTTTGTACTATAATCTGTATGAAAGATTCTATACAAAAGACTATTGTTCTATCTGCAGTGTGCCACACAGGGCATATAAAATTCTTCTGATTCCTGGGATTAATTTTAAATACTTGCAGCACTTTTTTAAACTTTCATGACCTACACAAATGAGCAATTCAGCAGCTTACTTATTCATCTTATTTTAGATCTGAATAAATGTGAAGTTTAGTGACTTAAAGCCATGCAGCAGTTTGTTCCAATTTTACATTTCAGGTTTTTCCCTTATTATCCACATGCTGTAACACTCAAGACACACTTCAGCAAGAAAGACATTCTGCAGCAGACTGTAATGAACAGTGCTGTTTATGAAAATGCAGTGATTTACTAACCCCTCGGCACGGGAAGGCAGGACTTCCCAATATTAAGCACTAATGTAAACAGCATTAGCTGAGCTACTCAATCATGTGCTCACACCCTGGAGACAGCCCAGGGAAAAATACTCTTTTCTTTCAACTCTCAGTTAAAAAAAATAGAAAAAAAAACCAGAAAACCCCCACACATTCCAAAACATTTCTGTAATGCTCATCCAACACATTTTGAGGGTTTGTGAGACCAGATCTCTTGCCTTGATAGCAGCAGGTGCCAGGAGATGAGGCCATAATGTGTGTAGACTCATGTATTCTATAGAAACAAAAAGAATAAATAGATACTGTCTATCTGTCTGTCAAAAGATTACAACTAAGAGTAAACTATAAGTAATGCATATTAGATTAAAAACACCTCAATACTGGATTATAGATAGCTATAATTAAACTCTGGCCTTTTCAAAATTCCAAACAGCTGTGAAAACGAGTACCTTCTAAAACATAACAGCCTTTATGAGATGTTTGTAAACATCACCTTAAGAGAAAAAAAAATGTTTGTTCAGTCACTCCACCCTGACTTTGGGGTTTATAATCCCCAACAGGAACTCTTATTTCATTTCATGAATCAGCACAACACAGGTTATGCAGCACCTCCTATAACACAAGCCACCAGTTTACCAGTGGGGACCAGGGGAAAAACATGGGCATTGCTGGACACCTATCTCAGCAACACCTTCTTCTGATCCCCAGCCTCCTCTCTAGTCATACTTAAACCTTCTCCCAGGCACATGGGAAAGCTCAAATCCCTTCAAGAACAATCAAGCAAGAAGTCAAGGAGATCTACGCGGACATTTCCAGGGAAGCAGAAGAAAACTTAAGATATTTGTGAACGGGGTTATTTTTTATTTTCCTCCAGGAACTGGAAGATTCAGAAGGTCCTTAAACCTTCCAGAAAACCACCAGGAAGCCTTGCATAGGGCTTTTTCTGTTTTTCCATATTCTGGCTTCCCCCCATTGCCCTTCACATGGGCAGTCACTCCAAGATATTTTTCCAGCATGGAAAGCCCAGGTTTCACCCAGATCCACATTCTGTTGACACTCCAGCTGGGATACACCCAGCTCTGGAAGAGAGAGACTCATCCACAACAAACCTCAGCAAACAACACCAAGATCAGACAATCATGGAATGGTTTGGGTTGGAAGGGACCTGAAACACCATTTATTCCAAGTCCCTGCTCTGGGCAGGGACACCTTCCACAAAACCAGGTTGCTCAGAGCCCTGTCCAGCCCGGCCTGGAACACTTCCAGGGATGGGGCAGCCACAGCTTCTCTGGGCGACCTGTGGCAGGGCCTCACCACCCTCACAGGGAAGACTAATCACCCTCACAGTGACGACAGAGGAGACTGGCACTAATGGACTCCCAAAGGAATCACAGCAGGAAACTCGCTGCCAAAGGTTCACTGCTCTGAGAGAGGCCGTGGGTGGGACAGCTGGGGGGAAGCACTGGCAGTGGTTCAACATCTGCTTGCTATTCCAGCTCCAAGACACAAAGAGAATTCTTATTTTAGTTCTGCAATAATTCATTACCTGGCAAACACCAAAGATAGAGCCCAGTGCTTCTTCCAAACCGTGACAACTGTGGCTTCTAATTTTCTTACTGTTTCATGGAGCTTAAATTATGTTTGTTCATTGAAATAATAGCAAAATAAACAAATTGTTTCAGAGAAGAAGTTGTGACATAATACAGCAATCTGCACACCTGCAAAACCTTTCTGAAGTATCCAAATTTACTTCCCGTGCACATAATCACAGAAATAGGTGCATCCCCCTCCAGACATCATTTTAAGGGAGAACTATAATTTTTCTGCTCAGCTTCAAACCATTCCCAGCTTACATATTTTATAACTCACAACAGCCCAGAAGCCAACATATGTTTTCAGCTACTACAGCAATCAATATGCCATGGTAAAGGAATCGGAATCCAGAGCTGCACACTAAGTCTGGCTGGGGTTAAACAGTGGAATTGCATTCCCTGCCCACCAGCCTCCTGTAGAGCTGATGTGCCCACACCTACAGATACCCTGTTACCTTGGATGTTCTCCACCTCTGGTGAGCCCCAATTGGGGCAGACCCTCTCCCCTTGCTCTGGAGCAGAAGTGGGGCTGCCCAAAGCTCTTGGAACAGAAAAGGCAGATGGGTAAAATACAGACACCATGTACTTCTACCTTCTCAACCGTATGGGCCAGTCACTCATTATTCTTAATAAGCCTTACAGAAGGGCTGTACAATGGGCAGGAGTCCCATGGTGCCCTACTGCTGCTAATTAGTATTTCTGCAAAGATGGAGAACACCTATGATAACAATTCCCTGGCAACAGCATAATTAATTCATGTGAAAAGTACTATTTTTAAATATGTGCAAATCAATTTTATAAAAACTGGACAGAGGTTATTGTAGAACTCCACAAACTGCTTTTAGTGGGCATTTTCCCATTATTTACAGTCCATTTTTAATTATCCCCCTTTTAATTATTTATAATTAAATTCCCATTTACTCTAGACACTCTACTCCATACTCTGGGGAAAAAGTGTTTTGGAAAAGCATAATGCATTGTTTGTAAATAGCTGTAGAGGAATAAACCATACAAGCAGCAACGCCAAAATTTGGACTGATAAGTGTTCTCCAGCAGTAAATCAATCTGCTTCTCTCACAGACACTGGGAGCACCAGCTGCTGGCAGGAGGAGTGGCTGAGGAATGAGCAGTGGCTCATCAATCCAAGAGGGCTGAAGAGTTTAGATTTCCAGACAGTGTACTCAGGATTAAGGGCTTTAACATGCAAGTGGTTTACACTTCAGGGAAGAAGGACAGGCATATAGCACATACAAAACAAAACAAAACAAAAAAACAATAACAACAACAAAACACCAACCAATTCACAAATATTAGATTTGGATGAGGGGAAATAAAATAATTAAATGGAAAAGGAAAGCAAGGACAAAGACATTAATGTCCTAACTGAAATAAACTCCCATCACATCATGAATTTTGCTTCCTGACTGTGAGGTCCAGAAGAGCAGAATAACTGAAATACTTCAGTTTGCACTCAGGGAACACGATCACATTACCTCGTTCAGGCTTGCAGGTGTTAAGATAAGAAAAATCTGGGGTACCTTGTGCCAAGAATTACAAAATATAAGTAGGCACATCATATCTGCATGAGTATGCGAAGAAAGAAAAATCTCCATCCCATCTGGAGGCAGATTTTGCCAGGCATCATTCCAAACGACTGCACATGCAGTTAAGTGAAAGCAAAATATGGTCAAATTAAGACCTGAACATCAGGGCAGACTGAGATCCAGGGATCTCATGAGGAGGTTGTATTATCCCGTGGTGCTTTTGAATTTATTTTATTTTAAACTACACATATTTAGGTGCTGGAGAGCAGGACTTGGTACTCAGCTACACCCCATTCAGAGCATCAGTGCTTCTCTTCAAACCCACCTTTCAAACAAGAGCAACAGAACCCAGAACCAGGGCAATAAAAAATTACAACATTAAAAGAAATTTCCTACTAATTTTACTTTCTAATTTAGTTTTTTTCCTATTCCAGCCATGTTAGATTCCGTGGAGCAAAAGGCAGTACTGCTCTAAGGATGAACAGAGAGGAGAATGCCATAGTTTGGGCAATAAATCTGGGTCAGTCCCTTCACTGGAGCCCGTCCTGCAGTGCCAACCCACCCTCCAGGGTGGGAACAGGCACATTCAAGGGAAGGGGCAGGGTTTGGGTTGCTTTTTTCAATACTTACTCTGCTGAAATAAAGAAAGCTGAAAGTAGAACATCATTTCCAGTAATCTGAAGATGGAAGTGTTCAAATATCAAACTGCACCCGAAAATTACTTAGAGGTCAGTCTTACCAGACTGGTAGATCTTCAATACCTTTATGGCAGGTGTTTTGTTCATGTTGTTTTGAATTTATAGTGGTTACATATTTCTGAATAGTCTTCAGCTACCACTGAAATCCTAACAGACGTGCACCTTTACTTGTATTTTCACAAGCTTTAGCACAAGGGATAAAACCCCTTTTAGATGTTGAAACAGCTGAGAATATCCATCCTGGAAATGGCTTTGCAAGCACAGCTCCATGTTTCTTTCAAAAGCCACTAAGAGATGTGGCAGGCAGCATTCAGGTTCTCTGCTGGGGCTGTTTGCTGAGCAGAGATGAACAATTCTGAACTTGGAAATCTGGTCACTGTTGCCATAAAAGACATCATACTCTGATTTTCTGAAGTAAAAGGATGGTGACATGGAAAAGTATCAGTTCCAGATGCACATATGCTGCACACAATTTGACATCCAAACATAAGCATCTGCTTTCACAACGTCAGCCCACACTTTGCAACTAAAGGTTTTTTAGAAACAAACGCTCCTATACATAACTAATCATTTAACAAGGGCTCAGAAAATGCAGCCCTTAATAGATTTAATTAACAGGTTAATGATGTGCATAGCATGCATGCTCTCAAAAGCAAAGATTTTCACATTAAGCTTGTTTCTGTTTCACAGAAGCAGCTTTCTGTAGAATATCTGTGCTAATGTAATTACACATCTGGCACTTCTGCTGCTTTCAATTGCAGAGATATTTATAAACAGTGCTAGCAATTTGCACAAGAGTACCTATCTTTTCTAATGTTTTGCACTACAAATAAAGATATTTGCATGAAAATTCAACTGCAAAGAGTTCTCTTTTGTATCCCTGAGTGGTTCTAATGAATACATACAACGATCATTTAGCCTGCAAAATAAATCTAGCACTTACACTAATGTCATGACTGCCTGTGAAACCTGCATAAACTACGCCTGCCTCAAGTTCACCTTGATATAAAGAGGTCAAGTACAAATTTTTAGATAATTTTAAATTAAACATCAGCCCTGCTAATCATCTTTGGACCACTGTGTCACCACATGGCAAAACTAATGCTTTAAAATATAATTTCTTGGCAATGTTCATTTATCACCCTCACTGTAACTGCAAAATGATGGAAAACCAGGCCAGAATAATGGAAATCACACATTATCTCTACCAGTATTGTCAAGAAAATGCAGTGGTTATTAATTTAAATATGCCTCAAAGTACGATCACAACTTCAAACACGATTCAAGAAGATAAAAAGCCATTCCTGCCTCAAGCTGCTTTCAGTTCAATTTAGGTCATATTTAGGTTCATCCTGATAGCACCTGAAATCCCTCAACTTACCAAATACTGACAGAAGATGCTGCTGCCCCAGTGTTTAATCAAAAGAGAGGATGAGCCCAAGGTCCTGATGGGTGTTATGGGAAGGAGGTACTATCAAAGCCACCTTCCAACACCTGCTCAAGCTCAGCTGTGGCTTCATGGGAGGAAAGATAAGCCAAGACAAACACCCCTTTCTCCTTCATGTTTTAAGGCACATCTGATTAAGAGAAATCATAAATTGTTTAATAAAAGGAAAAGAATATATGTGTGAATGTGGACAACGTGGATAACTGATGTCAAATATATTCATACACACATGCACAGACCATGTATACACGCTACCAGATATTTGTATTCTGATGATCCCACTTTGCTCACATTTTGGAGTCAATCAGTGTTTTGATGCTCAGGAGCACAGGAGACACTTCCCACAGGAGACACTTCCCACAGGAGACAATTCCAGTGCCTCAGAGGTCATGATGGAGAACGTGGATACTTCTGAAGAGTAGATGATGACAGGAAATGGACAGAACAGTGAAACCTGGTAATCTAATTACTCCAAAACCCCCGACAGTGGTCCAGACAGACAGAATGAGGAGTGATTTTGGAGAACAAGGCAATGAAAACACTTAGCTAATAACCCTGAACCACAGAGCTCAAATGGCTTTTAGTTTTGCTGCTTTTATATGAGTAAGCTGTTTCCATACAAACCAGCTCATTAACATGCCCCAGCTGGTTCATTAACCAGTACATGGAGATTCAGTATCACCAGAAGAAAACAATAAACTGCTACAGAAAGAGCTTTCTTGAGAAATGGAGTGGGATACCCGGCCTCTGCCAGAAGGAAATCCACCTCCTGGTGTTCTCCCCGGGTTTAAAGAACTAGAATGTTCACAGCAAAGTTGGTGTAACCACCCATCAACTGCAGCATTAGGAAATCTGTCTACACCCTCAATGGTTAACGTCACTCAGATGTAGAAAAATCAGACTGGCAGTTCTGTGGAATAAGAAAAATTGGCTTTCCCTCTAAGGATACTGACATAACTGCTCTTAATTGAGTTTTAATTCCACTGGGCATTCTTTTATTCAATCAAGCCACTTGGAAACACTCTTCTATTATAAATGTCTATTCCTTTCTTATGATTGCCATAATAAACTTTACTCAGAATATTCTGAAGTAAATAAAGCCAATCTGATTTGAGATCCTTTTAACAGCAAGCCATATATTTTACATACACAAAGAGAAATGACTGGTCAGATGGCAAAAATCAATGAAGAAAAGGGAGCTAAGAAAATGCAATCCATATTCATTACATGTTTAAAACATTTACAGTCTTTCCTATCTGAAGTTTAAAAATTCAAGATACTCATCATCTTCGAAAATTAACCTTAAATGACTTGTATTCCTTCTCAGATGATGCAGAAAGATTTTCAGTTTACATCTAATCTTGATACTATTGCAGACACAGAAAGTGGCTCCCAAAAAGCATAAACAGAAAGCATGTATATGGCTAATAATCTGCACAGACTTCAGGTCTTTTTAAAACAAAAAAGAAATTTAGATTTCTTCAAACAATACTTACTGTTCCCAGGATGTGTTTTTTAAAAATCCTTTCTTACACTAAAACTGATTTGCTAAATTTAAACTGTTTCTACTTTGCTGTCTTAAGAATAAAGGAGAGGAAAATAACTTCAGGATCTCTGAGCTGATAGTCACTATAGGGTAATTTAGGCTGTATTGCTGTAGGTTCTTCTGCTTAAAGGCCAGTTAGGTTTGTTGTTCCATCACTCTTCTCAAACCACTTCCCTGTTCCATATTCCCATTCTCCCACGTATTCTAACTTAAACCAATAATACAATCCTGACAGGCAAACTAAGCAACTAAATACTTTTCCACATTCATTTTCACACATGCAAAAATACATTATTAATGATTATTCAGTCAATGTTTCCATTTATCTAAATTTGTCTGGTTACAACAGTTGCTGCCCAAAGAATTTTGCCCTGATAATGATGGATGTGTGATCACACACCATACTCACACCACAACCTTATTTATTTCCACGTGCCATCAGTGTCCACTGGACTATGAAAGCAGAAGCTTCCCACCATGTGTCCAGAGAGCCTTGCATCAAACTTTGCAGTAGAACAAGAGAATAAAGTTCCTGTGTCTTCTTGGCCCTTCAGGACAGCTTCCCACAGGATCCCAGCTCCCTGATGAAATTAAAATCCACGCTCCCAAGACCAGGGAAGGAGTAAAATAAAAGCTACCATGGTAACATCAATAAAAAAAGAGAGGGGTGTATAACTGGGGGGAAACAATCCCTTGTGAATGCTACAGAGAGGAAAAAGAGACCATCAACACAAACATCATATTCATCCTGGGAAAAGACTCCAGACGCTGAAAATCCACCACCCCAGGACGAAACCCCCAGCCTAGGACACATGGGAGCCAGGTGACATTAACACCAGGAAAGGTGTACAAGGTGGGGTTTGTGTGTTTAACAACTTGAACTGCATGACTCTTCTTCTCTATAATGATTAGACCTGGACTAATAATGATTGCCCTCCTAGGGTTTCAGTTACACCAACATTAATTAACTGGATAGACTTATCTCTTCCTCCTTGCCCAAGAACAAGGGGAGAAAAGTTTACCTTATAACACTTTAACTCATATTAGAGATGGACTCTTTAGTCCACAGAGATCTGTGTATTTTCATTCCTGCCACTGCAGCCCCAAGTCCTGACAGAGACTCTGCCAGAATGCTGAGAACACACAAGTGCCTGCTGTAATGCAGCATATTCAAATAGTGAGTCTCAGGAATAAATCAGCCTCAGACCTTTGTGTAAGCAGAAGTAAGGATGTTTTGCATCAGCCCTCATAGAAAGATTCTTCACATTTATTAGGTATTGCAATGCCTTGGAAAAACAAGTCACTACGGCTTTCTGACTGCAAAGTTCAGTGTCTTGGTTATTGCAACAGACCTTAATCTTTTCAAATAATTTATTTCATTTCATGTGTAATAGCTGAAGAACACTATGCATGTCAAAGACACTTATTATAGAAACTAATTAATTTTTTTTTAAATACCAACGAGTCTGAACATTTTATAAACTCTTCCTTAGATTAAGGCTGCACTAAAGCCCCTCTCAAGTTTCATATGTGAATAAACTCACCCATAACAACTCTGCAGGGCTTTTTACATTCATTATTTATGGGCAAACAGATTTTCCCCATCGAAACTTTGGCGAAGCTTGAAAACACCTTTTTATGGTCACCCTAAAAAAACTCCAAATTCATGCAATTACGATGAAACTGCTTATACAAGCTACATTAAAATATTAACTCAGCATCAAGTCTATAGATAAATGGAGCACAGCAGCAACAACAGCATATGTCACCAGACCAAGAGGGATTACAGCATCCAACAGCTGGACCATTAGAACAAGTCACCGGGTGCCAATCACACTGATACAAAATAGGGGGGGGTTTACTGATCACCATGCACATCCTTTGCCCCAGGGAGGAAGAAAAACAGCTGCTATTTCCTGTAGAAGCATTCATATTTCCTCTCTTCAGGGAATTCAAGCCCCAGACAACGAACTGGTTGGGCAGACAGGAAAATTCATTTTCTTCCAGTCTGCTTTTACGTTTGTGTTTGCCAGCTCAAGGAGAAAAACACTTTTACAAGAACACTAAATATCTGTCCCTACAACATCCACGTTCTTCTCTGAGGGGGTTATGAGTGTCAGGACCAGCAGCCACTTGACAGAGGCACTCTTGGCATCATTTTCCAAAGGAGGAGAGGACCAAAACCTGGTTCATCACACCAGCATCAATTCGAGCTGACCAGGCAGAGTCCACGTTCCTACTCCATTCGTCGCTTATCTCTGTCCTACATTTTGGATGTCAAGTTAATTACTAAGTTCCATTGATGAACCTCAGTTCGCCAAGAAGCATTTTTAGTCATGTCTTTGAATTTCCAAATGGATATCAGACTGTTAAATAATTTCTTTTAAGATGTCACAGGAAAAAACTCCGTATCGACTCGGACTCGCTTCCAACTGACGCCTAATCCATATTACAATAATAATGTAAATTATCTCTAAGGAGTGGTTGGCCGCTGTGGTCACATCACATGGCAGGCAGGCACGCTCAACCAATACATAAACTGTGAGGGGAAAATGGTAAATGTGCTGATTATGTAAATGGAACTGTTTGAAGTCAAAGATGCCGGCCTGTATTTCACTGATAAAACGTGTAAAATGGAAAAAAACACTGCGTAAGCAATTAAATTTAACTTTTTAATCAATAAAGGGGAAACCGGGACCTAAATCCACTTTATAGGATTTAGGAATCAAAGTCTTCCTGCAACTCAAAGACAGCTGTGATGCCCATGTAACTGGAGGGGAACTTGCTGTAAGACAAAAATGTCATATTCTATCTTGATATCACACACAAGAGAGTCACCTATCATTAGATTAAGATAATTTGATGTAATGATGCTCCTGATCTTTAGTTCTGGTTGGCATTCTTTCTAAATAAAGTTGTCCTCTCAACAGTTTTGATGGCAGCATCTCACTGGAGTTTGACAGATGAGCCTACCTGTCCTTGCTAACACTCTGGAGTTGTTTTTGTAGGTCCAGTATTTCCCCAAGGACTTCAGAAATAGGAAGCATGTTGTAATTTTAAACTTGCACTTCCTTCGAAAAATTTCCACATTGGAAGAACTTGGGTTGGTACCAAGGTGTCCAGACCTGCAAAGCATCAATTCTCCCTCCTGGTCCTACAGGGAGGCCGCCCAAGACATTGAACACAGTGGCCCAACACTGAGCTGGAGAGTTGCTTTGACTTCTCTGCTGTTTGCCAGAGTCCACTGCATTTTTCTTTCGCTCCTCATTGACTCATTTCATACAGTCCTAGAATAGTTTGGGTTGGAATAGACTTTAAGGACCATCTCATCCAACTCCTCTGCCATGGACAGACACACCTTCCACTGGATCAGGTTGCTCAGAGCTCTGTCCAGCCTGGCCTTGAACACTCCCAGGGATGGGGCAGCCACAGCTTCTATGGGCAACCTGTGCCAGGGACTCACCACCTTCACAGGGAAGAAATCTCATTTCTCTGTGTTGATACTCAAACATGGCACAATCTGACACCAAACACCAACTCCTCCTATTCACAAAACTCAAAAAATTCAGCAGTTCCTGATGATGCCGAATTTGCCCCAAAAAAGCATAAAAGAAAACTACTTAGAGACAGAATTTCATGCTCTAAGCAGGAAGTATTTTATTGCAACGCGTTGGAGAGCCCCCAGGTCGCCCTGGACAAAGAGCTCTGTCATTAACAATTAATGCAGCTCTTTTATACAATTTTTAGGTATGGATTACATCATTATACATGCATATTCATTACACTGCAACATCTACTTTTAATATTCATATATAGGCGGAGTCTGGGCAGAGTCTTCATTTTGGGGAGGTTTGGAGAGGGGAGTTCTGGCAAGCCTTCATCTGGGCAGGGGTCTCCATGGAGTCTTGCTCGGGTTAAACTCTTGAACTCCTCTTGAATCTTTCCTAATTTGGGTAGTTTCCTAGTGTTATTGGCAGGGTCTTGGTGACCTAAAACTGTTGATGCTACCATATCTTTGTTTTGCATTATTTTATGGTTTTAGTGTCCTTCCTTGTCAACTTGTTCTGTTCCCCCAGACAATTTATTGCCTCCGTAGTTTTCCTAATGCTAAGCTTTCCTATAGTGCTTCACATTTTTGTGTTTTAACCCCTTATCTCTCGAAGACTGCTTCCTTTTGAGTGGCTTCACTGAAGACACCACTTCAGCCAAACTTATTCCATTGCCATTACACACTTGTGAACTGCTGCTCTGTATTTTACCTCTCCATTTCTCTGCTTAATAAAGTACTGTACAGGGTCACAGTAATATTAAAACAAAACAAAGACCCTTACTGAGGATACTTTCACATCTGAAAAGCAACTGAGAACATATATGTGGCACACAGGATACGTATACACACACATTCAGAGGTGTTTACTGATGCAAAAATAACGGAAATAAAATTGCTACACACGGTTGAGGCTGTGATGGTCAGGCTTCATTCTAAAAAGCACCAAACTACTGCCATCTGCAATGCCTCTGATAGCTCACTAATTAATGATCAAGATTGCATTTGCTTCAGCATAATTTTATGCTTTTATATGGATATCTTATTTGATTATAATTATCACAGACTGTAGAAGTTTATTAGGGCCAATCATTTCTTAATGCAATTAAAATCCCAGGGGAACAATACAAAGTAATTTTTATTGGTGAAAGTGATGACAGCTTATAACCAAAAGGGAGCCCACTTATCAGCCACAATTATTCCAAATTATAAAATTAAAACAAACCGCATGAATTTTTCAATACTTCCTTGTGCATACCAGAGTTAAAACAATCAGGATGTGTTAAAAGTGGCAGAATGAGATGATCTTTGGGTTCCTTTGTATTCGCCTTTTTGGGGAAGGGATTATGCAGCCTTTTTCTCCTCCTGGATGAAATCACCCACTCTCAAAATAGCTCTCTGGGCTATTGCCTCTGCTTCCCAACCCTGTTAACACAACACCTCTAATTCTTTCTCTTCCACAACACTGTGACACTTCCCATTAAAATGAGTCTAAAAACCATTTCTCCACAACACAAATAATTATTTATTCTTTCGCCCAAAAGTATTAACATGGAGATTGGAAGGTAAAAACAATAAGGAGTCTCTATGAATGGATTCTACGTACATACAGCTAATCCTGTTCTTTTATACATTTTTAGAATACCTCCACCTCGGCACTGGTGAAACAAATTATTCTCTTTCCCATTCTGTCATTCTCTCTCTATTGTCATCCTAAAGGTGTTCCTTTTCTTTCTCTGCCCAGACAAGAGCCTTTCTGGTTTTAGTATGCTCCTTACCCCAAGACCTGCTTAAGAAAAGCAATACATAGCACGCTGATGGGTGCCAGAATGTGATTTATTTCCACTTCACAGTTTCCCCACAGTTTCCCCTGAGAACCCAAGTAATCACTGAGAGAACATCTCATCACTGCCACTGGTTTAGCCCCATTTGCTCGCCCTTAAGAGAGCCTTTTGATTTAACATGTTGCACTTAACCCAGATAATATTACGGCGTGTTCCAAATTCCACTTGTAGTGCTCTAAAAAACGTTCAATTCTGAGAAATAATTTTTAGCCAGTCAGTCTACACCGGGTGGCTGTATACACAACTGTTTCCAAACAATATAGACAACATATGCACCATTCCTTACACCATGCTATTTAAGTATTTTGCAGTTCTGATGAATGAGACCCAGCATCTGATATGCCACAAAAAGGGGAAAGAAACTATCCTTAAAAAAAAAAAAAAAAAAAAAAAAAAAAAAAAAAAAAAAAAAAATAAAAAAAAAAAAAAAAAAAAAAAGAAAAAAAGTTCACAAGAAGATACTAAAGAAGAGATCTTACATTTTCTTACCAAAGACAGACCTAAGGAAATAGCTTGTAGAGGAATAAAAGGCAGATCAGGGAAACACCAGCTGGCATTATCTATGTGATCAACTTTTCTCCAGACACCAATCCCAATCCTGGAAAGCAGCCCCTTGTGCTGGGATACTGACACCAGGGAAGGCCCTGCACCAGCAGGTACGAGCAGAGGCACCTGGAGCCAGGACAGCTTCATGGGAACCAAGGAGAACCACCACAGAGGCAGGGTGGAAAAAACCTGGCTTCAGCATAAATCAGCTCTCTCTGATTGTTGTTATGGATCACACAAGAGAAATATCAACAGGCAGCTGTGACTGACACTGAACTATTTTCCTAAGTATGCTGACCAGCACAGAATACAGGCATTTCCTCCTGTGCCAATATTCCATGGCGATAGCTTCTCTCCCGAGGCTTAGAGAAATCCTTCCTCCTCTAATCCTGTTTTCCAGTGACAACTTAAGAACTGAAATGGCAATAATTTCTGTTTCCAGTGCTAATGCACAAATTACCGAGGCTTTTTTTTCCCTTGGCTGTTCATCCAGCAGCACTCAGTATCCTCACGAAGAGGAGTCTGAACTGTTCAGCTCATTGAGGGGTAGCATGGACAGGTAGAGAAGGATGAGGAACCACTTCTTTATAAATTATACGTTTGCTGATTTTATTTCTACTCTCTGAAAAGAAAACTGGAGTCATCTTGGATCAAGACCACTTAGCTCAAGGCAGTGATGTTTAAACTCTCCAGCCCCACTGGCCACCCAAGACTGGGCACCTCAGCTTCACAGAACAGTAATTTACTGCTGTCTGCAGTATGAAGAATACCTATTGATTTCAAATACTTTTTAAAAAAATACTTCCTCTAATAAATCAGCACTGCCTGTGCTTGTCATTTTATTTGCAACAGCTCATACGCCCATCGAGCCCATGTACTGAAAACAGCATCTGGATTAACCACTGTGGTGTTATTAATCACACTTGCCAATTATGAATTGCAGCAATTATAATGCTGCTCATTCATTAAATATTTCAGCACTAATAAGTTATCTACATATGTGTGTGTATATATATTTATATATGAAAAGATCTAGGAACAGGACACGCACTTGCTTTCAGACTTCAAGTCTCAGGCAATTCTGTACAGCAGACACTTTAAAGGCAGATAAGGCACTTTTTGCTTTTTTTTTTAGAATAACTGGTGCCAGTTCCAAACCACGATACTATTTCATCCCAAATTGCAACACTGTACAGAGTCAATGCCTGTGAAAGTCACCGGAATGCTGAGATATATTTGTTCTGTATTTTTACGATAAAAAAAGGAAAAGCAAATTCCATGCCAGCAGAATGACTCAATGTCAATTAGACACTAACACCTCAGGCATTTTCCCTCTGGTTTGATACTCAGTTCTACAAATGTGAGTTCAAAGGGAAGAGTTTTTTCAAGCCCACATTTGGGCATATAATGTGTTCCCTATGAAATGGAAATCACTTATCACCTTATATTATTGGCTAGTGGAGAAACCAAAATGAACTAGTGTTTTCAAAGGGCAAAATATTACATTTGAACGTCTCATATAGATCTTTGTGAATTTGCAACCTACCACAGCCCTGAAATTTTACTTATTTTTGGTGATCTGGCTTACATAAGGTTGCAGGCACACATGAAGGAAGAACCACATGTAGCTAATTTTTAGCGACTAGGTGTCTGGGCATATTGACAAGGTTGTAATAGATACCTGTGCTGCTTCTGTAAGAACAAAACACTGCTGCTGAGAGGATGGGATGGGTATGAACATGCACTGACAAAGGGCCCTCAAGGGAAGAGCTCTCCACCATTAGTGGAGAGCAATCAGTTTCTCCAGCAGAAAACTGGGAGCACTCAGGTCATGGCCACATGTGGACCTTCTCCCCAGAGAAGCTCCTCTTTCAGCTCTACAGACACAGGCAAGGTTAAAGCTCGTCCTTCTGCACAGTCTTGAATTTTCCAGCTGTTTCAGTAGGAATCTGTATGTTTAAGTCACTTTTCAAAAAAAAATATTTTGCAGGTATTTAGCTTAGAAATCCTTCCTTTCAGGAGGTATATCCCATTAATTATCTGAAATATTTTTTAGTCTCTAGCTATCCCTAAGAAGTAGATGCTGAAATGGTGTGCTAAGCCACAAAATGCTGGAAACTGGGAAGGTTCATGGGGATAGACAGGAAAAGACTTAATGGTGGTAAATCACATTAAAAAGGCAAAGCATGCACATGCCTTCCATTGTGAATAGCTTTCTGAGCAGAAACCCAGCTATCAAAGAACCTTGAATCTGAGTTTCAAATGGGATTTTCAGCTCTGCAATCTTTCCACTCTCCCTTCACACCAAATATTAAGGTTCTAATGAAACAGCACAGATTTTATCCACAGTTCTGCCCCAGCAGTGCTATTCTCAGTCTCTCTTTGTCCCTCAAAAAAAAAAAGTACATGAAAATTCAACTGTTTCTAACTTTCTGTCCCAATCTTGCAAGAAATATTATACCAGCAGAGATAACTGGGTGCACCAGCCTAGCAAAATCCTTGACTCTCCATCTTCAATTGATTCTTTTCTCCTTCATACATATAATCCCTTAAGCCCTGCATTCAGTATCTCTGCACACCCTATAATGTGCTCCTAAGACATACACAGCAACTCCTAACTCATTCCCTGCTCTTCACCATGAAGTGCATCTCAGTACAGAGTAACAAATACCCCATTTTAACTGGAGGCCCAGGAAAGGAGGTCCCACGTGGACACGGCTGCAGCTGACTCCCTGAAATGGCAGAGACCTTCCTGCCTGCCCCAACATAAACTTCACCCACCCACACCTTTCACGTTTCTATATCCGCTACCCATAGCTCAAAAAAAGTACACAGCGTGCTTCCCAGCACGAACATGCTTCCCCTTTTCCACTGTGCACACTCCTGGTTTCCTCCAAGTCATTGCTATAAACTCAGGAACGCTGTGAGACGTTTCTCACTGGCTTTGTGGAAGTCAGTATGAGCCAAGGTCCCCTACTCTCCCATTACAGTGAAGAACAGAGGTATGAGGTCTCCCCTCCTTTCCCTACCAAGGGAACAAATTCCTTATGGACAAAAATCTACTCTTGACTATGGGGGATGAAATTCCTACAAGAATTAATGCATCTAATCTAAGACAGAAAATCCTAGAAAATGTTTATGGCAAAGTAATAGTTGTGTTGTTCAATCAGATTTATAATTATAATAAATCAAGAGATCATAAAAGATTTAGCCATATTTTGACTGCTGTTTAACCTTTTCTGAACAGCACACTGCAGGAAATCACTCCACCTGCAAAGAGGGTTGATATGCTTTTTAAAAGTTCATTTTCCTCTGATTTCACTCAAATCCAAATTCTCCTGCAATGACAGGTGTCGCAAGAGGAAACAGGAACTTTTTCTTAATTGGCCTTCTCATCCCAGAAGTAATTTTCAAAGTGCAGAGAGTTTTGTCAGACAGCATTTTTATGTATTCTACTTTCATCATTTAAGGAGGTCTGGAACGTTGCAAGGATCATTATTACACGACGAAGACTGTTAGGCAAAGCTTTTTATCTTGGTTGCTATTAAGTGCCCTTTTATTGCCATATCAATCAACTAAATGATTTCCAAAGTCTGGTGTAAAATAGCATGTTGGTGGAGCGGGCAAAGCTGACAGTGGGTAAAGCTGTAATCTGTTTACATCCTTGGACTTGATGGCTTATGCTGCTGGTGAGGCATTTCCTAAATCTTTCATTATTGTAGTGACTGGAAGACAACATGAAAACGAGTAAGAGGTTGCCTGGTGTGCGGGAGACTCCTTGAAAGCTCTGAAAACCAAAAATAGAGCCCATAAAAGCAGTGCTAAAGAACCTGTGTGTGTTTTAACTGGAGGTGTGGGGAAGCAAGAGAGACCAGAACAATTTAGGAGCAAGTGGAGCAAAACTGTGCTGATGTGGATGGGAGGGAACCAAAAAGAAGATGGGAGGAGGATTCTTCATGTGGTTTTCATAAATTAGGTGGAAGAAAAATGCATTTTGAGTTAAGAACGTCAGACTTCACATTCAACAAACATAATTATGGCTTTTCACACTAAAAGCAAGGCCCAACACTGTTCCCTTCAAGCAGTTCAGCATTTCTGTCACAACTACAAGCTGAAGCACAATCAGGTGCTTTTTATTCAGATGTGGTTGCTTTCTTTCCCCAAAAACCAAATGTTCAGTAAAAAGTAACAAAATGCCATTTATTAGCACAGTTCATGAAACATAACAGTGCAGAGGGGGGAAAAAAACCAGTGAGGTGTATTCTTTATCAAAGTGCATCATGCAAAACACTGAATTTATAAATGCACAAGCAGCATTTATAAAAGCAGCAGTTTGAAACAGATGGGTCACTGGTTATAAAAGTTTGCTACAGATGGATAATTAGCACAAATACTTTACCACATCACATTCAGATCAAAACTTTGCATAAAATACAAATCATTTTCTCTCACTATATTGCTCTGCTCTTAAAAAGGGGTATTTTTGCAATTATTTTGCAATGTCAAAGAACTTTAATTCTCCAAAGAAATGCCCTGAATATGGTAAAAATACACACCTCTGTTCAAAGCTCCTCTTTCCATGACAGGAAGAACATCTAGGATCTTCCATACCCCGGCCATTGCAGCACGTATTTGCCACCACACTTCTGTGAGCACAAGTCCTTCCATACAGCAAGAGTTTGCAGAAGCTTAAACCAGCTGTACAGCTTAAGTAAAAATAATCTCCTGCTGTTACAGGACTGCCCTGATCCTCCAGCCAGAACTCCTGGGGCAGCTCCTCACTCCACGTGCAGACCTGGTGGTGTCTGAAGGTTTCACCACCAGTCTCACACCTGGAAAAGGGTCTACACTGTGGGATAAGCTCCTCTCAAAACGAGGGAGGCTTTAGGACATTGACATTATGGAGCTGGGTTTCTCCAAAAGCTATTCCCTTGATCTAAAGCTCTGAGTAAGATGATTAGAAGCCCTGAAGCGTGCAAAGCCCAGCTGTTCCTCACAATGCAGAAAAAGCCCTCTTTAGTCTATTTTACAAGCTACCATTTTTTAATCTCTTTCCCTCATATGTATCAGAGACTACATGTTGCTTTTCATCAGCTGCTTTTTATTCAACCCACCACCACTTTCATCAGTAAATTTCACTGCATTTAAAAGTTTCCTGTACTTCACCACACAGCTATTTTGTATTTGATTTTATCTTTGACCAGGTGGGTTGTCAAGGAAATTTCAGACAGGACACCTGCTCTACAAATGAACTAACAAACAGCAATAGCTTTGGAAGATCACAGGTAAAACAGTATAATGAGGCTCAAGAGGTTCAAGTTATTTCACTGCTCCTAAAGGCAACTCATACTTGTTGGGCAGTGGTTCCACAGTGTGTTCATACCTCTCTGAAGTATGGAGGGCTAAATTCCTGCCTTTATTTCCTGGGTTTAAATGTCATGGGAACAGAGATAGAAATGATAGCATGTGCTTTCATTATTAAATTCTTGCAGAATTGCTGAACTACAGGTTATATCAAAAGAAACTGCACCCCGGCAGGTGCATCCTGCTGTAACCATCTCCATCACTTTCTCGCACTCGAGCTAAAACAATTTTACAAGCGCTTGTAACACAGTAATATTTGTATTGAAACACCTCACTAGTTCACAGAAGCACACACTACTCTCCTGAAAGTCAAAAACCCAAGGCCAAATTCTACTGCCCATTAACTCCAGATTACTCCACCAGCTGAAAGAGTGGAGCATGAGTAAATTCAGAGGTGTGGTATAGTATCAGGGCTGGGAAGATACACAGAGGTTCTCTCTCCCTCATTCCTCTCAACTCCAGAAGCTGGGAATAACATCAACCTCCCAAATCTCATGTTACAGCAGAGAGGACAAGCAGACCCAAAACACCCCAGCACCCGTCCCAGCAAGGTGATGGGCTCCCACACTAAGAAGAAAGTCCAAAAACTATGCATTAAAAATATTTTTCCCTGTAATGTATAAACATATAACACTAATGGCAGTGAGACAGTAAAATTACCAATCCATAACAGCCTTCATCCCCTAAAAATGTACTTCAAAGCCACGTTTGCACAAATTAACAAGGGCAAGGGCACGATGATGCATCAGTGAACCTGCACTGGGATGAGTAAACACTGTAAGAGAGTCTTAACACGAAAATACTTTCCCTAACACTGTTTGAATTACAGGGTAATTAGGTGGGGTTTTAATATATCTTGTGAATCTCTTGGCTCAGGCTACACCATACAACACACAGCTGTGGCCCTGGTAAAAATAATTCACTCACTGTAGACTTTAGTTTCCAACGAGGAGGAGTCTAAAGGTTCAGCTTAATAATTCATTTGCAATTTTTGCATACTGCATATATGGTATCAATATTTCAGCACTTGAATCATTAGGAAACTGAACACATGATTAATCTGAAGTTACAGGAGTGATGCAAGGCAGACTATGGCTGGCACCTCAAGTCTACTCTCAGAAACCATTTCACTTGCAGGCAGGGCTATCGAGGTCTTTTGGGGTGAAATGCTGACAGACTGGATTTTGCAGCCTGCCTTCTACTCACACAGCAGCACAAAACAACTGCTGAGCCATTTAAAAATACATTTTTGAGACTGTGCTATTACGAAAGTAGATTTTTAACAAAATATCCTTAAAAACACTTATGCACTTCAGCATAAATTTTGTTTGCTTTATGGAGTAAAGGCAGCACAAATATTGTGAAATACATAACTGCACAGCTTTCCTTCCCTACATACTGGAATGCTCTAGGTCACAAAAGGCACTTTTGGTAAATTCTAGTGAAGGCTTCCCCAAGACAACAGTTGTAGTTCATATTCAGCACCTCCCTCTGCCTGAGCAGGGAGGCTTTGACCTGCTAACAGATGGCAGTGTTTTACTTTAAAGGGTTCATTCCACTAATAAAGAATGTAAATTTTTCTTCTTCATTTCTGCTGGTGCAAATCCAATAGAAACCCTGATACACAAAGAAGCCCACTTCTTGTGACAATTTTAAGTGTGACTGCTCAAAATTTGTCGCAGACACAGCCAGTGTTATCTGGGCTTCATCCAACCTCAATCAGATCTGCTCAACTTCAACCCACACTGCTGCTCTCCTTTAAGCAAAAACATATGAGATTAAGAAGAGAAAGTTCATATGACATCATTGTATATTTTTGTCCATTAACAGCTCTAAGGGGATAATGCAGTTAAGCAGCACACACATGTGTGAGCAAAGTGTCAAGCTAGGGGTTTTTTTTAAATATATGTGCTTTAAATAGTAACTTCACATCTATGTATCTGTTCTATGACACACAATACACAGAACAGAAATTTTCTTTACTACAGCAGTGCTACACGTCAGTCGCAAATTATTAATGAGTATTTTCTGACAATTCACTCCATTTCAATTATTTATTATTCACTGTAAAGCACATGCTTTACATTTTTTTCTTAGATTGTACTTTTCCTGTCTTGTCAATAAGAATTCATATTTGCTATTCAATTTGCATAACGTGTAGGCTCTCCTGAATCATCAAAATAAGCTGAAGTACTAAGGAGTGACTTACATGAATATCAACAACTCCTGTTTTTCACTCCTGATGACATCCATGCAGAAGCCAAAGTATTGAAAAATACCAAAAAGGACAGGGAAAGAAAGGCCAGAGGGCAGATACTGTGACAGGAGAAAATCTGGCAGTCAGTAAAACAGGGCAAGAAAATGATAATTAATAGAAGGGAGGGTTTTCCTTGGAGCACACACATGGGTACACACTCATCAGCACTGTAAAACCAGACAGGGGGTTTCCTAAAGATGATTTCATTTGGACCATAGTGCACCTCTGATCAGCAAAGGAATCCTGTCCCAGGTCTGAACAGCTGTAAAGAACAGACACCACAGCCACAGTGCCAGAAAATGAAACTAAATAGCTTAAAAACCAGCCAAAGCACGGGGTGTGCAGCAGCTGAAACAGATGACTCAGCCCACAGAGGTGTCCCTTCCATCATCACTAATACCCTGCTAAAATTATACCGGTAATCCCCACGGGAAAAGCCAAGGAAGTAAAAGGTGCTTTATCAACCACTCGTCTGAATGATATGCTGAACCTCATCATTCTTGCCCCAACTTTTTATTATAAGAAATATATTTAGGTAGAGAAAAGGGAAGTTAAATCTCCCTGGGGTGGG
>VYXB01003342.1:632390-656230 GCA_013397135.1 Pachyramphus minor | reverse complement strand
GGGTTAAGAAGATAAAAAAAAAAAGGGAAAAACTCCAAACATTTTTTTTTCTCTAAATTTCTCAGGAAATAATTTCTTTCTGTAGTGATAAAAAGGCACAGTTATCTATGCTTAAGTGTAAAGCAATACCAGATATAACACATCTTCACTGGCAAGGAGAGTGTGTTCCACTCTTCTGCACAACTCATTACAGACAATACCCAGAGAAAATCTTTATAATGTTCTGTTTCTCATTTCATGAATTTTTACAGCTAATGTGCTCTCAGTCAAGAATAATGTAGTGATTAGAACAGAGCACAGTAAGAATATCTGGTAATGTAATACCTATGGAATTTAATGAATTTCTCTCCACCTAGAAGAAATTTATTGATCACCAATTTTTTTTCCGGCTTTAGATCAATTTTTACATCATTTAGCATAAAGTTTCTAGAATTAATTCATGAGAAGGTACAGATAACAAGCTTTGAAGGTAACAAGATATTGATTTGTGCGACTTTCTATGCTAATTTTAGGATTTGATCACAGCTAATTTAATTTGACTAGCGCTTTTTTACTTTTAGATATCTACAAAACAGTTTGAGGATGAAGATTCCCTTTGACAGTAACTTCAGAAGACTCCATCAAGGAAACAGAACCGTGAAAACTTACGGGGTTCTGTACTCACTTGTGCACACACATTCATGCAGGAACTCACACACCAGCTTGTTCAGTGACAAAAAAATATCACCTGGAATAATCTGCCAAGACATGAGGCCAGGAACATCTCAGCATGGAGCCACCTCTTGATTAAGAGGCTCCACTTAAAGTATAATTTGAAAAAAACCTCACCAGTAAAAGATGCAACTTTCCCCGGGCAGTGTTTAACACTATCTCACGTTGAATCATTTTGTGTGTTAAGCATTCTGTGCCAAATTAATGCATTTTCCACATTTAAATAGATTAAGCCATGATTTTACACACTGGAACTTTCAAATTCCTTGGTACTACCTCTGTGTTTCCTGACACATCACAGCACTGGACAAGCCCCTCGGACAGGGATTTGTTAAAAGCACAACCCTGATCTAGGGAAGTAACTGTTTGGCAGCCAAATTAAATAAAATCTAGAAACCATCTGTTTGAGAAACTTTAATGATTAATTTTAGGAAGATGTTCTAAAAATGAGATTATTTTTGGCATAGCATTTATTTATAAGACATATCACTAGCAAACCAGCATTTTTCATACCAGGCTTATAACTACATTTTCCAGTTATCCATCTGGGCCCTTTTCAATTCAGTGGTTTAATTAAAACTCAATGGTATTATCAATCTGTTGCATTTTTCATTTTGATGGTTATTACATTTAGAGTACAGCAGGAGTACAAATTAGAGTAAGAAGATAAATTTCATCTTAAAATTTCATTTCTCTATCTTCAGTAACTTTCGTTGTCATAATATTTTCTAGCTCATTCACGTTTATAAAACAGTTTTAATGATCTATTTTTTATTATTACAATAAAGGGAAACAGGAAAAAATTATTTTTCAATAGCTTTACACATCTCACAGGGAATCTCTCATCACTCATTCCATCAGTCTGGTCAACAGATGGGCATTACACAGCAAGGTTGGGAAAAGGTCCATGGCAGGGCTGATATTAAGTTTTCTTTTCACCTCTTAAACATGTAATTTAGCAGCAGGCAGCCAAGTACATATCTAAGAGACAGAACCTGAGAGATGTAGGAAAAATACAACAGATTCCCCGAAGAAGAGAGTGATGAAACAAAAATTGCAATGTTGCAAGTTATGAGTAGTTTCAATTAATATTTAAGAAGAGCATTGCTGTGCTTCCAAACTACCTACACAGACCTGGAGGACTCCAGCTTTAGACTGTAAATTTGAAGACCTTAAGGAGTCTATATCATCTTTCCCTGGGCTTTGTGCAGCACTCCCAGCGTAACCAACCATTTCCCTGGGCAGGTGATTCCCCTTTTCACTTCCCAGCTCCAAGACTTGCAGTAGAGCTCCCACCACACTTGCCTAGCTCTCAGAATGGCTGGGCATTCGGAGCAACACAGTTAAAGGCTTATTAAACCAAATTTTGGAGCTGGTTTTGCTACTTTTAATTGCAAACCCAACTAAACAAAAGGGGAAAAGAAAATACCTCTGGGTCCGACACTCAGCGCCACTGAATCCTTCCAGTTTACAGGATAAAATATTTCAAAATACTCCCTATAGTATGCAATATGAGAATCAGCAAGAGGAAAGGAAAAAAGGAAGGGAATATTCACCTTATGTCACTAGCTGATAGGCAGCAATCTTAAAACCTTACAAAAAATACAAGGTAAAATTCAGATTGAAAGCAAGAACTGTAAGGAAAGGGAATGTGATTTATTAGACCAAAGGATACAAGGAGCAAAACCAAGCATGCTTCCAGCATATGCCATAGCAGGATCATGATGAATCAAATTTTGGGCCTTGCTGCTCCAGGATGCTTGTATGTCAGAGAAAAAACTGTTTCAAAGAATCATTTAGACTCATGGCAAGAAGTCCATCAGGGCTATGAAGGTTATTATCCCCAGTAATGGTGCAGGCACCATCTCCAGCTCAGGGTTTCCTGAGCTCCAGGCTGTCAGGAGTAGAAGGGGTAGAAGGAAGTCCCTACATTTACCCATTTCTTACAGAATTTCCCCAGGCAGGAGGTGTGGGCAGTGCTGGGGACGAGGGCACCCTCAGGGGGACTGTGGGTTGGTCACTGCTGCTGCTCTCTTGACACATTTGAAGAAAGGGGAAACCAAGGTTTGCAGAAGGTCAGTAAGAAGCACACGTTCATTCTCACACACATCATCTTCTGGCTTTACACCAAAGAAGAGCCTACCAAGAAGCATTTATCTGATTAATGTTTCCCCAGCAACCAACCTGTCTGTTGGGACACCATTCATCAGGAGCTGTGCCTGGATTTGTGGTGCTGATCATTTTGTTTCCGCAGACCTCACGCAAAGTCACTGGGAATTCCTGCTGACTCAGACGTTGGACCGGAGCCAGCATTTCCACAAAAAGAAGTGGTTGTACAGCTTAAGGGAGGCAAAATTATTTAACTGCTTGGCCAAATGAGATTCCAGCTTGGATGCTGATGTTGGTTACTAAAGGAGGACAAAGAACAACACAGTAAACTCTGACAGGCATCAGGAAGAAAATCATGAAGTTCAAAAAACAGCCTGTACCATAACAAGGAATGTCATCTGTAATGGCTTTATGCCTTAGGCTTGATGTCTGGATTTTCCTTTTACTGTCAGCAGAGGGTTCCTTTGGCTGAATCTTTATAACAGCACTATTTAAAAAAAATTTTAAAAGTTCAGATAACACTATTTCTCATGAAGCATATGCAAATATCAATTTTGCAGCTGATCAGTTTTGACACAC
The DNA here is from genome assembly GCA_013397135.1 of Pachyramphus minor. Taxonomy (NCBI): domain Eukaryota; kingdom Metazoa; phylum Chordata; class Aves; order Passeriformes; family Tyrannidae; genus Pachyramphus; species Pachyramphus minor. Next base: position 652,831 of record VYXB01003342.1, on the reverse strand, counting down.
CTGGCTATCAAAATGTTCAGCCTTCTCTGAAAAGCCTGTAATTAGCTGAGAGAAGCTACCAAGAGTAGCTGACGTTCCCAATAAGGATTTTAAAAGTACCTAGGCAGCACTTTCTGCACCCATCGCCCCCAGCCAACACCCACAAGTCACACCTTACTCCACACACACAGAAGTGTCACTCATTTCAGCCAACTCAGGTGCATTTAACTTTGGAAAAATGCTAGAACGCCAAAAGAGAAATTAATCTTAAATGTACACATAACTGTTTCTGGGTCTTACAATGGGAGCACTAACTAGTTCTCTTTCTGCAGAAGGTATCTGCAGGCACAGAAAGGGCTTGGCACTCAACTTGAATTAACTTTTCATATGAGTCAGACACCCAATTATCCTCTGTGCTGTTGAAAAATCCACCCTCGTCTCTAATTCTTGTATTTCCATAAGAGTTGACATCTATTAAAACATCATTAGGTATGCAGTCAAAACAACATAACACTTCAAAAAATTACTGGTAGTCACAGTTAATTGCCTGTAAAATATTTCTTTAAAACCTCCTTAATTGGATTCAACATTTCAGGTATCTCTTCCATAGATTTTGGGGTTGGATATTTACCAGAAGAGCTTCAGCTTACTGGCATTTGCACCAGAAAGAATGAAAGGAAACTACAACACAGTAGCAGCCTATGTCTTATGTGCTTTTCTGACTTAATTGCAAAGTTATAATTAAAAGAACTAAAGTGCCTACCAATTCAAAATCTATTTACTCTGCTGTTTAAAAGGGTGAGGTCTATACACTTGAAACAATTTTGAGTCCAAATCCAATAGAAGAAAAGAGATGTAAATGATCACTGTGAAGCACTTAAAGAAAAAGCTTGAAAGAAGCACAAGCTTGCTAAGAAAGATCACAGAAATGCAAACATGCAAAATACAAAATTATTTCTAAAATATGAAAAATTAATAAAGAGTAGCCTTTAGAACTCAATACAAAATGTAAAGAAAAAGACAGGAAAGTTGGTTAGCATGAAGGCTAAGAAATATGTGAGGTTTCAAGAATATCAGGAGCCAAAGGAATCATGCCAACAATATGATTAACTGCCTCGTGGGTCCTGTGAAGTCTTCATTAGACAACCTCAGCCCATCCCTCTCGGATGCTGAGTGATACATTCCTTGACCTGAAGTGAACACTTTGGTTTTTCCATGTACCTGAAGGACCCCCCAGTGGCCAGAACACACAGATATAAAGTGCTCCTGACCTGCACCCAGACTGCTGCCCGTGCTCCAGCCCAGGCACACACATTTCTTCCTGGGAAACCCCAGACAGCCCCACGCCAAAGGCTTTTCTAAAGCATATTTTTCCCTACCATCGTTTCTGACGTGGTCATATTTCACACAGCCTTGTCAATGCTCCATGTGCAGCACTGGCAAAATACTGTGAGGGTTTTGGTACCCTAATTCCTTCCCATCAGAAACAACCTGGAGCACAGTTGAAAATGAAATGAGCTGTTTATTTAATATGCCAGAAATATAAAGTAATATCCAGAATAATATTTTGGCTTGAAACTGAGTGAGAGACTGGAGATGAGACCTGTCAGATTAGACCAATTGAACCAAACAAAATACCAAAAATGTGAGTGCTCAATCACTCTGAAATTACTGCAGACAAACTGGCTATTTACCCAGAGAAAGCCAGCTATGGACATGAGTGAGTATTTCTTCTTTGTTAAAATGAAAACAGTATTTCTGTTTAAAGCAAGGGCTCTTAAAGAGAGGTATAATACAGCAAAAACTGCAAGTGTTTTCTCATCTATTCTTGAATCCCTTTTTAAATGGAAAGGCCACTTAGCAAATAACAGAAATGGATGCAGCTGCAGAATGAACAGAGATAAATGGGCAGAGGAGCAGCCACGGCTGTACCACGCTGCTTAGTATATTAAGTGAAGGTAACCCCATAGCTGGGATTTAAATAGCACCTCCAGAAAAAGCAGTTCCAAGAACCACTCCTAGATGCAGCATACCAGAGTTTTGTATGGTAGTGGGAGCACCCAAAACTGCCCCAAATGTGTCTGTCCAGGACTGGCCACACTAAAGAGGATGACCATGAGCCATCAGCCAGATTAAACAGCAGCCAGGGAACTCCACAGAGACTTCTGAAATAAAGAAAGAAATCAGCTCCAACAGTATTTTTAAAGGTATGGGGTTTTTTTTCTTACAGCAGAGGAGAGAGAACAGGGGGAGACAGATCTCAGAGGGCACAGCATCTCATCTATGGGATGAGACTCTGCACAACCAGGGACTGGGATGATAACAAGAAACCTTTGGGGATTAGCTCTAGGAAGGTGTTTGTTAAGTTATATTAAGCCTATTGTACTGCAGCTCATCTGGTGCATTGCTGATACTGGCCTTGAACGAACAGTTCAGTGCCCGCTGGTTAATTTTGTCCCATTAATAAATCAATGAAGCGCTTTGATCCCAAGTTGATTCATATTAGGTTATTTGAGCAGCTCCTCACTGCAGCAGGCAGGTGCCACAGCCTTCTCTGCCTGTCTGTCTGAAAAATTGGGAAACAATACGCTTCACAAAATTTTTACTCCCAGACATTTTATCACTAATTCAGCCACTTTAAGGAAATTACTGATCGGTTTGAGAACTGACCAGGGAGGAAAGGATTTCCCACAATTTAGAGCAAGCAAAACACCTTTGCATGAGCAAAATAGTGCCAATTTGACTTTAGGCAAGCCTGACCACTCTCAAAATACCTAAAAGTCCGTTATGGTTTTGGGCAGCCGATGAGCTTTATTAAAAAGTTTATTACCTCTTAAGTCAAAAAACTCATGTTAGAATAAACAGAGGCCTAACAGAACTATTAAACCACAGATATTCTCTATTTTCTCAGCCTGTTCCTTCAACTGTTTTTCTCCCCTCCTTGGCAGACAGGCACTCACAACAGCACAGGAAACAACCAGCAGGTCCCAGCACAGGAGGACACTTGCTACAACAGCCCCAGTGAGCTTCCCACCATTTGTTATGTTGAATTTTATTGCTGGCTTTCTGCTGTAAATTCAGTTTTTCTGCAATTCCACTAAGCTTAGGTAAACTATACACCATGTACCAGAGTTTAACTCTCTGCTGGCTGGTCCCCACAAACAGCATTTGCTGTCACAGCCATGAATTTAGAGAAATGGGAAAAGCAATCTAAGGGAACTACTGTAAAAGAAAAAGTTGACAATTACATTCTTTTTTATTGATGACCCTGAGCACAGTAACGCGCTGACAAACATCCTTCTTTTCCCACTCTACCACAGCCCTCGGCACAGTATGTCCTACACGGCCACTAACCTTCATTTCACCCTCTTTTTTTTCCACTTTTCCTGGATGGATGCAAAGCTGCACAGGGACTGGGGAGATCCACGCATGAGCAGGCAGGAAACAGGGCCTGGGTTTGCAGTGCAGGGGCAGAAGAGAGAAGAGAGATCGCAGCTCTAGGACACCCTGACACCCTGTCCTTCACTTTCTTCAAAAGTATCAAAAAAATAGGTGGTTGCATTAAAATTAGGAGGGATGCCCACCTGCCCTCCCCAGTTAGTAGCACCCTGCTCCAGAAGGAGCCATCAAAGCCTTTGGGATCTGATCTCGTCCTGGAAACAAGATCCACAGAGGAGCCCCACCTGAACGGAGGGAAGTTGACCAGTAAAAGATATTTCCTGGAAGGTAAATGTATTTATTCATTCCATGGTCTTTCTGCCTCCTGTTAAATTTATGAGGTTTTATGTTCTATGTTCAGCGTTCATTTCAAAAAAAAGCACAGTCGTGGCACAGAACAAAAAAAACCCATGAAGTCAAAAAGCATAAAAAGAGATTTAACTGCCTCCTTTTAATTTCTTTCTTCATCTCTGGGATAAGTCTTTGATCCAGGCTGAATCTCTCAGGTACTGTCCAATGGGGGCAGAGGAAATGCACACCTAAAACATTTCCTAGAACAGCTGCACAGCTCCTGGGTTCTCATCACAGCCCAGTGCAAACACAACCCAAGACCACGGCTCAGGGACAGGGATGGTCCTACTCCCTGCCCACCCCACAGGCAACACAACCAAGGATTTTCCAGAGCCTCTACGCTGCCTGTGCTGCTGCCACCAATAAATGCCCATGGGAGTTCTCTAACAACAAACACATCAGCTCTGTCTGATCTGTCTTCAATAGCTGCAAAATGCTGAGCTCTAATATATGACAGTAAGGGGGGGCTAAATCATTCCACTTTCACACTGTCACACACACACACACACAAGAAGTTTTTGATGAGGTCAGGCAGGTCTGTCAAATAAAATCTGTCTTAAAATCTGCTCTCAAATTAGGAAAAAGAAAAAAAAAAAAAAAACACACGCCCTACTTTATTTAGCTTCAGTTGTTCTCCTTCTCACCCAAAACTGTGAGCTATAAATCTCTGCAGAGCAGAGCCCATTAACGCACCCTCTAACGAGCGGTAATGCCACCGGTACCAGCCACCTGTCACCACCACGCCTGCTCAGGCAGCACAGAATGCTCATGGAAAAAAGGTGGAACACAGGACTTGGGCTTTTGGTTTCATATCAGAAGAATGCAAGGCTGGAACGTAACTATTATGTTTAGAAACATGACACAGGAGCTACCCCACAGATATTTTATCTGTGATCCTGCCTGGTTTCCAACTGAACAGAAATCAGTCAGCCTTAAAAGAGAGAGAACTCCAGGATGGGTCACAATAAACTGAACAGGAGAAAATGAAGCCCTGAAAATTAAGCTTTAGAAGTTTGTACACTTCATCTACGACACTCAACTGTATCCTTTCTTACAGTCCCAATTTCAATCTTAGGCAGCTGTGGTAGTCAGAGCAACTCTTTAAGGTTGTACCTGAATCCATGCAGCTTTTAAGAATACACATTTCTATGAGTTTTTCAATATATGCAGAATACAGTGCCTGGAGAACATACATGTTACTTGGGTTCGCAGAGAAACCAGAAAACAACACCAACACTTAATTTTGATGTCACAAAGCAGAATTCTCTTTCAGGGAGCTGTTCAGAAACTCAGCTCCCGCTCTTTGAGCGGAAGAGGTTGGCAGCACTGACACCTGGAAAAGGAGTTTCAACTTCCAAAACTCCAGTCTTACCCTCCTTATCCCCTGCACAGGGAATCACTTAATTTGGTTTTGTTACAGGAGAAGCACTGCTACCCTCATTCCTGAACAGAATCACTATAATACTCATTAGCCATAAGATTTTCAAATGAAAACATGGTTTAAACAAGATAGACGATGTAATACAGTAACCCAAAAGATTGGATTTTTTTGTTATATCCTATTTAATTGTTTTGTTTTCTCCTCTTATTGCACAAGAACCTCTCAGATCATGTATGTTTTCTCTCAGTGCTGTGTACAGTGATTTCACCTTTTGTTAGAGGATGCCAAACCTGGTGCCAAAGGTGCACCTGGCTGCAAGGACTGACTGTGAATGAACTTGGGCCAAGAGCATCCCAGGTGTACGGTACCAACGCTGTGAGGGCTTCACTGCTGTGCAACAAATATGAAGCAACAGTTTGGGGCACGTTTGAGTGTTCCTGACTCTCCGAATGTCACCCGGCAGTACAGACAATGCCGCGAAATGCACAGTCCTCGAGGTTGGCAGAACAGATGGAGCCTTAACCTTTACTGGAGACTCTGGTTACACAGCTTCTGCATCTTAAATAATTTATAGGAACTGATCATATGGGAGCTTCAGCTGTGGAAACAGATGATGCTGAAACAAGATCTGATCCAATCTGTTCACTTGCCAGTGTTCAAAACCTGGGAAAGGTGAACAGGTCGCCCTGCAGCCCACGGCACTTGGAGGCATGGGATTTTCAGCCCCATACACTTGTTTATTACTGTTCATTGCATTTAACACAATCCAGCTTCAGTCTGTGGTGCACCACATTTCCTTCAGCTAAACAACTTTAACCCAATTTTGCTCTAAAACCAAGGAAGTTTTCCCAAAATTACAGTTCAGATGCTCTGCAGATGAAGAAGCAAGTTAAGCAATCACTTTATATGTTATCATATATATATTGTTCTTGAGGTAAAATATTTACAGTGGGTACAGTAGTTCTGCAGGACTTGAATGGTAAACAGGACCTCAAATACACTGAGAAGAAACTTTAGGCTGAGAGCAGGACTCGTGCTGACCCTCAGGATGGGTGATGCTGGCACAGGGACCCTCAGGGCTGTGAACACCATTATCCACAGCACAGAGCAGAGCAACCACATAAATGTGCCCATCTGCACTCACACAGAGCAGCAGAGCAGGAAGAAGCATGTCTTTTCAGACAGCCGGGGCAGCCTGAAAGCTCCTCCAAAACCATTCAGGAGAAGCATGTTAAAGCAAACCACCAAGTTCAGCCTACTTTAATATTCCAGGCTAAAAACTGCTTTATGAAAGCTGATTCACAAACAGACCAAATATTGCTGTTCTGGGATGCACAACAAAGAGTGGGGCAGATGGTCAGGGGTGGCAGCAGCTTCACTCATCTGATTTAATCCATCACCACAACCCTGTCAGAGCCCCCAGTCACGTGTGTTTCACTTACTCACTCATTCAGTTCACACAGGGTATCCAAAAAAAGCCCACTGAACAAGATGTGCAGCTCATATTTACTATCCAACCCTGCCAGCATTCCTGGGTTTTTTTTTAAACAAGATCGGAGAAACAAATTTGCTCTTGGCTGCAAGAAGCTCTGCCAGGTTTTCCATCCTAAGTGTGTTTTAATCGGATCACTGCTTAAACTTTTCGAAAAACAGTGTTTAATGAAAACAAACAGATGTACAACTGCCGAATGTCACTGGGAGACTGTTAACATGTGTCATCACCAAGTTTTAACTGCAGAAGTAAAAAAAAAAAAAAAAAAAAAAAAAAAAAAAGAGATGGAGAGTTATGACAGGGAAATACTGTTGCTATAGAAGTCCATCTTTCCCAAACACTATATTCCCTAGAGAGGGGAGGAGGGGAGCTCCTACGCACAGCCCAAGCAGGCGTCTGTGTCGGAGCTGATGTGCACACTCACCCACCTCCCACACACAGGCTGGAGTCATCCCCCTGCCCCAAGCCACCCACAGCACCCTCCTGCCTTCCCACTGCTCACCCTCACGTCTGCTGCAGGGCAGGTCACTTCTCACACTGCTGATTCAACATAAAATCCTTCAAAATACAGAGGGGAAAACACAGTTTCCTTCACATCAGGCTTCAAATCAACTCATCCAGCATCATCGTCCAACCTCAGCCACCGAGGAGGGGGGATACAGATGGAAACCTCTGTCCAGGGGAGGATATGGCTCCCTTTGGCAGTAGTTCTGCAAGTCCATTCTGCAACCTTCCCCATAAATACACCCAACTGAACAAGTTACAAGTTATCAGCCAAGGCAGCTTCTCTGCAGGATAATTCTACTTACAGCATTCCTTCAAAATACCCACATCCACAATATGGCTCCCATTTCTAAGAATAAAGCTGAATAAAATGGCTTTTCCCCCTACTTGCCACAGGAAAGCGAAGCAAAGAGCCTGTCTAAACTTTCCTTCCTTCCTTAATGAAACTCTTATTGATCTTTCATCCTTGTGAATCATTGCCTTGGAGCAACTTCTTTTAGCTGCAGGTTCTAACATTTAATTTCTGTGTATGCTTAAGGGAAAGTTTATCATGAGAGCACCCAGAAAGATGCTAAAAGGGTTTTATGAGAAAGCTATGAAATTTTACATATGGCAGATTCCTGTGACATCCTGTGCCACCTCCGTGCAGCTGTCAGTGCACAGAGGCAAGAGAAGAATAGATTTATGTTGGAGTAAAAACAAAAAAACCACACCACAACAGACATTCATTCAGATGTATGGAGTGTTAACAGGTACTCAAAGATAACCAGGCCAGAACACATGTACAAGTCCACGGGATAGCAGGAATTACTGGCACTATCACGTATATTCAGGCTGGGCAAAACTGTTAGGATTTCATAAATAAATAATGAAAAATCCATCAGCAACACATTAACAGACAGACAGCTTTGCCAATACCAAAGACATAAAAAGAAGGAAATCTCTGATAATTTATTCTTAAGTTAAAATTTCCCAGCTGCTTCAATTGCTATTTAAACGGGAAAACAAAATACGCTAATTTTACAGGTTTAGGGAAGAAGCAAATTTATGGGCCAACAGGCAGCCTCCAGGACACAGAAATTCAACGAAATATTAGCCAGGTTTGTATCTAAAAAAAGGAGCTATCCTTTAGCTTAAAAGTTAATCTTTTGCATTGTGGTTAATACCATCTAAATGGCACTGTCCACAAGTAAAGTATTGGCTAGAACTGATTCCAGAAAACCTGAAAACAAGGACCTTTTACAAAGTATCTAGGCTTCCGGCGGGGGGAAGAAAAATCAGGCCCTATAAAACTTACAGAAAAGTTGAGTCACCTGTTACTTTATCAGTCAACCACCTGTTATTCTTAAGAGGTGAAGCAGGAGGAAGGCTTGATGGAAATCATCTTTTTTCCCCATCTATATTCCCATCTTTTTTTCATTCTCTCACATCCGTGTTTTCATTAAAGTTCCAACGTACTAGCACTGTCCTAATGGCGATAACACAATTGTCCTTAACTGCTTCCCAAATTACCTGACTAAGGAAGGAATTCAATAGTGCTTCCTAGGTGGTACCAATTAACACCCCCAATTATAGCAGTGATCTATAACAGCCGCTGAAGCGCTGCCCACGAGCTGAGAGCAAAGCAGAGCAGAGAAACCACTGCTGGTCACAGGAGTGAGACTGAAGAAGAAACTCCGTGAGATGCTCAGACTTACGGCAGGAATTGTGCCAAGGGAAGGAAACTCCCTGAGCCACACAGGAACAAGCACCAGATGAAGCCAAAGGAGATGACTTATGTAAGATTCCACCACAAAGAGAAGTGGCAACAAAGAAGAAAGCACAAAGAACAAAAAAGGAGATTTTACAGAGATAAACAGATTGAAAAAAATCACGTGTTTGTTGCTCACAATTAGTTCTACTCCAACAACGTTTAAGAACTGCAAAAAGTTATCAGGATAAGGTTAGGGAAATTTTTTAGCTCTCACTAAACCCAATACCAAAGCACTGAGGTTAAAAGAAAGAACATTTATAAAATCCTACATGAAGCAAACATGAAAAGGTTGCTCGGCTGCAAGATAACTGAGTAATGTAACCTTTCAAAGCAGCAACAAAAAGCGATTAGACCATCCCTTGGATTGAAAATGATTGATTATGCTGCTAGTATTGGAATTGAAGTTGACTGTAATGCTTTTCATGTAATTGCTTTATTGAATGCTGCATGACTTTATTTGGCAATACACTCAGAATATTGCAAGTTTACCAGTTCTACAGTTCCTGATACACCACAGACACACAGTACAATATATTTATCCCAATGACATTGGATTAAATGGCACATACTAAGGTTACCTCCTGACCTTTCAGTTAAGGTCTGTGGGGAATCTTCTGCCTGCAGAATCATCTAGTTGATTTGAGTACCAGCAGCTCTCCATCCTCTGCATCTGTTCGCTGGTTTATTCCATAAACTCTATCAAAAAAACTTAAATCTGATTTGGGGCCCTGTGTGCTGTAATAATTAAATCATGTTGAGGACCTTGAAAGCTGGCTCATCCATTAAAAAAAATATCAACCAAGGACAAGTAAATCACAGTGAAGAGGATAAGTCAAACTTTCCCTTTTTTGTATTGGAGTACATTAAAATACCTATGGGGTGTTGTTTGGTTTTAACCTTTGTTTTTATCCAAAAAAACAGCCTCCAAAATTTAAATGTAACTGCACAGAATTACTTTTTCTCACCTGCTTTTCAACTTCTTTGATTTGTTATCCCCTGGTATCACTCCCTGCTCTTTGAAGAGAGTCCTGGCAAAGGTCAGCAGTCAATTAGCCATCAATAAATACCCAACAGGAGAGTGACAATTTTGGGCTGCCTGAGCTCCCATTACTAAACCAAGCAACACGTTGGAAAGTTCATAACAAAAAGCGTAAAGTACTTTAGAGTGTTCTGAAAATAAATATAATGTTACCTTTAAAGCAGTAAGTATGAAAAATATCAAAGAAGGTATGTAATACCAAGTTTTATCATCTATTGCACACGTATATTGATTTAACAGAGACACGCTCACTTATCTACAAAGCAAAAAATTGGGTTTTAAGTACCGTACTTTGCAAGACCCTTAGGGCACAATAACATTACTGTCATCATTTACTCTGACTTCCCTGTCTCTCACTTGATCCATCTCCAGTCTTTTCAAAACAATGCAGCTCTGTTTCTATTTATGCCACCACACCAGTATTCTTGGCTAGATGGCAACACAATAATTATACACAATCAACCTAAAATGCAGGCAAAAATTAATGCTTAAACACACACACCTCCCCCAACATCTGAGCAACATACGTAACACACAGACACAGGGATAACTTTCCCAGTGCTGTGCATACAAGGGGTGTGTATACTAGGATGTACTTGGGGTTTTGGGAAGGTGGTTTTGCACACTTTTTCAAGTTTGAAATTGTTTGGGGACAATTCTGAAAGTAAGATCTTCCTGGCATTTTGCAGAGGAAAGCAGAAGGCAGAGGATGGATATTTCCTTAAGAGTAAAGTGGGATCAATAACAGTTAAAGTTTGGATAAACCCTCATTATTGGATTCCTACAACTTCAAAACGAACGCACATCAGCCGCCTGTTAAACACAGACACGACTTCAAATCTGCAGAATCACAGATTCTCACATTAACAGTGTTTTAAATCAAGGTACAATTATACTGGGGTTATAAAATATTTAGTGCCAGCTGAAAAATAAATGTACTGAATTAGTTTAACTTAAAGTATTGAACTCTTATCTAAGTTACTTATTTCAGTGATACACTGAACACGTTTAACACACAGAGCTGCAAACAATCTACTGAAATTCATTTCCACTTCCTCTTGAGCACAGCATTACTTTATTAATGCAACCAAGGATATTAAGGGAATGACAATAAAAACATGAGTGTTACCTTATTTAATAATATGCACTATATTTAATAAGAGAACTTCTGAAAAGTTCCTGGTGTTTTATCATTAAAGCCTCCTTTTAATCTTTGTCCATAAAAAACTCTAATTCTGGTCCCCATCCAGGCAGCTGCTTCAAAACTCTGCAGCTAATACACATTTATTTCTATGCATTTATTAAAAGCATAGAAAATTAAAAGTTAGAAATACTTTTTTCTATATCCAGTGTCTCTATTGTGAAGATCCTCAACAGCTAGAAGAAAAGTGCTCATTTTACAGAATCACAGAATATTCCAAGTTGGAAGGGACACACAGGGATCATCGTGTCCCACTCTTACATGAACGACCTGGACAGGGATCAAACCCACAACCTTGGTGTTATCAGCACCACTCTCTAACCTGCAGAGCTAACTTTGCTTAAAAGCAGCTGGGTAATATAAATCAATTTAACTAATGGGTCAAAAGATGTTGTAGGAGTCACAAGTATTGAAGTAGGAGTCACAAGTATTGAAGTTCGTTTTCCCTTCAGCAGCTTCAAACCCATGGAAGTTATGATTATAGATGTCATACTGTAGAGAATTAAAACATGCCTCACATAGGAGGATATTTTTAAACTATTGATATTTGAAGGTCTTGGGATCTCAGGGGTGACAGAATAAACCCCAGAGAACACCAATCAGTGAAACATTTCAGATAAGACAATAAACACCAGATATCCCCTCGCCCTGGGTTTAACCTCGCAGATGGCACCCCCAGCCATATTTCATACTTCTGTTGACCTATTTAATAGGTCAATAAAATCCTGATGAAAACTTACAGAAGTATCTACCTTACACATTTAATTTTTTAAGCATATAGAAAATATAATGCTTTGAATGTCAGAATTTTTCAGAGTCATCCAGTGTGAACTATTATTGCAAACGATGCGTAGGAAGACTTTGAAAGCTGCTGTTGACTAATCCAGGGAATATGAACCTCTCATTACCACTTAATTCTGTACAGGGTATAAACACAACTCTGAGTTTGTTCTCAGAGTTCTGTGCTGGTGGCATCAGCCCCTTCTCAACGCCTTCTGCTGAAAGTCTGACAGCACTGCTTTATAGAGCCACAAAGAGCCTTTAAAACACATCCTGTGGAATACAACAAGGAGGGGGGCGGGGGGGGATACACAAAAACCAGGCAGCAAATATATGGGCTTAGGGTAAATAAGGGAGGTGTATGGTCCTTTCCCCAGGATCAGCTGGGGACCAAGGCACACACTCAGCTTCACCTCCGAGGCGTTGGGCTGGCTCCTCTTTGAACATATGCCCTTTCAAGTGAAATTAATCACTCTCTTTATCACTCCTGCAGCATCTGGAGCCATAATCATTACCCAACTGCTGAGAAAGAAATGAAACCACTAATCGCACGGGGAGCAGGGCTTAGTGTTCAGAGCAGGAAAGTTTTTATTAAGTTCTCATTTGAAAAGTGATTTTTCATGGCCAGCCTTCCAGGACACACCACACAAAAGCTGGATCTACTTGAGCAACTGGCTACAACTCATCCCCCAGCACAGAGAACACTACAGAAGCACTATAATGAAGTTTTAACATGCTTTTCCAAACTTAGCTCTATAATCCTCAATCACTACTATAAGCAAGTACGACATGGACACACATTTAACCATAAACTTCAAAAGGTCTCTGGAAGAAGGAACTGCAGAAGTGGTGGTGGACACCAGTGTCATCAAGAGTAAGGACCAGACAGTGCCTCTGGATTCACACACCATGCTTGTACTGTATCTCAGCAGGAATTCCCCAGGCAAACTGAAGATCCTACATTCAAAACTACTACATTAAGTAGCCATTTCATCATCTCTATCCACTAGCTGAAAGTGGTTAAAATAAAGCATATCAACACTTCTGCAATCATCTGGATTACCATGAAATGTCCCCTATCCCTTCCAACTTGTCTAATTCGTTTTCCTGGCTTTTGACATTCATATGTTTTGAAACTAAGAAAGAATACAAAGAATAAGTTGAAGACAGCAGGACTATTCTCACAAATGCCAGGGGGCAGGGACTAGGGAATAAGAGTATCAGAGGGCAGACAACCAAAACCTCATGAAGAATCCCTAGAAAGAATCAGCACCATTACTTGCATAGTGAGAACAACAATAGGTATCTTAGGGACTTCTAATGCAATTTTGTGTATTTTCACCCATAATAATTGTGCTTTACACAAGAACTGAATGAGAAAGTGATTAACCCCATATACTGAAATCATTCAACTAAGTGGCCAAGTAAAATCCTTACTCTAACTTAAGATATAATTATTAAGAAAAAAAATCCCTGCAGGGTTCTGAACAAGGGCAGCAAAATAATTAAATCTAGTACTCTGCTAAAACAGGCTGAAAATGTGATCATCCATTTTTAATGCTCCGCCTATACGTAACAACAGAAATCTTTCCAACAGCTGCATTCAATTAAAAAAATATTAACCCCAAGGAAAAAGTACAAAAACATCCCCATCTGTTTTTCTTGCCACTCACTGTGCTTCTTTTGTGACTGAAATATGTACGACAATACAATCCAATGAAGTTGAATGAAAAGTACCACAATTCCAACAATAATAAGCTATCTTTTTATTTTTTAAAATGAACAATTTAAAAGAAACCACTTTTGCAGATTTTCCCCTGTGACCCCCCAGCTCTGTTCCCATAGTAACTATTGAGGAAAGAAAAGGATAAGAAGCCTAACATACTTTTCCCAATACCAACAAAATACAGACAAAAAGCACCTTATTCTCAAAAACTATTATTCTCAGGAAGGGAAGAGGGACATTAAAAGATTAGTGTGAATCTCCTGTGTAATCTAGTTTAAACCACCACCTACTGAACATCTGATGTTGGTTAGACAAAGGTGTTTGTTAAAGCAGGCGGCCTTTGTGTAAAAGAACTGTTGAAATAGTTTTGCAAGCCCAACAATAACAAAATTACCAGGAACATGCTGTAAAAGCTCCCATCTGAACACAGCAAGGCACCAGCCCACAGCCATGCTGCAGCTCAGCGCTCGTCCCCACCGAGGAACTCTCATTCCAAGTATGGAAAGTGTAAATTTTGGAACTTATTTCAGTATTATTTCAGTTCCTCCTTTGCTGAAATTCTTAATTGGTCTCGTACTCTATGCTGGAGTGTGTTTTTCCAGGAAAATACACAGTAGCTAGTAATCCTTTCTTTATGCAGAGCCACCAACAACCTTCCACTGGTGTTGACAGGTCCCTACAGGAAACCACAGCTCATAAGGGAACAACTTGGAAACACCAAGTTTACAGACAAGGAAAATCAGCATCAGTTTAGGCACTTCTGCATCACTAATTACACTTTCCAAACTCCCCCAGGAACAATTTCAGTGGCATTCTCTGTGCCACAGGGAGGTCCCTCAGCCATGTCCCATACACAGATCTTTGAGCCCAGTGGGATAAGGACAGGACCCAGATGGGTGTGCTAAATGCTGGGGCATTTATCCAACCCAACACCTCGAGCACCTGGAGGAAAGACCAGGCTGGAAAATGATCTTCCAGCATAAGGAAGGTTCTCCAGGAGAGAGATGGAGCTCTTATGGTGTATGTTTGTCTGGTTCTCTGACAAACACACCAGTATCTACCACCTGTAGGCGCAAGGTCTCCACCAACTTTCAAATGTCTCTCCCACCGAAACATTAATTGTACAACCACTGCAAAGGGTTATGAACTAAGGCAACAAGTGCATCCCCACAACTCCAAGACAAGGTGGATTCAGCTGCTGAGAAAACAAGACCACATGAGGACACCACATCAGAACTGGAATAATGGAGGTGAGGTGCAGCAATAGAACATTATGTAATAGAATTTAGAGGCCTTTGGAACAGCAAGGAGAAAATATGGATAGGAAATGGTAAGGAAAATGAAGAGAGAAAACCAAATGTTTATCCATCTGAAACAGCTGCACTTCTGTCTGAGGAAACATGAAATTAGCTTTGAGGCTGCCCTTAAAGTTTCTCCCATATCAGTTACTAATATCAACCAGCATATTAAGTTTTGCTGTTAATGCAATTTTGCAAAACAACTTTCTCTGAATATTCGAACATTATTGGGGTTTTTTTTTAAAGTTTCATAGAAATAAAAGTGTAATTTATATTTTTCCATAAAATATTCCTAAATAATTATTTTAGACAAATTTAGAACTAAAGTACTACTTTTTTATTTAAATCACTTTTTAAATAGCTACATAATGAAACTACACCAACATATTAAAAACAACTAACCTGCTTCAAAGGAAACTGTTCATTACAAAACATTTTTTTAAAAATTATCCAGAGATATTTTAAGCCAGACACTTCTAATTACAACTGTAAAATATCAGTAGGTGAAATCTTCATTGAGATTTGATATAATTCTGAGGAGCAATGCTAAGAAAAGATTTCATTCAGAGTTCAAACAGAATATGTTTACTCACAAGAGATCCAGAAGCTTGGTACCCTCAATGAGTAAATACATTAGCAGCAACAACCAAAAGAAGTGTTACTTAAATTAAAGAGTAGTCTGGTTCAAGAACAGAGGTATAAACCAGTCATTATTAAAGTTCAAGGCAAATATAAGAAGTCTTATCATTTTAGAACAACTTTTCATCATTAGAAGTTTGGAATCATGAGTCAGAAATATCATAAACCTCCCAGATGCCACACAGAGATCACTAAAAAGCCATTTTTGCCTCATTCATGAGGTGTTGTCCTATCAAACAGAGAAATCACTTAATCTAGAACAGATCATCACTCTTCACTTTGCTGAGCTTTTCGAAAAACTTCACTTGTTGCAGAGTTATTTTTGACTCTTCTTTCAGCAGGTCTGAGCTCTGCTGTCCTTTGAAGACCTGGACTCCTTTTAACATTTAGTGTACGCAGGTAAAAACCTGTCTTTTCAGACATAAGGTCAAAGGCACTTCCAAACCAGCACTTGACCTTCCTGAAATTACAATCTTGAGAAAGGGCATTTTATGGCAGCATTATCTGAGAACAGAGAACAAAAGACCCTTTTTCATTGTAGCCATGGCTGCCTCACCCACCCTGACAGGCAGTTCAAAGGTTCCTCCACCTTAGAAGTGGTTCTCTGAAAAGTTCATTTCGTACCTTTTCCATTATGAATTGTTTCTGAAGAAAGACTAATGATCAAAACCCATTTGCTCACCCTATTTTAAGGACAACTTTCAAACACATGTAGTGACTCTGAAGTTTTCCTGTGTTCACCTGGGGCAGGAGCACTTATGGTTCACACACCTGGCTCTCCAAAGCCCACAAACTCCAGAGGTTTAATGGTTTCTTCCCCAGGGAAAAAAAATCTCTCTACTGTGATCAGAATCATTACAAACCCATTTCCCAGTCTGATACCTCACTTTCAGTGCTCTTCCACTCATACCAGGGAGCACGTCCCTGCTGGGCTAAATCGCCATCCTGACTCATTTGTGGTAGAGAATTACAGATGGAGAACTCCCTGGGACACAACATCTGGGTTTCTAACACTCCCCATTTCCCCTTCCATAGTAGACAGAGTATTATTTCCATGTTAGTATTTTGACCATGATTAAAAGAACCGTTTCCCTAAAAATCAGAACGTTTTCAATCCTACAAGAAACATTTTTATGATATTCCGCTCATTAAAAAATAAAGCCACATCATTGCTTTGGCTCTGAGAGCCACCTTGGTGGGGTATACCCCTTATCCTTTTCAATCTCTTGGTGTTTTAGGGGAAACAGCACATGCACAGTTACTGAAGGCCAGTTTATGAAGGAGGTGAAGACACCAGCAGTGATGGGGAGATGGCAACCAACCCATGAGCAACAGCAAGTGTGTCTGGGAAGAGACACCTCAGCATTTTGCAATCCTAATTATCAGCCCCTCTCCGGTAAAGCACACAAAATACTTCCTGTGTTGCACATATTTTACACTTGATTTTGACTTCAGAACTAAATCTCAGAGCTTCACCAAAAAATAAACCAACTGGAATCATGCTGTGGACTCGTGTGTGTCGACATTCCCCACACGGTTTCAAAGGTCTGAATTGCCATCACTAAAACACAGAAATGTTGGCATTGCAGAGGTTCCAGGAGCTTTTAGGACCACTGGAGTGTTGAAGAAAATCAACATGGGGAAATAATGCCAATTGCTAACTGGCAATTGCATTAAATACTATTAATTTACAAGAATTCAGATCCAATCAAACTTAGCAAGCGTGAGATAATTGTTCAGCTCTTTGAGGTTGCTGAGTAATTTAACTGATATAATTATTGCTTTCATGTTTAGTGGTCACTAAATGAGTATCTGACAAGAAACATCTTGAAACCAAAAGATGCAGTGTACAGATATTTGGATATCAATATGTAACTTCTAGAGCCCAAAAGCTCAAAATAACTGGTTTTAAAACAGGCCACAAATAAGCAACACACAAGTGACAGGGAAGAGCATGTATCATTTACCTCACACTGGCAGGTTCTCACAGTTTAGAATTACAGAGCCCGGGGTTTTCGTAGATGCAGTGATTTCAACACTGTTGCTTTCACCTATACTAAGACCACCAAGCCCAGCTTGAAAATGTACAAGTGCTCATTAGATAAAATCAAGGACTTAACTGAAAAAAAGTCTGCGTTATAAACTGCAGTGCTGATATGATTCTTTCTTTTTTGTTTTTTGGTTTGTTTTTTTTTTTAGCCCCATCTGTATTAAGGATGCCTCCATGGACTTCTATGCGCTAGGAAAATTCATTTTAGTACATATAAATTCATTTTCATAAAGTCAGAGCTTTCAGTAGCATAATCTTATTTAATTATAAAGCATGACATTTCAATAAGGAGTTGGATTTCTCCCCAGCAGGTAAGTAACTTGCCATGCTTCCAGCAGCCAATTCAAGGTTTAAAAACAGAACAGATCATCCACTTTCCCATTAAGGACTGCTCATTTCTCATCAGGTTGTTTCATTTAATAAAAAAAAAAATAAAAGACAACAGCTGCAGGTCTTTTCTATCAGAATGGATCTGCTCAGTTATGACATTAAAAGTTTTTAATTTTAGGTTCTCTGTGCTGTGCTTTTATTTAATTTTTCTTATTTTGCATTGGGCACAATAATTTTTTAATAATTATTATTATTATACAAACCACAGACCTCAGTATGTCAAGATCTCCATAATCTACATCCCAAAGTTATTTTATTATTAATATCCTGCCACAACAGATTATATTAACCCTTCTACCTCTTCAGATCCACCTGTTCCTTTTAACTTACCATCCCTCTCTTCCCAAAATTTTTAGAACTCTCTTCCCTGTAATCTTTTACAAAATTTAGAAATGCTGATGCTTCACTACTACTGCAGAGAAAAAAAGGGGCTTCCCAAATACCGTTCCTTAGTAAAACAAAGTATTTAGGGTGAACACACTATTCATTTCAACCTAGAACTAAACATTTGAGCTTTTTAACTTTTATCAAATTTTCAACAAAATGCTCCAACAAAAAAAAAAAGAAAAAGAAAAAATGTTTACAAATACTGGAGAAAAGAAATTCTTTCTTTTTTCTTTCCCCAACAGGACAATGAACTTGGCTGACGCTCACGAGTGATTTTCATTTGGAAAACATTTCACTCAAAGTTGTTTTCTACCTCGTCACTACACAAGCAGAGAAAGTACATCAAAACACGCTTAGGATTTGTGGTTTTCAGAGTGATTCTTGAGAGCTCAGATATTTTTAATTCCCTGTGGGAGTCATAAGAGACGACAATTTTTCTTCTGCATCTGGAAGACAGACCTTTACAACGAGCTCACCGTGGGGCTTTCAGTGCATGGTCCCCATGTCCACACAGCACCTTCTCTTAGGTCTAAACAAATCTGCCTCACTTGCCTTTGAAGCATCAACAACTCCTTATTGTCAGCTGGAATCCTCGAGACAAATTGAATTTTTATGACTTCAAATGCACAGCCCTAAAGACCGATGGCACAACACACCTCAGAACTGAAGACAGACAGCAATGAAGGCTCTAATTTGTCTTAAGAAAACAACTCTGCCTTTCAAAGCTTCTTCAAAAATCAGGTAAATAACAGTGAATAAGGGAAAGACAGTTGGCATTTATTTCCTCTTCATTTCATATGTTAGACATCGTAAAAAAAAAAAAAGAGTCTTTAGAAATATAGTGTCATATTGCACTTCCCCAGCACTCAGCCTCCCATCCCAGCAGCCAGGCAAGAAGCTTATGTTGATCCCACCAAAAGGACAGGAGCCCTCCTGGAATAATTGCTTCATTATTCAGTTCATTCAGTCTATCACCTTCTACAGAACTATAATTAAAAAACAAATAACCAAAATACCAAAGAACATCTCAAAAGAAAAAAAAGGAAAGAAATTATTTTTCCATCAAATTTAATCGCTCCCTTGCTCAGTCACAAAAGGCCAAACCTCAAAGGGATCCTGGGCACTGAAACCTCTGGTTCAGTTGGGTATTTTTGATTAAGTACTTTAAGTAAACATTTCCCAATTCAACAACTTTTCCATTTCACTGAACATTCTCTGTTGTTGTGTGTTGTGCTACAAAATAAGCATCCAGTGCATCATGTTTGGGTTTGTGCAGCTGTATCACACCATCTCCTACCCATTACCTCCCTGTCACTGAGAGTCTATCAGTGAGTCTTCACATATTTCCAAGCCTTGTGCACACCTGGTTTTGCATATTCAAACACTGCATGTATCCAACCTGACTGAGGAACAAAAATAATTCACAAAATGTACCAAGGAAATTACAAATAGGTCAACCAGACCATGGATTTCTGGCTCAGTATATCCTCAAAGTGTGCCCTTTGCATTCAAAAATAAAAATTACTAAATATTTTGAAGGAAGCAACAGTAGGATGATGATATCAGGATCCAGTAAATATTTTACTCTTGCATTAGAAGTATTAAGGAGTCCAGAATTATACTCTAGGGTCACTCTGGTGCTTAACTGCGACAGGCATGAAGATTACTAACTTACAACAGAGATTCAACTCTTCTATTTGTCAGTTACAAAAAAAAAATCAGAAGACGTTATCAGGCTTTTTTAATTTATTATTGAGCTAAACCAGAATGAAGAACAGGCAATCACTCCATCCTCAAACACAAGAATTATCTAGTAGGTAAGAGAATATATCTTTATCCTACCTGTTTTCCAGACAAATTGATGACCTCTCCTGGCTTCCAGATCAGCTGTTTGTAACATTAAGAAAACAAACAAAAGGAAGGGCTTCACCAGGCTCTGCCATGCCCAATGAGGAGAAACCCAGTTCTGTTGTAGAAGCATAATTCAGATAATTCAGTCTCTTGTCTTCTTTGGTCCTAGAATTAAAAAAAAA
>VYXB01003342.1:600851-632374 GCA_013397135.1 Pachyramphus minor | reverse complement strand
AAAAAAAAAAAAAGAGAAAGCTTGCTAAAATATTTAAAACACCAAGTCAACAGGTTCAGCCTAAGGGTAACCTGGTGGCCACTGCACATTTCACAGTCCCTGGGTGCCAGATTTGATGAGCACAAGTCTGGTACAGGTGCTTTGCTTGGAGAGAGAGAGAGGAAAAAAAAGAAGGGGCAGAAGAGAGAGAGGAAGAGCCAGCTCCCAGAGGACCCGCAGACCCATCCTACAGAGCCACTGTAAATGCTTTTAGCAGGTTCTTAAGAAGAAATCTACCAGTGCAAACAAATGGCAAGGGATCCAGGAACAGCGTGTGCTATGTTCCTTTTCTCTGTTTAACTTTAGCATGAATATTATCATATAGGCAGAGTTAACCAAAGTGAGAACGGATTCCAGGCGCAAAATTCAGCTCCCAATACAGACCCCAAGTCCTACATTTCATATCCCTGACAACCTGGAATTGTTTTAGCTCTGTGGAAACATGGGATACACAAGAGCAACATCAGAAAGGCAGCAGGAAATGCAGGGAAGCAGGGGTTGCTTTTTAGCACGTGATGAACCAGCTTGAAAATGAAAACTAGACACTATGTAGGCATTTCTAAGGAATTTGGGACTCTCATTCAAGTCCCTGCTCTTTGAGCTCCAGATCAGCAACCAGTTACTCCAGAGAGGTCTCTCTGACAAAGGGATTTTAATTAAGCTCTCCAACACTTCGGACGAATACCAGAGGCACGTTGTGAATGAGACAGGAATGGATCAAGTTCTGCTGCTGCAGTGGTTTTACACCACACAATTCATTAAAATAATCACTGTGTGGTGCTGGAAGCAAGGAGGAATGTCTCTCTTGGTCTCCCACACAAAGCAGGAGACCAACTTCTAAATGCCTGCTTCAGCAAACATCCACATTGTTTATACACCACGGAAAAGCTCCAAAAGAGAGTTTTAAAAGGCATACAACAAAATAAAATCTTAACAACTCTAGTTCAGTCTGGTAATTCAAATCTCTGTTTCTCTCATCCCAGAAGATGACCAAACCAGACACTTGTTTAGGCAGATTTTTTCATGAATTCTAAGATATTTTGGACTCCTCCACGTTCAGAAAGGAACAATTTGGAAGTCTCAAAAAATGTTCATGGTACTTCACCCACAAAATAGTTATTGATGTAAATTTACATATTAATTTTTCTGATGTAATAGCTTTTGTATTTATACTATGCTTAAATTCTCAACATAGTTCTATTTATTAGTGATTAACCTTACTTTTATAGGTAAAAATGTCACATCTGTGCTCACATAAGGATAGAGATAACACTTGTCTTCAAGATTTGCCTTCATTGGCATAATCTTGGTGATTTCCATTAAAATAATTATTAGTTTTTACAAGTTTAGTCAAGAAAATTCCATTACATTCCTAACCTTATGAAAAGCAACATTGTCACAGTACACAATACACAGCATCGTTCTTGATAAGAAACTGAAGATAAATCTGAAAATTGTACATACTGAATATACAGTAAAGCTTTTAATTTCAAGCTGTATTCAGATTACTTTGAAACAGTTTCTATCATGATAAATTCATGCAATTATATTTAATCAGATATTGACTAACTATGGTGGCAGATACAATGTAGGATCTGTTATCTGGTTTAGCTCATTCTTGTGTTTCAGATGAACAGCATCTCATCCAAGACCTGAAAACCCACCAAGCTGTCCAAACGCAGTAATGTGGGCAAGGGTCCAAACTTGTCTCATGTTTTCTGGGTTAATTTTATTCAGAAATCATTTAATTCACAATGCAACCCACCGAGTCCCAACGCCCAGGCAATGTAACACAGAGCACAAGTGGCCTCACAAGAAGCACAAGAAATCTTGAGCATCCTTCAGAAATCTAGTGCAGCAGGGAAGTCCTGGGGTGGGGGGAAGAGGGGCCCTCAGACACCCTGCAATTAAGGGTTTTTTGCCCATCTAGACAGCTGCTCACCTCACACAGAAGAGCTGAGGAGGAGCAACTCGCCCAGTGCCTTCAGCATTGCAGTCACCATCTACGACGGCCGGAAAACAGCGTCACCGACTTCCTGCCAAAAGGAAAGAGAAGGAATCAGTGACACTGCCTCCAACACTGTTCACACACAGAAACACAAAACGAGCAAAGAAATTATTCAGCTGCTCAGATTTAAGTTGTGGAGAGGAGCCAGCTCTGCCCTGCCCAGCCCTGCACAGACAACACTCATCTGACTTGCAGGGCGGCTCTCCACATCCAAAAAATGCCACTAAAACAACTTCAACAGGCAGGGGCATGGAATGGGTGAATCCGAGGAAACTCAGATAAGAGCTGATAAAGATGCTGAGATTTTTAATGAAGCACCAGAAGTGTTCATCAGCTGCCTTCTCAGTGCACTGCCTTCATCTCAGCATTCAAAGGGTCAGCGAACAGCAGCACATTCCTGGGACAAGCTGCCTCCTGCCCAAAACAAGGGGTTTCACATATGTTCATTCTTTGGGCAGGACTACAAAGATCACTGGCTGCTGCTCCCCACGGAGCAAGAACAGAGATTACATTAAGTCAGGAAAACCAGAAATAAATTAGACACCATGACACTGATTGTAATCTCTCCCACCCCAGCAGAACTCTACACAGTCCACTGATTTACACCCCAGCAAAGCACAATAAAAATTCGTCTGCATATCTGGGTTTGTGTAACACAATTTGGAACAGTAGCTGTTCTGTCCTGATATGATAAAAAATTATTGCACAGGCAACATATGCTATCTACAGAAACATGAATAAATTACATTATGAAGGCCACCAACACTTCACATCAAATTTAGTTACACTGTATCTCAGCTCCCAAATGTGTCAGCATGGCTAGCTGTAAACTGGCAAATACAAAGGAAAAGGGAGGAAAAAAATTAAATTTACATTTTAAGAATTGACTTCACTGAGACTGGTCATGATTAAATACATGCAATTGCTTAAATATCACAGAATCACAGAATGGTTTGAGTTGGAAGGGATCCTAATGAACATCTCGTTCCAACGCCCCTGCCACAGGCAGGGACACCTTCCACTAGCCCAGGTTGTCCTGTCCAACCTGGCCTTGAACACTTCCAGGGATGGGGCAGCACAGCTTCTGTAGGCAACCTCTGCCAGGGCCTCACCAACCTCACAGGAGAGAATTATTTACTAAATATGTTCAAGATTTGTCTTTTAGTCTGAAAAAAAAAAAACCTCTCTCTCTTCCAAAACTGATTATCTGGATTTATTCAATATCCCTTATAATACAGGCCTGGCCAGTTAATAGTCTGCACTAGTGGATTTTCATGAAATTAAATGATGAGCTGTTGTTCTTGATATTTGAAGGATTAGTCACAAGGCTTATCATTTTGTTCAGTTTGTATGGAACCTCGTTCAGAAAAACACAGATAACACACATTAGCTGTGATGGCTGGGAACATTCAGGTAGTCATGAAAAACTCACGCGCAAGTTTTCTAATGATCATAAAAGTGCATTTACATTTTCTAATCCACTGCTAATTCTCTTAATGCCAGGATTGAATAAAGCTATAGTTTTGAAAAGCAGACTTACTTTAGAAACCTACATTTCTGCTGAAAACATGGCTTTCTAGTGTCAAAACATTATAAATAAATAAATATGCCTACAGCTGACATGTATCTTGTGAAGTGTTCAAAATTTAATTTCATTTTCAATGTCAATGGAATATCCACCAGCCAAATCCCAGTATAATCCCTGTTTAGCCACGGAAGGGAAAAGCCCTCTGGGAAACTTCTCCCATTTTCCAGCCACTGCTGAGCACTCGGAGAAAGGTATTCCCAAGGTACAGGCACTGTGCTAGTCCAGGACACATTAGAGTCCTCAAAAGCACCCAACACTGAAAGATGGAAGGCTGATGGTCCAGTCTGGACTCTTCACTCACATGTACTGCAGTGTTACAGAAGGGGCAAGTTGCTCTTTCTCCAAGTTTCCACGGGACAAGAGGTTTCTCCAACCCTTCTCCACCATTTCTGTGGCTTAGGAAAGCCTGGCTGTGCTCCAAGGTAGATTTACAAAGTATTTAATACTGAATTTAGAAAAAGATCAACTTAAACTGATCCAAAGCTGAGACGTGATTTCAGCCTTGTCATACATCAGTTCAATTCCCCCTGACTTCACTGGGAGTTGTGACCTTCCCCGTCACAGGCAAATCTGACCCACTTTCTGGTATGAGATGGGAATGCTGACAAGGACACCTGGGCAGCACTCTCCATATAAAATAATGATGCAATTAGAATAATCCCAAACACCTTAAATAGCAACAACAACAAAAAAAAAAGCAGCAATTGCAGATCATATGCGTGGCTATAACTCATTTGGCAGGTGTCTAGCACAAAGATAAGCATCATTAATCATGAATAAATTTTCTTAATACAAATGCAAGCAGTAATTATGCAACTGTTTGCCTACTACGCACAGCACAAACCCATTGCAAGTGATATTCCAAGATAATCTGGATCTTTGTATCATACTCTTTATCCTCAGAGACCACTAAAACCTGTCTTGCCTTCTCAGAAAGCTGTTATCCAAAAAGCTAATTCTATTCTGTCCTAAAGCAGCAGAATGCCTGGCCTGTAGCAGCAAAGGCTGATCATCACAGACAAGCACTGCTGACCATCCCTAAGGGACAGACTTCCAAAAAAACACTAATGCTACTGCTACAGGCATTGAGTTTAAAAGATTAAAGTGTCTGGACAGTCACACGTGTTAAACTAGAGACAGACCTTCAAATGTAAGTGCATATGCATCCAGTCTTTTATTTAATGACGAACACAGTTACACTAATTTGCCCTTACTTCCATACCTAAATGAACTCTATACATTATTCCACTTACAGATCTGGAGGGAGAGAGTCTTCTGGTTAAAGCAGAGGCACCTTAAATTCATTCTATTTCCAACTCTGTCAGAAACTTCCTGAGTAAAACGTCAGATAAGGTCACACTCAGACACTAATACTTGATTCTGCAAGTGATTTCAGCGAGTGACTTTGCATACATGAGAATGGCAGCTTGATTTTCTATACCCCTACTTTGTCACCTCCAAACCTAAACTGAGAATATTTACTCTTCTTCCAGGAGCATTTCAGACAATCCTGGATAAAAGCACACAGTGTGAAGGGGCAAAATTTATACTTGGGTTAAGTAAGTGCCTGACAGTATTTTTGTCCTAAGTGGTCACTCATTGGGAATGCAAAAATTAATCTCCACAGTTCTTTGGTAATTTGCTACAATAATTGTAAGGGTAAATAATGAAAGAACATCTGATGTTAACACATCTGCCTACAGAAGATAACTTCAAACAATGAGCAGACTCCAAACCAGCCTCCTTGGCCTGGGAGAAAGCCTGCACAACCTCCACATCTACAACACTGCTCCATTTTCATGTATAAACTTCAACAACCTTCCTCAACACTCCGTTGCTGGAAAGCTCAGTAAGTTGCCACCATCTTTACCAGTTATATTTTGAAGTTTGGATATTCTGGAGGTGTTTACAGTCATACAGTAAGAATCTATTAATTATTTCATCTTTTCTATTCAATTGTATCCAATTCTTGTCCCAAAGCTGTGGGATATCCTGGGGACTAAAAGCAAGAATATGAAACTACTATACTGCCAACTAGTTGCTTTTTAACGTGTATCAATTTGTTTGGGGTAAAAACCACGAATCCCAAGTTCTCCTGCTTCATTTCTTGTACATCCTAAAAATGTAACAAAAGTAGGTTTGAATTTAGAAGTTTAATTACAAACTTAGCTAAGTGGATTATAATGAAAGATGTTCCAGCAAGGGAGCTCAGACTGATGCATTATGACTACATTAAAGAAAAACACCAGAGAATAGGCTTTCCATCAGTAGAACGACTTTAATTACAACAGTGCTAGAGCAGAACTGTTCTGTGAAACAATGCTGCTGCTCCATCTCCTCCTCTCTGAGTACTTCCAATAGACTCCAGGGGAACACACTTGACTTCCAGCAATAAAAAGTGCATGTGACTGCAGAGTTCTCCGAGGAACCCAGTTCAGTCCAGTCAAAGGCAGCTGAAGCAACACTTGCTTCATTTGCACACACACACACAGATGGCTCAGACTCTGCCAGAAGGGCAGGGAGACTTCAAAGTCTCAAGGATTAGGGAGCTTGTGAAAGGCACTATCCTGGCACTCCTGAGCTGCACAGCCCCACAGTCACCTACATCCCCCAGGCCCACTGAGAGCAGAACGAAGGATGCTCAACAGCCAAGGAGCCCTTCAACACTTCCCTCTACAAACAGCACTCAGGGTGACACTCTGTGCAAGTGCCCAAGCCTTGGACTTCTCAGTGGTATTTAACAGCCACAGACCTCTTGGTGCTTTTGGCGTTGTATCTTAGCACTCAAAGTGCTACCTTCACAAATGTTCTTCAGGCGATTATCACACCCCTCGCAGCAGGAACAAGTACAGAGCAATTAAGATCAAAATGCTCAAGACTGTCAATAGGTTCCTCTCCTGAATTCAGGCATCGATTTTTTTTTCTGAGCAGCAGAACGCAAGAAGTGTCCAACAACTTTTAAGTAACCTTTTCAGGTTGCTCATGCACTTTGATATATTTAAATACAAAAAAGGCTGCAGAGACTCAAACCAAACATCTCATCAACAAACCAACAGTCGTCTTACAAACTTATGGAATCAGATTTTTAACCTACATAAGTTTTGGAGGTTATTTTATATAGGTTGTGTATACAGCCTCTATACACCACAGCTGGATGCCTCCTGCCAGGCTGCTCAGCCAGCACAGCAGAACACAGCCCAGAATAAGCTCAGTGATGTCTTCACACTACAGCACATCCCTTCTGTAACAACAAAACTTCACAGCTTTGAGGGGAAAAAAGTTTCTTTTTGTTTATTTTTCAATGGATAGAGAAAAGTTTGAGTCTATTATCAATATACTGCTCTGCTGTAGCTTTTATCACTGGCAATGGATGAGCTGAAGGTCCTTTGAAACTCAGCTATATCTAAGAACTGCTGTCACAGTTGCACAGATCTTGGATTACTGTTAAATTGCAATTAAACAAAGGCAAAAGGAGCTGGCACTGCTTCCAACACCATTTCAGTAAATGCTATTGCAAGTTTTTGTTCAAAGAGGATTATTCTCACTTCACTGGCAAAGCATTGCATATAATGCACATTCAGCAGTATAATACCATTTGAAAACTAGTATTTGAAATTATTTTCCTTTAAAAGGCAAACCTGGAAATCAGACTCAGTAGAGAGCAAAGTCCCTACTTTAGCAGCAGGACCATTCACACCGAAAACAACAGAAAGCTTCAAAGTCACCAATTACAAGGCAGCAGAGTTTCAAAAAAATAATAAACCTCCTCATAACCTCTGCTGCAGGAACAACAGCAGATTTCCTGAGCATTCCCTTTAAAGTGCTTTCAGTTCAGAAATTAAATTGCTTTACTGCAGTGATTTTCTTCTGCATTCTGATATTACTTTATATTATTTGACATTAGTGCAGCATCGCAGGCTGTAGGTCAGGGGATTTTTCTCTCCTCCCTGGAACACGGCCCCCATGTAGAGCTTATCAATCTTCAACACAAGGTCAAAACAATACAATCAAGTACCACCAGACATACGAGCTCAGCAAAGACCTGGGCTCTGCTTAGCAGGGAAGGACCATCTGCCTCCCTGCCACAGGACTGGCAGAGCTCAGCTTATCTCCAGTTTAAATTGTTATATTCCACACTTCCGTGGATTAACCAGAGCAACCGAGTGCATACACAGACACAAGCACCCGAGCGAAGAAGTAACTGCAAAGAGGTGGGAAAAATGTTACAGTTTTAACCTGTTAATCACATCTGGGGAGAGAACTAGGGTTCAGTTTTGAACCTATAAACACTGGTGACTATGGCTAAAATAACCCCACTCTGGTACAGACAAATATGCAGAGGTCAGTTTCAATACTTCTGAAAAGTATAATTTTCCTTCTGCTGTAGCACACACACTAGGAATAATTTCTTTTCCACAAGATCCATACCTCTATATGTATGAAGACGTTTCTATTTTGCCATTTGCACCATCTAGCTCTAGCCCATACCCAAATGAGCTAATAAGAAGAGACACACACACATCCACAAGATGAATTCCATTTCAAAAAACTCATTTCCAAAGTGCTGAAATAAACATTTATTCCAATGCATCCTCTGTCATCAGCTGTTTATTTCAGCACACCAAAGTACAAACTCACAGGAAAGGAGAAAATATGGAGCACAACACAAGGCAAACACCATAACAACTCCAAAAACATGCAGGCTCTACAGAGGAGCACAGTCCATCAAACACTGACACTGTAGTTCTTCATTTCCCATCAAACATCACACAAGAACTCTTGTGATGAACCACGGCTTCACCATTTCTACAGAATAAAGCACTGCATAAGTCAGGTCACACGTCAGAATATGCACTTTAAATTATTACAGCTAGAGTTGTCAAAATTAATTAATCTAACTTGTGATGCCTTCTAGTGATTCACTCACTTTGTAACAGATATCCCAGTCATTGATGCCAACTGGTCCGGGTAGACACTGCATTAAAGAGTTAAGAAAAAACTGTATTATTTAAAAAGAAAACGAACAATGAAGGCTGAACACACATCGGGGGGAAAAGAAAGCAGTGACATTAGTATAAAAAGCTCTAAAAACTGCTTTCTGAACACACACAGCTGCCAACATGTGCACGCTGCACTCTGAATCCAGCTTTTATTAACTGCCATGCAGATTTACCCCAACACACCAGGAGCAACACAGTGCAGGGATACAGGGCTTGTACTGAAAAGCAGCACTTGCTTTTTAGGCAGAATTCATTTTCAGGAATGTAGCCAAGCTACTCCTTTTACCCAACTTCCTCAGGCTGCCGTGCGAGGGACTTGAGGGAAGGTCTGAGAGCTCCTGCCCCCTTCAGCAGAGACACCCAGGGAGAAGGAGCCAGTGCAGAAGGTGCACAGAGCAGCCAGGTGCTCACACCAGCACATCACATGGGCTTCCTCCAGAGCAGAAAGAGCGCCAGGCACATGCTCTGGCTCAGAACCTGGCATCGGGATGTGTGCCTGAAGCTCGGGCATTCCCACACACTCTGCAAGAGCCACAGAACCAGGTGTAGGAACCTGAGTTTTTTCATATCAAAACCCAATCCTTCCATCTGCACATTTATTTAAAAGTGGACTTGCTTTCACCCCAAGATTAACTATGCATGACTGCAGAAAAAGCTCCAAATTGCCATACAGGCAGTTAAAACAAATGACACCACCCTTTAAAGCACTTGGAGCAACCAGCTGAGTGAAACCATGGATCTATTCAAGAATTCTGTGATGCTGTTACCTTTTTCATTCCCATTTCTTTTCCCCTGTTGCTGGTTATAGTCACTCACTGTATTTTATCACACTGGAAAGTCTAATCTCTTTAGGGTGAGAAATATATTTGCCCTGAACTCAATATAATACAATTCACAGAGGGATCCCTGACACTCCTGCAGTATTGATACGAAAAAATAATCATAATTATAGGAACTGATAAAAGAGCTCATTATAATATTATTTAAGCAAGGTCAATTGCCTGTGCAGGTTGTTCTTACCAGAGTTCATGTTACATCACTGGTCCCATCATCCTGACCTTCCCTGCTGTCATCCCCATCACAGTTCAATTAACAGAGGAGTCCTGCAGTGGCTTGATGAGCATCTGCTGCCTCTACCCGGCAGTAATTCAATAAGGATACGCCATAGGAAGAGATAATGAGAAGTCAGCCCAGTTGTTCTGTCTCCCTTCAGGAGAGCAGATGAGTTTGGTTTATGGGAAGAGCGTGACCTATGAAAATTATCTGTTAATTTTATATTTCCGAGCTTCAACACGCAACTTAAAGTGCTGTCTGGTTGCTCTGGGGACACAACCCACAAGGAGTCCCTGATTAACAACCCTTCCCATACTGAAAGGATTCATCCTTACAAATTTTCTCTTTGCCACTTCTACCAACAGGACAGTTTCTACTCGTGCATTCAGCAGTTGGTCTGAATTAAAAAATTAAACACCTGAGCACAGAAAATGGGCCAAAAACCATTACTGAAGTAATTCAGGCAGAACGAAACTCACACCCGCATCAAACCTGGGCAAAGCACTTCCACAAAAGCAAAATCTCCCACGTTGCAGTGCCAGTCTGAGTTCTCTCCCTATCCCAGGGAACACACTACTCACTGGTGCCCAGATTTTGTTTGTCCCTCTATTTCCTTCTGCAGCTTTCCAGCAGAGGCTCCCCTCTAATTCCCACCTATCTTCTAACTCTCCTTTGTTGCTTTAGGAACACCCATTCCATCATAAAAACCCAGAGCCACCTACTGTCCCTTCATCTCCCACTCCACCACTGGCTGTCACAGGGACTGTGTCTGAGGGATGTGGCTCTGTGTGGATGTATTTTGCCTTCTGAGTGTAGTGTCCTCATCAGTTTTTCAGCTTTATTTCAACAATCTTATTCACTGAAATAGGCAATTAACTTGATTTCAATTTTCTATTTCATGTCTCCTTAATATCATTAAGGCACAGATCTACTGAAGACGACGGGCATGAGTGGAGTAAAAAAGGAAGATACATTTCCTCCCTAAGCTCTGCTTCTGTAATGTGACCAGTGAACCACAGTGAATTTACACAGCTGCATAGTCCCACAGCTCCATATTCATGGCTTCATTTCTCTCGGGATCAGCTTCATTTGAGACACATCCTTTCCCATCACACAATTACTTGCACTGCACCAAAGACTGCCTGACTGCTCTGACCACTCTTTTCTGTGAGCACAGGTCAGTTCATCCCTCATTCACAGAATAATCCAGGCTGGCAGGTCCTGGACCTCAGTCCAACCTTTCTGCTCAAAGGAGGATCAGACAGCTGTGAATCACATAAAATATTCTACACTGTGCCCAGCTTTTTTTTATTTTGCTTCTACTTCCCACTGAGGAAGCTCAGTCTGCCAAGATCACACCAGCTGACATTAGATATGAAGTTTGGGTTCACCTCTCCCAAGTCCTACAACCAGGAAGCTTTCCCCCATTTCAGCATCACTCTCTTTTCTTTGTTCAGTTCTGCCACCTCTTTCCTCATGGGTTTAATCACCTACTGCACATCTCCTCCCAGCTATCCTGTCATTAATCCTAAAACCCTTCCCATTCTCTGACCCTAATTTTTTCCCACTCTAAACTAGTTGAGTTGTCCCAAAAGATAAACACATTAAATTTTATTATCTTTACCACCTTTTCTCAACATGGTTTCTTATTCATTTTCTCACCTTACCGTATTTTGTTCCTTCTCCTAACTAGTCCTTTGTTCACTTGCATCTCCCTTCTATCTTCTGATTCCCTGGGGTCATTTTCATGCCTCCCACATTTTCTCTATTGTTTTCTGCCCTTTTTTTTTTTCCCCTTGGATAAGCTTGGAGAGGAAACACTACAGACACGCTACAGTATGTCCAAAATAGGACACTATAACAATTTTAGAGTTACAAATAATCAGCATTTAAGAAATGCTAAAATTAAGGTTGCCTTGCGGGAATGTATAAAGATAGTCAGGTTTTGTGATTACATCTATTTTTACCATATTACTAAAGTCTATATTAAAATGCAATTTAAATCTATCTTTGACTTCTTTTGCTTTTATCTATTCATCACACCTGCCTTCAACCCTCTCTTGAAGCTTTACTCATACTTCTCTCTGAAGGCAGAAAGGCAGAAAGTACCTGTAAATCCAATACCTGCAATTACAGAAAACGTTATTTACTTCACTCTTAGTAGCTATGTGTAACAATTTTGTAAAATTATTTAAATATACTAGGTTAAATAACTCTAAATTTGATAACCATATTATGGACTAGCTTCCATCAGGTTAAAGAAACAACAGACAGAGCCTATGCAACAAATGCTACCAAAGCAGTTTTAGTCAAAAAGCAAAAAAAAAGCTACTTTTGATTTAAAGCTGCATCTCAGTATATACAACAATGTAAAACATAGATAGTTGGTCATACTGGGCCCAACTGTAAGCTGCAAGGAGGGAATATAAAAAACTATTTCAGGAGAAGGACTGAGAAAACTCAAGGGCCAACACAGGGGTAATTTTAGGGACACAGTAGCCAAGAGGAGCCTGCCCAAAGCTCTCAGTTCCCATTGTCTCTCTGGAGACATACTGGTCCTTACTGGACTTGCACTTTGTCCACTGCAGTTTGTGGTGGTTACAGAGGAAAGACACACCAAAACACAGCTGTCAAACCAGTCAAGGTCAACTCAGACTTTTGCAGGTTAATATATGTCACCGCCCATGCTCTCCACTTCTCCACATTAGCTGAATTAGTAGGTCAACTAATGCATGAAGTCTTTTGTAAAAGCATACCCAGATGGATGTTTACCAGCCTTCAGCCTTCATTTTCCATGTGTTTCAGAATTTAAATAAAAATTCAGTCAACCTCCAGGAGAAATCGGTGCTGGCGGAAGTTCTTTGTGGATTCACACTTAGAGAGATTAACAGCTTCTGCAGCAAAAAAGCTGCACTTAAACCTAAATAAAATCTGCACTGATAGCTCCCTGAGTCTCATCCACTCCTGCTCACTGGAAATGTTTAGGACTGCTATTACAAACACTTTCAGTATTAAAATCTGCATCCACTCCCAGGCTTGCATTCCACATTATTTGAACTATTTCACCCTCCTCTAGCATTTTCTTCCTTCAGAGAGATGGGAATCTGAACTAAATACAGGACTTGATAGCAGCAGTAATCTGATATATCTGATTACACAAACAAATCTAAAATAAAATTAGAATTTAAATGGCAGAAGTAAATATATTGCAAGTGCTGGGCATTGCTTTACAAATTGATCTACCAGGCAATATTTGGCAGAGGCAGCACAAGAGCTGGGTCCTAATTCTACACGTATTTTTTTCCTTACGTGGTAAAACTAGCAGGGAAGTCGGTTACTACCAGAGTTAGAACTCCATTTACTATGTAATTTTCCCTCAGTACATGAGTCCTTTTTTAAAGGACTGCAAATGCTTTGAGTTATAGAAAAAGACTGATCTATAGAAAGTGGAAAACATCTCCTGTCCTACTTTCAAGACTGGGATTTTGCCCTGCCAGCAATTGTTCCATTGGATCATTCCATCTCTAAGATACAGGGGAAAAAAAACAGAGAATTTCTCAACCTGTGGGAAGAACTTCCTCTGAGTTACAGGAAAATACACATTTGCAAATACAAACTCTGAAGGCAGAACAGGCTCTGTTTTTCCTCTATTTGTTATTTTTCCTACTAAACAAAATTAGCAGTGATTTGGATTTGGTGTTAATGAATGCCAAAAGCAACTTGGCATTCTCTTGCCAAGGACCTCTGTAAACTGCAGTTCAGCAAAACAAGACAATCATCTTCTTATCGCCTGTAAGAGCTCAATTAAATCATCATTTTAATGTAATCCTATTTAGTAGCTCTCACATTTTTTGTCCTGATGCTCGTGATGTTAATGGCTTAAAAAAACAAGGAAAGTAAAAATACAGGAGGTAGAAGGGAAGGACAGAAGACAGAAAAATGCAGCTTGTGTTTCACTGAAGATCATTTGATGGGGGGCAGACAAAATCGACCAAACCAAAACCAAAGAACCCCAAACCCAGAAGCATGGAAACAGCTTACACAGAAAGACAAAACCCAGCAGTTTTTCTGGACCCCAACCCATTCTGACAAACGCAAAACAAATTGTGAGTTGAGAAGGTTGCTCCAACCAAAGACTTCCAAGCAATTTTCAAAAGTGCCCCTGCTTCAATCTGCACTACTCACTTAGGGGTAAACACCTTGCTAAAGACATCAATGATTATGATGACAATCATTCAAAAAAACCACACAAGAGGACTATAGAACACCCCTGGAATGCCCATAACTCTCTATACATAAGTAACTAATCTCCCAGAGTACTATGTAAATTGGCTAAGCTTAAAAGTTGCATTTAAAATTATCCTCAATATCCATTACAAAAGAAAGGTGCCTACCCACTGATAAATTAGCAATTGTAATAAGGGACTGTAAAAGCTAAGGGTAAATTGATTGTTGTTCCTAATTTTCTCTTTATTTTAATCTAAAATTCTCCAAATTGCAAGAAATAAAAGTACCGGCAAGAGGGTGAGCAAAAAGCTTTTGACTGCCATATAAAACATCTAAAAATAGTGTTTCAGTATATTTCCATACGCTGGAAGTAGCAGTGAATATCATCTATATAAATCTATTCCTAGCAGAGGTTTTCAGCAGCATCCAAGACTTGAGAATCAATTGTAAATTTGTATTTTAGAATAATCAATAACAAAAAGCAGAAGAGACAACTTAAACAATATGCAGCATTTAGCAGGAAGATACAGCCATGCATCACCTCATACAAAATAGACACAGACATTATCACATGCCTTATATTTTTAATCTTAAGGAATTTATTTGGGAAGAACTTAAAAACCAGCTTTCAGAATATCACTCCAAGAGGTTTGTTAGGGGTGTAAGACACTGCCAAGGCTGTGGGTGCAGATCACCCAGGGGTGATCTGGCTGGCCCTGATGCCTCAGCGGGCACAGATGGAACCCACACACACACACAAAAGGGAGGGTTTCCCGCGCAGATCCCTGTGATGTGCCAACACCTACAGCAGCTGAAGAGCTGCACTGGAATATCAATGCACACCCTACCTTCAGATGAACGAGCTGTCAGCACGAGGGAGAAGAAAGGCAGGTTCAGAACTCCACTAGAACGTACAGGAGAAGCTGCAGACTCCTTTGCCAAGCCCACCTCGGGAGAAGGTCATCCCAACCAAAGCCAGGAGGACTCTCCATGCTCAGATCAATGCTGTCAGGCTCCCCAAAGCAGCTGTCACTTTCCACACCTGATAGTCCCCAAATCCCACAGTAATAAGTGACAGATGTCACATCTCCCAGGAGTGAAATGATGATACCATATACTCAAGAACTGATGGCCAGCTCAGAAGTGTTTCTCTTCTCTGCTGAAAAGACTGATGCCTGGTCTATTGACTGGGGAACAATATTGAAACCATGAGGGAACATTATACAGACACCAAGAGACTATCAAATACCAACAAAGAAAAAAAAAAAAAAAAAAAGGAGTTTTTTCCTTCTTTATTTCTGGTTGGGGCAATTCCTATCAAATATTTGAATGATGACCCTAAGAAATTATTCCATCTCTAACAAAGCTTGTACTACACAAAGAAAAAGGATGAGCAAAATCATCTTACTCTAACACCAGTTTGTCTCCCAGGCAATCAGAGCAGCACTGCACCCAGTCAGCAACTTTCCTAAACAATTCCCACTGCAAACCAGTGCACTAAAGCAGGCTGTCAGACCCAAATCACTGCACAGCCACAAAGGTCAGCATGAGGTGAAATAGGAGCAGGGACCCGCCATGAGACAACACAGGTAATTCACAGAAGAAAGTGCCAATCCATGAAGCTCATAACGAGGAGTTTGTGTGATATGGAATCACATCCAACAATCACAGATCTAACAGAATCTGGCTGAACAAGAAAGAAAAGAATAATTAGAGAATGGTGAAGCAGTACACCAGGAAAGGGGATCAGGGAACCTCCAAGACCCCAAGAGACGATAGCAGCCATGCTCCAGGCAAGGGAACATCTTTGGATTAGAGGCAGCAGGACTCAAACCCTCACACTTGAAGAGAACCCTCATGAGGCTTCTCAGGGATGGAAGTGCCAGTAAATAGTCATGTACCAGATCCAAGGAATCTCCTTAACCTTTACCTGAACAGTTCTGCTACCTCTTGGCAGCCTAACACAATCTTGCCATGCCACACTCCACCTTAACATGATCAGTGATTTCGAAGACAACAAAGGCTTCAATTTTAGTGGTATTTCAGTGGATACTCTATGCACCCAAACTGATTATACAGACACTGAAACACAGGGAAAACACTGTTCGTTTTCCTCACTTATTTCTGCATTAAATATCATTGTTTATTAATGCAAAACAACCTGTAGAGGGAAGTAAGACAAAAGTACCAACTTCCCCATTTTTCTCACACAGCTTTTCTCATCAGAGAAGAACCAGGAGTTGTTCTCAGAGCTAAGAATAAACACATTATTCTATGAACACGGGGTAATTAGGAATGAAGTTACAGTAGAGCAGTGTAATTCTGATTTCATACATACAGACCTAAGTGTACCCTTACACAACTCTATACATTAACATTTTCTCAAACATACCCACAGAATCTGCACAATATTTCCATCTCAACACAGAGAAGTTTCTGTAAATTCAAAATCATTCAAAAGTTGCTTACTACTGTTTAACTTCTGAACAAACGAAGATATACCTGTTCTCCTCCAAAATTTTAAATTTTATTTTATGTAATAAATGCTGGCATCATCTGAGTAGGTCACTGTGCACATCCAGTCTCATTTCCTGCATTAAATAGGCCAAAGATCCATCCTGAAAACACCTGCATCCAGCCCATAATTTCTACTGAAGCTACGATATGCACTTTAAATATGGATATGACCTTGCTTTGAACGTGTCCAGAGTTGGGAAATAAAAAAAAAAAAATCGCATATTTACATAAATTCTTCTTGTAGTCAACCATCACTTATAGCCACAAATCTGAATTTTGAAGTACTAAATTAACATACAAACAGGTATGGAAGCAGTGAATCCTGTCCCTTCTGTACCCTTCCATTCCAATACAGCAGTACAAGTGTGACTGCTGGAAAAAAATGACTGCAGGAAAAACCCAAAAAAAAAAAAAAAGAAAAAAAAAAAAAAGAAAAAAAAAAAAAAGAAAAAAAAAAAAAAGAAAAAAAAAAAAAAGAAAAAAAAAAAAAAGAAAAAAAAAAAATCATTCTCCCCTTTTTAGCAATGCCCTGAAATGTGAGCAGTGATTTCAGGTGCCCCTCACAGGACACAGTAAATGGGCTGGGATTGCAGAAAGCAGGTGATGAGAAGCTCCAGAGGCCAGACCCTTTCACAGGCATCTCGCAGAAATGAAAAAGAAATGTATCCAAAATTATGCACATTACACATACTATTGCAAGTTCTCTTCTGATTGCCTTAGGGGGGTTAAAACAGCAGCCTGTGAAAAATAAGGGTCCATCAGGTTCCTTGTGATTTCCAGACACACTCAAAAAAAAAAGGTTACGCTTATATATAATCCTGACATGCCAAGCATTTGGGGATTTAAAAAGGCATTGTAAGTGTCTTAATAAAAGCTATTATACATTGCTATAGGATATGAAAAATATTAAGATAGATTTAAAATGTTTGAAAAATCTCCAGCGTGTGCAAGGGCCTAAGCTTTTGTAAAGAAGTGACTCCATTCTGAAAGGATCCAGTTCAGAAAGACTGTACTAGAGGAAAGAGAGGTTGTGTTAATGGGGAAAAACATACAAAAAATTATGTCTAGACAAATCTGGTGCACACACTGCTAATCAGTGTAGTATAGATGAATTTTGCATGATGAAAAATTCAATTTCTTTTGAAAGTCAGTATGAATAAAAGCTCTCCCTAAACTCCTCTTTAAAAGACTACAAGGAGCACTAGATAACCCTGTATCAAAGGAATTTACCCCACCTGATATGAAGAATTACAATACTGGACCTGAGCCTGTCATCACCAAACTCAAATGAAATTTGTTAGCAACTTAATCCACGTCAAAAACAGGCCCCTTGGTTCAAACTCTTTTTATTTTATTTCCAGAAGGAAAACTGCCTTTCTGGGTAAAGCCCTGGAACATGTTGTGTATGCAGATGAGCAGTCATATACATAAAATACACTCACTAATGTACTTACTAAACGTGTTCATTAATAACATCCCATTTCCCACAGCCTCTCGGAAACATCATAGCAAGAAAACACTTTTGTCTTGTACCGAAGTGCAAAGATGGGGGGGGAAATACATCAGAAATCCTCCAAAACTATAACTGCAATTTTCTTCTGATTCTGAAATAATTTTAGAATCTTGGGGAAACTAAGGTTTTTTCCAAGAACCGTAGCTGCAAAGAGCAAGGAGAAGACACAAACCAACAGAGATAATAAATTTGGGGCCACCCTAAAATGACATGCAGGAATTGAACCCTAACCATACCACAGAGGTGTGTTTACATTTTTAGATTGCACTCAGAATTCCAGCAGACTCCCATGCCCACACACAAATCCAGCCTAGTTTACATGACAGAACAGCAACACATGAAGCACCTTTTCTTCCCAAACCCTCTTCTCCTTAAATCAAGTCACCCTGTTGTTTAGCACGACTCCTCAGTGCTTCAGTGGCCTTTTCACACTTCTCAGGTTGGGTCTCTGACATAAAACAAGGGACCATGAAAATTACCACAATGAAATCTCAACAGTAGATGCCCACTCTCCTTCCTAAAATTTATGATTTCCACTTAAAAGCAATTAATTAAAATAAAATCCCACCATCAGAAAAAAAAAAAAAGGCAATGTTTTATTTATTTCCTTTATGGTTTTACTTAATTGAGAAGGCGTCTCACAGATGTACTAAAGCCTGGATTTCTATGGATGCTCCCTAGAGGCTTCCTTCCCATTTCCTATACAACCTCAGCTGTTTCATCATCTCACCAATGCCTCCAGTCCTTCCTCATATCCCCCATTCTCCTTGCCCTTCCATAGGTCCTGCAGCACATCCAGCTTCAACCCCCAGGGCCAGCATTTCCTGCAGCTGCCTCCACACCTTACACAAGACTATCAGGAGTATATGGGATGCTCATCCCACGTGCTGCAGCCTTCCCATCCATGGGAGCACTCATTTCATGCCTGTTCCAGGCAGCCACCAGCTTCCACTCCACACACAGAAACATAATTGCCTTTGACACACCTTCCACCATGAAATTTGGTTTAGACCATGCAGCAGAACAGAGGCACGCACGATCCAGGCTAAAAATAACATTTAATAATACAAGCTCATAATCAATTAACATGTATAATTCGGCAACACACTCTATATTATTTGATATGAAATTGATTGTCCACAACTGGAGTGGTACAAGATCTCCAACTAAAATTAATCATCCCTGCTACAACAGGAAAAAAAAATGCCTCTGCAAGTATTCTTCTTACAGTCCACTACTAACTTGTTTCTTTTCCTTAAGGATCAGATCTATACATTGTGCTATTACATGAGAATCTCCCTTATCTCAGAAGAGGAAGTTTTGTGTCTTCCATGGTGGCAACACATGCAGACATCACCTTGAATGCATCCTAAGAGATGCTCAGAAACTCAACAGAAAATTAAAAGCACCTCAACACAACTTAGCACTTTACATATCACCTGATGCTTTGCATTAAAATAGCCAGTACCAAATTTCAACTCAGGACTACTGCAATGAACCCTTGAGCATCAAGGCCAAGGTCCAGAACCCCACAGAGCCACGGAAGCACAGATAGTGTGAAGGAACATCCCCTTCTGTATCTGCTGGTCCGGGGGAAGTACAACAGGGGAACAATCAAGCCAGTACTGGGCACAGCTGGCAGTGCAGGGAGGCAGCAGGAAGCGCCCCGTCCTCGGACACTTGTCGAAATGGGATGGATGGCGGAGCACCCAAGCTGTCACCTGGCCGCCCTGGAGCCACCTCACTAAAGGGCTCCTACTGCCAACCCATTCCAGGAGCTCCACATGGGAGCAAACCCCAGGATTTCTTGCTGTCAGCCCTGCCTGGCACTCCCGGAGGGCCCGTGCGCACGAGCACGGCCAGCTCTGCAGCAGCTCTCAGAAATCACTTTTCCTTTCTCCTCACAGCAGTTAAGCAGCACACGGAAAATTGAATCATAAGGGTAGACAAATAATACATCACAGACCGCAGCACTAGGAAATCTTTCTGTATTTTGAAAGAAACTTACTGCTGAAGCCTTAATTTGTGGGAATTGAAAGCCTCATAACAATTTACCTTGGATTAAGGTTCCTGCCCAGTTAAATGCCAGTACTGACAGTCCTAGCTGAGTTCCCATCTTATGAACAACCATCAGCCACACACTTACAGGAAACATGCCAGAGCACACTGCACTTTATCTGCCTTCCCTCACTGCAGATTACATTCCTCAGGGGATGCAAAATCTCACAATCCAACTCCATCAGCTGAGAATGACAAAACCTTCCAAGCTCTTCCAGCAGCCAATAGGTACCTCCACACCTCTCAAAGCCTGTGAGCACACACATCTGTTCAAACTGTGACACACATAGAAAAAATTAGGATCTCTCTCCATGTTTAATCTTGACACGGATAGCCAAGGCACTGGCCATCTTCCCACCAGCCAGCCCAACCAGCTGTTGGAAGGGCACTGGCTCACATCAGCTGGAGCAGCCACTGTTCAGTCTCATCCACCACCCCAAGTTCACAGAAAAGTTGTTCCAAATAAGAGTCCATAACCTTGGTGTGAGAGGTCACTCCCTGTGAAGAAAAACCTCCCCTGCCCCCTGAGA
Organism: Pachyramphus minor; assembly: GCA_013397135.1. NCBI lineage: Eukaryota > Metazoa > Chordata > Aves > Passeriformes > Tyrannidae > Pachyramphus > Pachyramphus minor. The sequence continues at coordinate 611,841 of VYXB01003342.1, read as the reverse complement.
GAGAAGCCACCCCTTGCAGCAGGATCTGCCCATCACCACTCCATCTGCAGCCCCAGGCAGGGAACAAAGTGTCAGGCTGAGGCTCGCAAGGGTTTCGTGTTTAATGGTCAAACTTGAAATGTGTCACAGAGGGAAAATATCGAAGTGTACCTGAAATTTTAGCCTGTCTTTAGTTGCAGAATCCTTTCAGAGCATCTTTGAAGCTACCAGCTGTGAAGATGAATCCCGCAGCACTTTTGCCCTGTGGTGTTCCATCAGCAAACCAACCCCTTCCCAACCACTGTCCTGTCATGCAGCGTGTCTGAGCTGCAGACCAGGGTGTCAGGCAGTGTCAGGGCAGGGTAGCTAATGCTGCTTTCCTGGGGACGGAGGTGCTCAGAACAGTTCTGGCTTTTCTCTCCACTGCCTCTCTCCAATCAAAGAAAGGCTATTTGTCCTCACCTGAGCCTGCTGCCCAGACAGTTGTGCCAATTAGTGACCCCTCCCATCCCAAGTTCTCAGAGCTGGATTACACAAATACAAGTGTTACACCAGGAACAGCCTCTTCTCATGCACTCTCACATATATAGGTATCTCTCCTTTCCCTTATAGCCTTTTAATTTCCATTTTACTTTTCATTTGCATACTCCTTCCAGCCTAGCTGGTTTTAGTCCATTTACCACACTATAAAAGATTTATAAAGTTTAACAGCAGTCATGTATCATCTTTGACATACATATGTTTGACTAGACTCCCAGTATAGAGCTTGTTTTAGCTACTCAAAAACACTATTTGCTATATAACAACACAGATGATTCACTCGATATCAGTGTTTCTGGTAATGCATTTTCTGCACTGAGAGCAAGGAACCACAAGACAAATCTGAAGCAAGATTCAGCAGCTTCTCATGATTACTCACTGCTTCACGTTCTTGCAGAAACTTTGATGCATTCCGCATCCAATCTCTGTGACACCTCTCAGATGTTCTGTCTGAGAATGCCCTGATGGGCAGGATGTCCTTAACCTGTCCTCAAGAGCCCTCAGCATGTCCTCCTTTCTGTAACTAAACAATACAGACCATCCAAATGTACACAGCCAAACTACAACATAAGTTTGCTGACAATAATCAGTTAGTCCTTGAGGAGACTCGGGCTGCTCCTGGGATGGATAAAATTCCACTCCTGAAAATCAGCACCCCGGGGGAACACATTCATTTGTCTGGGTTATGCTGCATCCTGAAGCCCTAACATCTCTCATTTCAAGCTATGGGAGCTGTGAAGAGCTCAGGAAATATCCAGACCCATCACCTGCACTCGTGCAACTCACATGTGGGAATCACTCCAGAGCCCAGAGAACAATCTCCCGTGATCTTGACTTTATCTCTTCCTCCTGAGAGACACAGAGCATCATTTCCATAAAGTGTTAGCAACTTCTAGAACCCCAAATCTTAGTTGTTTTGCCCTGTCTGTCTTCATACATCTGTAATCCCCAATGACTCCAACATCAGTGTCAGACAGCACAAGCATTCATCTTTTTAGTTTGCTGTCGAGTGAAACGCTGTCAGCTGACAGCCCCTGCTTCATGGGCATCTCTCTGCAGTGTAACATTACTAAGGGGAATCTGATTGTAAAGCTTTCTGACTTGGCATTTTTTTATTTTGACACCTTTCTCATCAGTTTATTGGATTAAAAATAATGGCCACTACCAACAACACATCCCAACTTATACTTCTCTGCAGAGTCCTTAAGCTCATCCCTAAAACCGTGGCTTACTGCTGCATGTTACTGTGTTGGCTGCACAACCTGGAGATCAGAAGCATTTTTGTCCATAGAATCCCCTGTTTAGCTGCAGAATAACCAAAGCTGCCTCAGGGAAATGAGGGGAATAGTACAAAACAAGTACAAAACTTTCCCAGCCTTTTCCTTTGCTCAAGGGTACTGGTATCTCCAGTATCATTAACGGGGCTCTTGGCAGTGCCAGACCTGTATTTTCTCACATCTGCAAAAGCACTGACAGCCTCTGCATCACTGAGCATCTGAGGCAGAATAAAGTGTTTAAGGCTTTATCTTTTGTCATTCTGGGCCCTTCAATGACAATCCTGGCACATACTATATATACACTGATAACAAGAACTTGGTACCCTGTGCTCTCCTATTTTTGGCAGAGTCTCTTTCTGAACGACAGCTCTGCCAACCACCATTCCTTTCCCTGTCATGGCTCACATGTACTTTCTCCAAACTTTCTAAACTGAGGGAAAAAAAATAAAAAACAACCAACCACCAAATCTATATTTAATACAGAACCAGCTGCCTGCACGGTCATAGACATATGGAGTTTGCACATCAGAGCTTGGGAAGCACCTTTCAAGGAGACTCCATCTGCAGTAAGTAACTCATTTAGAGCTCTGAAGCAGCCTTTACAGGAACGTGGGGAACTGTTTGTTCCACATAACACACCACTGGTGGCCATGGTACAGTTTCAGGTATCATCTCTGACTCAAGAATGATGTGGCTCTTATGCACAATTCCTCAGCAGCTCTGCTCCAGGATGGAGAGGGAGGAGGGCCCGGAGGAAGGACATACCTTTCTCACCCTGCTACAACAGGACAGCCCAAAACTTTCTCTTCAGCAAAATCAATTGTTTCTGCAGGGGTTTGACAGCAGCAGCCTGAAGGCAGGGGATCCATAATCCACCATGCTCACATCCATGTTTCAGTGCACAGCCAACACAGGGATCCACCCGTGGCCTGGCCTGGCCTTCCCAGAGCTGCCACCAGTGCTGGGACACAGCTTGATGATTTCATAGAGCTCACATAGAAATCGATTCAGCAGGAGCACAGATATCTGTGTTCATGCTGTCTGGGAAAGATAAGCCAAATGATTTTTGATGACCATCTGTTTAGCAATGGCTGTTTAACATTCCCCTTTTGGCTGTTATTTCTATCCCTTAGTCACCAGACACTAAGCTGTATTTGCCAATGGTTAGAAAAGAGAAGCCATGTTATTTAAACCACAACACAGCATCACAACAACCACATTACAATGTGGTATTTTGTAACATGCAGATTTGATAGAAGAAGACAACAGCAAGTTTAGAAACCATTTTGTACTAAGATACAGCATCAAGCATCTGACTCAAGGAGTACAGACTGACAAGTACATGGGTGAACAATCACTTCCAAAGAGACAATAAATTGACCAACACACAACCAGAAGCACAGGGCAAAAGCAAATTTAAAAAAGGCATATCCTTTTTTTGTTCTTATTTGATGGCTCTCATCTAATATTCTTCAAAATCCCATTCGTGAAGGTTTAAATTCTGCTGCACAGCTTCTTTTTTGTGTCAGTATATGTATTACAGCTTAGTCGGTATCTTCTACTCTCTTTTTCCTAATTTCTTTGTAAAAAAATTAGCAAATTTTCCAGGAAGAGGAATAACTGTCAGAACTGGAGCGTAAGCCGACACATTCCCACCTATTAGGATTAAACTAAGTTTGACCCTCATATGGTGGGGCTGATTGTGGTTAAGATTCATAAGTCTATTATTTCAAGTCAAGGTGCAAGGCACCCAATTGTTTCGCTATTTCAGAACTAACCACCACACTCCTTCTGCAGGGTTTTGATTCCCATAAAATAATTGTGAACAATATTTCAGTAAGACATCATGAGCATTAGGCTTATTCAAAAAAAAAAAAAAAAAAGGAAAAAAAACCTGTGAGATGAAAAAGAAATGGGCTAAGTGTACAGTTAAAGCCATTGGTCCTAAAGGTTTTCACTAGACAAAGTTCTGTTCCCACAAGATGTTGTACAATACAGCAGCATTAACTGCTTGCTGTTCAGCTGAGCTCCCCCAGGATCCAGGCTTGCAGCACGTTAAGGCACTGACAGTCCCCTCACCGGGAAGAGAAAGCCCCCACACACTTCTGCACACTCAGCTCTTCCAAGTTTTGTAGGTCTCTATTTCAACAGTCTTCTCATAGCACAGTTCAGTGCTTCCTAACATTGAACACAGACATGGCTGGTCTACAAAAACACCTGAAAGAACGTGGAGACACAGAAGGACACACTTTTGGAATCTCCACATCCTAAAGACCCGCAGTACAATCTCACTCTGGATGAGTCTCCTATCTGACTCTCCAAATTTGTATCGAAAAAATCTTTTTTAACTTCTCAATATATAAGCTGTGCTTTAAATCAGCATCTTTTAAAATATGCACTTCAAATCACCAGGGGAAATCAGGAGACGTTTTTTAACAAAGTTCATTATAAATCCTTTTAAATATGATCTACATTTGAACTTCCACATCAAGGATTCGCTTCAGTTATTCTCTTAATCCAAACAAAGAAAACGGATGAGCCGTCAAGACCTCCAAAACAGGTAGTCAGAGCAAGTGCTTTAAATTCAGGTCAAGCTGCAGAAGTTAAGCTCAAGGCTTTGGTCTGATTTGAGGGAGTTAGTTCTGCTGCTCTGTACAGTTTTAACTGAAAAGAAGCGTGGCTTGCTCCAGTTCTGGTCTCCAGCCCCGGAGCTGCGTGTCCCAGCTTCACTGGGACATCACCATCACCACTGCCATAACCCAGCAACCAAAGCTCATGTCACCTGCCCCAGCTACAAGAACTGCTGCGTTCTGGGGAGGTTTTGCTGCTGTCTTCAACAACAGCAGGATCAATCCCACCAGGTGTAAACTCCCCGGGTACAGTGGGGACTGCAAGGTGACATTCCCTAACTGAAGTTGCATGAAGCACTTTCCAGTAATCGAACTGTGAAAGGGAATAAAAATACTTTCAAGAGTTCACAACTTTATCCTTTTACCTCAGCAGTCTTCAAAAACGCTTTGATTATTTTTTTAGCATTAAAAGCCAATCATATAGTTATTAGGAAAAGAAAATAACTGGAGTTTAGTTATCAAATTTCCTTTAAGGAAATAGCTGGAGATTTTCTTATGAATTTATCTCTTACTTTTAGCATTGAATTCAGGATTCAATCAAACAGAAAATGAAATGCAAGTTCCCCATTACTTCCATGGAGCCTTCAGTTAAAAGAAACAATCTTTAATATTTAACAGAATATAAAAATAGCGAGGGCTGGAAACACACACAACTTGCCAGTGCTCTAGCAGGTGGTAGTTTCCTTCATTAAGGGCAGTAATGACATATTTGTGAGGTCTCTGTGCCCACCACTAAGTGTGTGGTGAGTTAATGAGACTGTGTTGCAGCTGATGCTGACCTCGGCACCTCATCCTTTACTTGCAGAAACATCTACCAGGGAAACAGAAGTATTAAAACTCCCCACAGCCACCTTTAGCTACCAGGAACCAGGCAGAAGACAGTTAATAACCTACTGTGCGGGTAAGATATTTTATCAGACAGAAAGTGATTGCATTTGGTGCAACTGGGAGACTGAAGCCTGCCTGTACAATGTTCTGTCATCTTCAAGGAAAAGTCTTTAGGAAAATTTCCTTAAAAATTCTACTGCCTTGCTTAGGGTAACCAAAAAAGTGCATTTATATGTTCTTTTGGATCCAAGGCAGAGGAGCAAGGGGAAACAACTGGCAAAACACAAACCACAGTGAGCAGCAGCGCAGTTCAGGAGATGCCCCATGACACCAGGGGGAACACAGACACAGCACAGGGTCCTGGGCTCCAGGCAGTCACACCGACAGCAACCAACAACTGCAATTAAAATTCCCACATCAATGAAAACTTAAGCATATTTGCATCCATTCATAACTGTTATCTGCAAAATCTACTGCAAGTGTTTAACTTACTGCCCTGTTTATATCACTGCCTAATTAGGTCCCAAGGGTGATTTTTAATCTAATTTACACCAAATAAATCCTACATCACCGGCATTTGCTCGGATTTACTCCAGTGTAAACAAGGTAAGAAGTTGCACAAAATGCCTACCACGAACATTTTTGTTTCCTGGGTTGGTAGTTGCCAAAATCTTCCACAATCTCCTTTCAAACAAAGTTTTAAATTGCTTCTTCTCTACAGACTCGACTCACCACTTTGCAGTGCAGTCTGTAACCTGCTGGCTTAACCTACAAAAACTGCAGGTACAGAGCACTGCTGCTCTACAATCACAGAACCACTGACAAGAGGGGAAAATTAATCCATGCTGAGTGCCATGCTGCTGCTGACAGACTGCTAATGGTTGAGTTGGCTTAGGTTAAAGTTTGTGTGGCTGTTCCTGTGACTGAGAGCAGGTGAACCACTGCTGTCCCCCAGGACACCTCCGACACAGCTCAGGTGTGCAGGGCAGGAGCTCCCTCTCAGTGAGGGTTCATTCAAAAAACCAGTTCTTGCCTGATCTCAGCTCACTTTAGGAACGCTTCCCAGCTGCAAGTGAGATCAGAGCCCTGGCTTCTCTCCACCTTGGGGTAGTTAAAGGCTGCTGCAGGTGATGCACAGGGATCCACCACCCCACTTCATCCTTGATGTGCTTCCCGGCGAGGCGCTGGTAAAGCTATGAGCCTTCTCCAGCCCTGCTGCCAGCAGCACTATCCATCCCCTGGAAAGACAAGGGAAGGTGTTTGACATGCTTTTTTCCTGTGCCTCAGAGAAATGTATTATCAGCCCAATAAACACGGTTATCTGTTGAACAGCCGCGCCGGAGTCCTGCGAGCCGCCTCCAAATCAGGTTGGGTCCGTCCCGGCAATCGTGTTACACAACGCTGCCCGATTCATCTTTTTATTCAAAACCACTCTTTACAGAAGACAAATGAAAAGCTGAAACAACAGAATCCCTCATTGCTTCCAGCATTCTTCACGGGTAGCAAAACTGTTCCGGTAACAGCGGAAGACAAATGAGATTATTTCAAGACTGCAGGCATAAATTATGAATATAAATGCTACAGAATAAGCTCCTTCACACTGCCCCTTTCTCACATGCGGTCAGGGAACCAAAATATGTGCAAGGAGATGAACAGGATAAAGCCAAACAGCATTTTAAGTCTTGCCCTCAGCAACTAACACTTAGCGTGTGTATATATATTATATATAATATATTACTGTACTTATTTATTTATTTATTAAGATTGTGCCTGGCAAAACCCTGGTTTTCAAGTTTGTCCTCGTTTCTCAATACCTGGGCAATTAAAATTAAAGAAGAGGTTCACTTTACAGAACAACAGCCCTGGAGTCCCTCATTTTTTAAAAAGTTTGCTCTGTAAAACCTGAAACACAGAGCGCTCTGAGGTTTTTTCCCATTATCATTTTTCAAAGCTTGCCTCTGAGTTTGGTTTGGAGGGGTTTATTTGTTTTTAATTTCTATGCTAAAGTGCTGAGAGGTACAATAAGAATAGGTGCACACTGTTAATATTGCGACTTCTCTGTGGATTTATTTGAAAAACAGTAGAAGGGCTAAAATGAGTAAAGACTGTAGTTTTCCTCTTCATTAAACTTCTCCTCATCCATGCATAAACACTTAATTCTCCACTGAGCTTCCCAGAGTATTAAAGTCATTTGAGAAAAAACGCAGACAGCATCTTACTTACATTTGGTTTTACAAAAACACAGTTACAGCTGCGCAGCAGGACGGCAGCAGCGGCAGGCACTGCCACCACCCCTAGCTGCCAGTGAGGCTGGAAGTGTTCCAGCAAGGAAGACAACAGACAACCTTCCCCCACCCAATCCAACTAGAGACTCATAGAAGGGTTTGGGTTGGAAGGGACCCTGAAGCTCATCTCATTCCAAACCCCCTGCCATGGGCAGGGACACCTTCCAGTAGCCCAGGTTGCCCCAAGCCCCATCCAACCTGGCCTTGGACACTTCCAGGGACGGAGCAGCTACAGCTTCTTTAGGCAACCTGTGCCTGTGACCTGTCACTCCATGCCCTTGCCCAAAGTCCCTCTCCAGCTCTCCTGGAGCCTCTTTAGGCATTGGAAGGGGCTCTAAGGTCTACCCAGAGCTTTCTCTTCTCCAGGCTGCACACCCCCAGCTCTCTCAGCCTGTCTCCACAGCAGAGGGGCTCCAGCCCTCTGAGCATCTTTGTGGCCTCCTCTGGACTTGCTCCTTGTCCTTGTACTCACTCCAGGAAAAAGCAGCAGGGCAAGGAACTAAGTTAATGAACCCCTGTTTGTTCAGCTTCTGAACACTGAGCACGCAGGAGAAGCTGGAAGAGGCACAAAACACTCCTGTGACTACAAGGATACACCACTGAGCCAAAGCACCAGGACAGAACAGCACACACAGCACTGAGGCTCCCCAGAGTTCACTCATGAACACATCCTATGACATGTCCTACTGCAGGAGGGCCTGGTACCAAAAAATACATTGTTTTATGATTGCCAGGGCTTAAGTATAAACTCTAGTTTACTTTTTTTAACTTCCAGAGACCTGCCATCAAGTTTTCCTCTCTTTTACAGGTGAACAGCAAGATTACAGCAGTTACAACTGTTGTTTTAAAGTTGCAGCCCACTTTGGAAGGCACACACTATTTCAATTCTGACAATCAACTCTGCACTTAAAATGTATCCCCAGATCCAACGTTATATTTAGAAAAGCAAAGCAATAGCTTAGCACTAGATTTAATCCATCAGTCCTTTAATTCAAGGCTGGCTGCACAAAATAATGAACATATACTTATGGAAAAAACAATGCATTGAATGATTATGGATTGAAACCTGAAAAAAGTTGTACTTTCAATAAAACATCATTTCTTAAAATCTATTGGTTGCATTGATTATACAATCTCACAGCATTTTTTCCTTTTTAAATATTTAAAATCACATTAAAAAGTTGAGGCATTACTTATGTATTTTGATTGCTTTGTTCTACAGTCAGCAACAGTTGCTCTGTTAAGCATCTTCAGCCTAAGGAAACATTCACCCATTTGACTTTCACCACGCCATTTGCACAGGAAATAAAAACTGGCATAAAAACAACTCTACGAAAATATATTCTAAGAAATATTACATTTGAGAATTTTGTATTTCATGTGACAGCTGGAGCACAGCAGTGTTTTGAATGCAAGCAACAGTCAAAGCCTTTACCCAGATACCCTGCTCATGGATCCTTTACTCAGATAAAAGGATTCCTGTGATTAAGTTAAGCACAGACCATCATTAAGATAAACCAATAAAAGCCAATTAAGGGCCACAACATATCACACATGGTTTATATACAACATTTCTTTGATGGCCACACACAAATGTGAGCTGTTAGTTTTAGCAATTAGCAGTTTTCATGCTTTGTTAAGGTAATGGCACTAAGCCAGAGTGGGAAAGGTAATTCACGGAGAAAGATCCCACCATGGCCATTAGCAATTTAGGCAACAAAATGCAGCCCTCCTACAAAACCCATCATACCAGGGCACAACCCAGAGACACAGTTCTAGGTAAAATTTAAGTTATCAGCCATCACATTTGAGACTATGAGTCCATCTCCACCATCCCACACCATCTCCAGCTTCTGGTAACCACATGAACTGCTCAAGCTTTGCTGTTACAGTTCATGGTATTACTCCAGTACCTTGCCAAAATTACACCCTGGACCTCTGAGTTGCCCCTTTAGGTGATGCAACGAGCTCTAAGGTCTTCCCAGAACCTCAGGACAGAGGATCAGTCATTAACCTTCTTCCCAAAAGTTCAGCACTGGCTCAGCACAGCTACGATATCAGATGTTAACAGTCACAGAAGCTTCACTAAAGGTTAATGACATCAATTCCTTTTTTCTAAAGGAAAGATAAAGATCTATTGGACTGTTCATTGCACCTCTCTCAAAACTGAGGGGAGACTGCTGAGAAAAATCTCCAGTTAATCACCTGAAGGAATGAAAAAGCAGGGAATTTTGCATTATTAATGAAAATCTAGGCAATTAGATTAGTAATAGCTTCATTCCATTGCATAATACAGTTAAAGTTGCTTATAAGGCTTCCTGACGGACCACATTTCAAGCCAAATTAAAGCAGCTTTCCCAGTTATAAGTCTTGTCTTATGCATCTGGGAACTGCAGGGTTCATCTGTGACTGTCATTAAAGCTGAACTGGAGTGGTTTATTTCATCCTGCAACTTTTTAATGTTCTGACAGATTATGGAGGTTACCCTCCTCACATATATTTTACATCAAAAACATGAGAGAGAAACACCTCACTGCAGCACCATATTCAAAATACTCAACCGAATCCCAGAATATTAATCCAAGTCCTAGATCTAAATGAAGCTAAGCAGAGTTGATCTGAATGCAGGCATCCCTCATCCTAAGTACATCTTCACCCCCATCCTACCAGCTATAGGCTCCCTGGTGAGTTACCAGGAATTCCACTGTGAACACTGAAAAAGTTATTGAAGAACTTCAGTCAAGCCCAGAGTATTTTATTAAGCTGTGCTTAATTTCATTAAGCTGTGCTTCTGTTGCAATTGGGGTTTTCCAATAAAAAAGGTATTTTGCATTAGGATGTTGGAAAAAGTTTTAGTTATTCAAATGATGGGATCTGTCCTTCTGGGTGTATCAATGCAATTCAGAAACATGAGGAAGGATTCATGGGCCATCTGTTGCAAAGTCAGAGGAAAAACTGAATCTCACTCTGCAATACAAACTATCTTCACAAAGCGACAGATCTCTCAACATATAGCATTATGAAAATAAACAGGTAACCTTTCTCCCTCAGTGGACTTCAGTTTCCCACATGAGGAATACGCACAAGTTTCAATTCACTGCCTTAACTGAAACATTTCCCTTTCTATCCTGCATATGAGAGTGCACTCAAACACACTGGTCTTTCAGGTACAGCACTTTATGCAGTTCTCATTGATGCTCTTTGCTGAGAAATGACCAGCAAACAGAATAATAAAACTATTAATGGCCAGGATGTGCTGTACTGGCTGAATTTATAGTATACTAGCACACTTGCACAGCACTGTGTCCATTTTTAGTAAGTCTTGCTAGTTTTTACAATAACTCACATCTATTAAAAGGTGCAGCTTCATGGCATCCCAATGAAACAAGGAATTCTTTTTAGATTTCATTAATTCAACCACAAAAATTTATTACAATAGTAATAAACAACA